>WOXC01004901.1:0-357283 GCA_011680675.1 Gymnobelideus leadbeateri | reverse complement strand
AGTCATAGAATAATTTTTTTATACATGATTGCCCCATATAGATTAGAAGACCCTCCCTCTCGTTTCTAGGATAAACATCCTTATTTTATTTTATTTTTTTTTCATACTTCCAAAAATGTTTTATTTATGTCTTTTTTTTTTATATATATATTTGAAACATTTAATGTTACGACCTCGAATTTCAGATCCATTTCCTTCCTCCCTTGTCACCCATTCCTTCTTGGGATATAAGTAATTCAGTATATGTTGTACATGTCTAGCTATACAAAACATTATCATAGTAGATATATTGTACAAGGCTGCTTATAATTCCCTCCCACTCATCCCACCCCCCACCTGGTCCATTCCCTACATGATCCTGTCCCTCTTCTATAGTGGGTACTTCCAACCTCCCCTCACCCCAAGGATGCCCTCCCATCCATCATCCCTCCTCTCATCCCCCTTCCCCCTATCCTGCTGCAGGCTGAGATATCCCATTTAGTATGTATGTCATTTTCTCCCTGAACCAAATTCAATGTGAATGTGGTTTTGCCTTTCTAGCCTTCCTTATTCTCCCCCTCCTTTGCAACCACTTCCCCTTGCTTCTTCTACATGGGATAGTTTACCCTACCCTGTCTCTCCCCATCTCCTCTTGCCACTTTCCTCTCTCACCTCATAATTTCATCCTTGAGTATTCTCCCTTCCCAACAAATTCAACCTATGCCCTCTATCCATATATAACTGTAACCATATACACACACATTCACATATGTATTCATATGACCACACCCCCTTCTTCCATTATTTTCATAGTGAGAAAGATATCATCAGTCACAGATATTGCTTTTCCATATAGGAATGTAAATAGTTCAACTTTGATAAGTTCCTTTTGATTTCTTTTCCCTGATTACCTTCTCAGGCATCTCTTCCTTCTTGTGTCTGGATGTCAAATTTTCTATTCAATTCTGGTTTTTTCTCAAGAATGCTTGAAAGTCCTCTATTCCACTGAATGACCATATTTTCCCCTGAAACAAAATACTCAGTTTTGCTGGGTAGGTAACCCTTGGGTTCATTCCCAGGTCTTTTGCCCTCTGGAATATCATATTCCATGCCCTTCTCTCCCTCAGTGTAGAAGCTGCCAGGTCCTGGGCTATTCTGATTGTGTTTCCACAATATTGAAATTGTTTCTTCCTGGCTGCTTGTAGTATTTTCTCCTTGATCTGGGGATTCTGGAACCTGGCTATAATATTCCTGGGAGTTTTCTTTTTGGGATCTTTTTCAGGAGGTGATCGGTGGATTCTTTCAACCTCTATTTTGCCCTCTGGATCTAAAACATCAGGGCAGTTTTCCTTGAGAATTTCTTGAAGGGTGATTTCTAGGTTCTTTCCTTGATCATGGCTTTCAGGTAGTCCAATAATTTTTAAATTGTCTCTCCTGGATCTATTTTCCAGGTCAGTGGTTTTTCCCATGAGATATTTCACATTGCCTTCTAATCTTTCATTTGTTTGGATCTGCTTAACAGCATCTTGATTTCTCATAAAGTCATTAGCTTCCATTTGCTCCAGTCTAACTCTGAAGGAATGAATCTCCTCAGTGAACTTTTGAGATTCTTTTTCCATCTGGCAAATTCGACTTTTTAAGGCATTCTTCTCCTCATTGCCCTTTTGGGCCTCCTTTGCCATTTGAGTTAGTCTATTTTTTAAGGTGTTGTTTTCCTCAGTCAGGCTGTTGACCCTCATTTCATACTTTTCCTGCATCCTTCTCATTTCTCTTTCCAATTTTTCCTCCACTTCTCTTATTTGATTTTTAAAGTCCTTCTTAAGGTCCTCTATGGCCTGCAACCCACTCATGTTTTCCCCTGGGGCTTTTGGAGCAGGACTTCTGACCTCACAGTCCTTTTCCCGCTCTATGCCCCCAAAATAGGAGTCTAGGGTTGCATTTTTCTGTTTCCTTTGCCTTGGCATGTTGCCACTTAATTGCTTGACTTTTGGGCTTGTTGCCACACTATGGCTTTAAGGCCAGCTAGAGGAATTTTCGTCCCGAACGTGTGGGGGCAACTTCCGTTTCTGGCAAGCTGTAAACCCACCCACAACTTCCACCCTAGATCACAATCCAGATCCAGGGAGGTTAAAGCAAGAGCGATTACCCCCCAAGACTGATCGCTGGATCTCCCCACGATTTGTAGGCTGGGAGCCGGAAATGCCTCTGAAAACTACACAATGGCGTGTCTCCTCAGCGGCTTCTAGCCCCCAGGGGAGGGAGCTGACGCATTCCCCAAATACAGGTCCCAAAGTCCATAGGACACTAACCTCTTACTTTGTCCTAGGCAAGTCTATGTTGATAATTCTGGCATCTCCACAGTTCCTGGTGTTCTGGGGTTCCTCCAGCCGGCTGCTGGCCCTGCCGCCCTGGGGCTAAAACCTCGGCTCACGTGGACCTGGGCTCGGCTCGGCTCCTGCGCTCTGCGCGCTGCCGGCTCCCAGACCACTGCGCTGGTCCTTCCTGCAGGGTGCTGGGCTGTCCTCAGCGGGAGGTTAGCTTCTCTGTGTCGTTCTGTGGGTGCTGGGGCTCCAGAAGATTTTCAGAGTCCTTTTTTACATAGTTTGTGGAGAATCTGGGGGCAGAGAGGCTTGGACGAGCAGTTTCTACTCCGCCATCTTGGCTCCGCCCCCCAACATCCTTATTTTATAAGTGATTTCTCTTGGTTCCTGAGTCATGTCATCATAGGATATGATTTGGAGTCTTATTTTTCTTTATGTGAATGTATTTCGGCTTAACAATAGCTTATAGGGACCAGAAGTGGACAAAATATTCCAGATGTTGTTTGAACAAGATAGCATAGGGATGGGTTATTTTATTTTATTTTATTCCTCATTGTGGACTCTGTATTTCTATTATTGGGGCACAGGACTCAATTCCAATCAGTTCAACAAACAATTACTAAACATATTCTTTCTACCATGTGCTAGAACCTGTGCCTAGTGCTTGGGATATAACGACAAAAGCTGATTATTCTGTCTTCAGGAAGCTTTTGTTACACTTGGAGAATAAACACCAATGCTCTTCCTCTTCAGCCCTGTCTCCTGGCTTTCTTGGCTCCCTTCAAGCGCTAGCTAAAATCCCACCTTTGACAGAGAACCTGTCAGGGCCCTCTTAATTCTAGTGTCTTCCCTCTGTTGATTATTTCTTATTTATCCCGGGTTACTTGTTTCCTGTTATCTCCCTCATTAGATTGTGAGCTTCTTGACAGAAGGGACTGTCTTTAACCTTTCTTTGTATACCCCAGATCTTACCACAATGACTAACACTTTGTAGGTGCCTAATAAATGTTTATGGATTTATTAACTGAAAAGTAAATAAATAGGAAATGCAAAGGAATTTCAAGGCTGAGTGCTACTAATTGCAGGTATAAGAAAAAAAAAAGTCTAGTGTTTGAGTTGTCATCTGAGCTGCACTTTTAAGGAAGCCGGGAACTCTATAAAGAAGTGAGAAGAGAGCATATTCTAACCAACAGGGATCACTTAACCAAAGAGTCAGACATTAGAGGTGGGGTATGATATACAGGTTACAGGCAGCAGAGTAGCCTGATAATAATGGAGAATGCAAGTTGCTAGTACTATGACAGAGACTATGGAGAGCACTAAATGCCTGGATGATAAATTTGTATTTTATCTTTGGAGCAATAAAAAGCATTTTGTCTTTGTTTTCTTTCTCTGTTTCCCTCTCCTCTCAATCAAGGATTTTGGTCTGTTTTGTTTGTCTATTTTCAGATCTATGTGCATGTGGTAGAGTCCAACTGCAGAAGAATTCAGGATGAGGACAAATTTTTCCTCTTTCTGATTCCCAAGTCTGATGCATCTCGGTCTGTGGAGAAACCATGGCAAATACTGGCGTCACCTACAAGTCGCTGATCCCTAGCAGATGTGATGAATCTGAAAGAATTTTTTCACTGGAAGGAGGTATGTTTAGGTGACTGAATGTCTCCACCCTGCCCACAGGACAGATTTTGAAATATGGAAACATCCTTAGCTTCCCATCATCACTGGCTTTAAAAAGTATTTTCAGGCTTTTAATCTTTCATTCTATAATTATTACCTGTCTGGCATCATCCCAGTTGGCAAAACCCTTTCCAGGCAAAGCTTTTAGCTAATCCAGATGGAATCAAGGAAATTCTAGGATAGGGTCACACAGAGTGGTCTCCCTCCCAAAGGATATAATGAGTTGTCCTTGGACACAAAGTTTTATGGATACTGAAAGAAAAGGGGGATTGGGAGAGAGAACCTTGGAGAAAAGATATCCTTCATACTTCATATTTCTCATAGAGAACTTAAGGAATCTAACTGAATAGATAGAACCCACACATACAGGACTAACCACAGGGAAGAAAATTATTAAAGACAACATGTCTGTCTTAATGCTACAACAATGAGAATGAAGTATAATGGAAAGACCACTTGATTTGAAAAGAGAAGACCTATTCAAATTCTGACCATATCACTTAACTATGTGTGATTTGGGTCAAGTCACTTAATTTCTGGTGGCCTTCATTACTTAATCAATAAAATTCTAGTACTGAACTATATGACCTCTTCCGTCCTTTCTAGTTCTAAATCTATGACCCTTTATTCATGGAATCATAGCTTTTAAAAGGTGAAGGGGATCTCAGCTACCATCAAGGTCAACCTATAAAGGAAGAACTCCTTCTATGAAAGACCTAGCAAATGACTGTCCAGTTTCTTCTTGAAGTTGTCCAGAGAATGAGAAACTCACAACAGCCTGAGGCAACCCATTTCATTTTTAGGGATAGCTCTAATTGTTATGAAATTTTTCTTTATATTCCACTTCAATTTGTCTCCATACCCCTTCCATACATTCTTTGTTTTTCTTTCCTTTTGGGCTAAACAAAGCAAATTTGATTCTTTCTTCATGTGATAGCCCAGCATATCCTTCAAGATAGCTGTTGGAATCTCCTCCAGGATAAAAATCCCAGGTGCCTTTCCCTGATCATCATATGTCATGATCTCAATACCTTGAACCAACATGGTGACCCTCCTTTGGACGTTCTCCACATTACCAATGGCTTTACCTAATTGTAGAACTCTATTGAAATCATTCTTTCAGTTCTAGTTTGAGCAGGATTGATTATCTTATTCTTGGAAGTTTTACTGTCTTAATGACACCCATTAGCTTTGTGGCTGCCAAATCCTAATATTGATTTAAATAGAGCCAGAAGACCAACAAAATCCTCAGAAGCCTTTCAAGTAGTCATCTAGGTTTTACTTAACCCCATGGTCCAGGTCCCAGAAATCAGAGAGAATGTTCTTTGGGAAACTTGTTTTAGATATGATATAAAGCTGGGGTAGTCTATGTGTAGAGCCCTACTGGGAAAATGTAATTTTTCTTTCATAAGATACTATCACTGGACCTCCTAGAGAGGTGACATGTCTTATATGTTATAACATAGGCACTGGCTTTCTCATGTTGGATTTTAACTTTACTCTAAGACCAGGGCTCTATCCACTATATCACCCAACTGCCTCATGTTACATAGAACACATATGACTCAATATAGCATCACTCTACAGATAGAATAGCATTATCACCAGGGGCATAGTAGAGATGGTTCTAGTCTTGGGCTGAGTTCCAAGTTATGCTATTTAGCTGCTATAAAATGAAGCCCACTATTATTTATTAAGTGCCCCTTATCTATGAGTGAGGTTTGTATGTGTGAGTCTCTATTGATTCCTGGCATAATTGTTGTTTGTAAGAGGAATACAGCAAACAAGAAGAAAGTAGAGGTCTATTCTGTTGTGTGAGACATTTATTTGTTCGCGACTTCTGGAAATAGCTTTGGGATGTACTGGAAACAGTAAGATCTGAGAAGAGCAATAAAAATCAAAGAAGTGAGGGCTTTGGGGAGGGAGTCACAAGGAAGCCAAGGGGAAATATGTGCCATTTGGCCCAGGACCAATGGAGCAGAGACATTAGGCAGAGATGGACAGATTATAAAAATAATACTGAGGAAAGTGGTCTTGACACTATGGCTTTCCAAATCAGAAAGCTGGAGGTCCTTCTTGGGTTGCTTGATAGTTTGCATAGAGCCTTGAGTGGTGCAAAGTTAATATGCACTTTACGAACAACCTCATTTTATATGTAAGGGCATGCTTACATAGGCTGTGTAAAGCTGAAGGTGAGAAGGCAGCAAAAGATATCAAAATGTAAAGGGAAAAATTATTTTGACATATAAGGAAAGCATTTTATGCCTTGGAATGTTCTGAGGCTTGAATAACCCAAAAGTATTTCAAAAGACCAGGGAAACAATGAACTTTCTCCATAGGGCATGGATTTTCCTAAGACCCCCATTCCTGCATTGGACCCAAAAGAATTCTGGGAAATATAATTACTGATCATCCTAAGTGGAAGGGAAGTCCTTCTCTCAGGGAACTTTCTCTCACCCACAAATGATTATCAAATCTGAGGGTCTATAAGCTTTCACCTAATTCCTGAAGATGAGAAATTTCTGGAGCATATTTCTGAGATAATCAGAAAGGATTTTGGTAATCCTAAACTGAGGATCACTGGGGAATCGAGGTGCCATAGTGTATAGAATGCTGGGCCTAGAGTCAGGAAGAACTGAGTTCAAATCCATTCTCAGATGTTTACTAGTTATATGGCCCTAGGTAAGTCACCTGTTTACTTCAGTTTCCTCATCTGTGAAATGAGCTGGAGAAAGAAATGGCAAATTACTCCATAATCTTAGCCAAGAAAACCACAAATGAAGTCATGAAGAATTGGAATTATTGGACATGCTGAAACCAGCTATGATAGAGCATTGCTTTTCTTCACTTTTTAAAATATATTTTCATTCTATGTTTTCAACAGAAAAATCTTAGTTACACCAATTCCTTCAGCAGTGACAAGGAATGGGTCAAATTCAATCAATTCTCCTTTAAGGGGCTTTGTCTTCAATCATGGCAGGGATTCCAGGGTGAAACACTCACAGGCAAGCAACTGCTCCAGTAAGGCCTGCAAAAGAGGGAAGCTCCATAGGTAAATGAAGTTTTGTTTGGGAGATAATTGGGATGGCACAGTCTGGGGCTGTGTCTGCTGCCTCTGGGCAAGACTCCCCAGCCCTATAAATTGGCTCTTGCTGAAACTACAACCATCCACTTATTGGCCACCTAGTTCCTCATCTGTGCTGGAGCATCTGATGAGTCTGAGATTCTTCAGGGCTAGTCTTGAGGCTGGGATTTCTCTTGGAGGCTGAAGGACAGAGGAGGCGGTTTGATGGGAGTAGAGAGAGCCCTGGCCTGGGAATCAGAAATCCTGGGGTCTGGCTTCTAGTTCTTGCTCTGTCTCTAGCAAGCTCTGGGACCTTAAGGAAGTCACTTAACCTCCTCTGGCATCAGTTTCCTCTTCTATAAAAGGTCATTAATGCTCATGGTAATCTTTAAGATATCTTTCTGCTTATCTACAGAATGGTTCTATGATGTACCATAAATGGATAATTTCATATTAAATATTTGAAGTGTCATGTAGCCACTTTGGATTTGTCCTGATTGAAAGCTATCATATAAAGAGTCCTAGTCAGAAAGAAAGAGACCTGAGATTAAGTTCTAGGACTTTTACTAATCAGCTATTTCAGTTTGTAAATCAATATGTACTTATTAATCACCCTATTGGGTGCCATGCTCTATGCCAAGTCTATGGTCTTTCCCAAGGCTCTTTTTTTCTGGCACTCATCTTTTTTACTTGTAAAATGAAATGTTTTTATTAGATAGTCTCTATAGCCCCTTCTAGCTCTGAATTTAGAGCTCATGTTGAATAAGTCTTTCCATTTTTTACCTCCAAGATCAGTAATCAAACTGAAATTCTATGAATGAGATGGAGACAGCTGGGTTGGAAGGGGTTAAGTGGATACGGAGTTAGAAGGTCTGGGTCCACATCTTGGCTCCATCACTGTGTGATCTTTGAAGACTGACTGACCCTCTGTTTCCTCATTTGTAATAATCGAGAATTAAATTAGACAACCTCCAAAATTGCTTTTCTTTCTGAATCTTCATCTTAGGCTCAAGTTTCATGTGTTCAGTCATCTAGTTGGGATTAGTAGGGCAAGGATGTTGAAGGGTACTATTTGACTGTTTTTGTTGGCTTGCCTGTGAGTAGTCCTGAAGTATACTTTGCACAAGAAGTAAAGAGGTCCAGGAGAAATCTAGGAAAAGCCCTGAATTCAAGAATCCTGGACACTGCCATCCCAATTATCTCCCAAGAAAATATACTCCACCTTCAATTCCTAAAACGACTGGCCTGATCACTCTTACAACTAGAACCCGCCTTGTGACTAATCCTCACAGGGGCTACAGCCAGCCTGTGAGTAAATCATGCAGTAATTTGATTGAATACAATCCATTATTTTTCTAGGCAGAGGCATTGCACTAAAGTGCTGAAATAGGTAGTATATAATTTTCTGACATTTTTACTAGAAATAAATGATACTAAAGATTGATGAGAAAAGAAGCACCCTGAAATGGAAAGAACATTGGTTGGAGTGTTGGAGAGGGGTGTCATAGAATCCCAGAATCTGAGAGTTGGAAGTGACTCCAGGGACCACCTCATCCAACCCGGATGAAAGGAAGCCTCTCTGTGGCATACCAAACACCAAAATCTTGAAATCTGCCTTCCTAAAATCAAGGCTGAATGTCACACCAAACCAGATTTCATATCATTCTCTATTACAAACTCCAGGGTGGTGCACTTGCTTCCTTCCTTGCTTTCCCATTCCACCTCAGCAACCATTAAGGATGTTTTACTGGGTAAAATATATTCTATGTAACATGCAACAGTTATTTGGCATAGTGCTTGATCTTGAGTTTAATTCAACCTAAGTTGAATCCACCCTTGAAAAAAGTCACGTAACTTCTCTCAGAGATGGGGCAAAAGAAACTTATGACAGAGAAAGTACATTTTCCCAGGAGGGCACTGTACATAGAATAATATAACTTTTTAGCCAAGCCTACACTCCTTTCCCAAAAATCACTCCTGGTTTGGTGGGATCTGGACCATGAGGATAAGGAACAGAGCTTGGATGACTGTCTGAAAGGAATCTGAGGCTTTTGTTGAACTTCTGGATCCATGTCCATCACTAATATTATAAGGAAGTCCCAAAGGCTCATGCAGCCTTGCTTACCTTTAAGAAATGATAGTTTCGTGACCTTGGGCAAGTTACTTAACCCCAATTGCCCTAAAAGGGGCGGCTAGGTGGCGCAGTGAGTAAGAGTGCCGGCCTCGGAGTTGGGATGACCCGAGATCGAATCCGGCCTCAGAAAATGAGCACCCACACACAAATAATGACTAGCCATGTAACCTTGAGCAAGTTACTTAAACCCAATTGCTTAAAAAAAAAAAAGAAATGATAGCTTCCTGCAGTAAGGAGGGGACCATTCCACTGTACCCCAATTGAATCAAACTACACCTGAAATAGCGTTTTCACTACACAGTTCCATAGTTAGGGGAAAACATTAATAATGCAGGAAGCATCCAAGGCAGAGCCACAATTATGGAACAGGGCATTGATGCCACACCATAAGAAGATCAAGTAAACATGCCAGGGAAGGTTATCCTGAAAAAGAGGAGTCTCAGGGAGTTCTGAACAGCTATCTTCAAGGGTATTGTGATTCATCATAGGAAAAAGGAATGAGATTTGTTTTGTTCTACCAATGAGGGAAGAACAAAGAATGTGTGGAAGGGAAAAGGAGGTAAATTAAAGTAAAATCGTCAGGAAAAATTTCCTGATTATTAGAACTATCCCTGAGAGTGAAATGGGTTGCCTCAGAAGTTGTGGGGCTTCCCTCATGGGACAGCTTCATGAATAGACTGGACAATGATTTGTCAGGTCTTTTGTAGTGGAATTGCTTCATTTCTGTGTTGAACTTGTTGGTAGCTGAGGTACCTTTCATATATTAAAAAGTTGTGTTTGCAGGAGCAAAGGGGTCATAGATTTAGAGCAAGAAAGGACTGGAGTAATCATCTGATCTTGTGCCTTTATTATATATGTGAAGTAACCTCTGTCCAGAGAAATGATGGGACTTAATCCAAATCATACAAAGTTAAGTGATAGAGTTATATTCTAAATATAGATCTTCTCTTTCCAAATCTAGTGATCTAGTCACTATACTGATATCTCACTGTTGCAGCATCAGGACAAACATGGTGTATTTAACAATTTTCTTCCCCATTTGTTAATCAAGTAGAAGTGGGTTGTATCTACCCAAGTAGACTCGCCAAGTTGTCTATGAGTATGGAGGTTCCCTATGTGATAGATGATTAATGAGACCCTTATTTTATTCCAATGAGTATTAATCAGTTTGATATGATTCCATAGGGGTAGTGATTATAAGTTCTCTATATTAGGCCCTGGAGCTATGAAGTACAGATTGCAAATTCACTTGCTTAATCACAGGAAGCTAACTAGAAGACCTCCACCGTTGTTTTTGCCTTGTTATGGTGACCAAGTCCAGAGTGGGAGAGGTGACTCTATGACATGGAAAGTCCCCCAGCTATACCTTACTGACCCCTTCATCTCTTGTCATCCCTCTGTTGCCCAACAGGGAGAGATGGTCATGAGCACTTGACAAACAAGTGACCTGTTTGCTGTCCTGGGCCTTGTCTATCTACTGGCCCATAGGCCCCTGTGGATATTTTGACATTTGTTTATCAGCCCAGTTCATGGGTATTCTCATCAGTTCAGCAGGACCTCATGAAGGCTAAAATAGGTCTTTCGAGTTTTGCATGTTGGCTCAGTAGGATTTCCTGGAAAGTCAAGATATAGGTTTATCAACCAATGGGATTCTTTATTTTTTGTAGACCCTCCTGGAGAGTCAAGGTCAAGATCTATCAACCAGTGAGACTCTGTATTTTTAATTTGCCTCATTTATATTGTCCTGGTATCAAGTACTGTAAAACTAAGGCCCCGGAGTAAAGGGGCATCTCAAATCATGGGGAAGATCTAAGGTCTCACTCTTTAAGGTGGGCCAAGTCCCTTTAATAAATGGTTATCGGCTTGGAGCACTGCCTCAGTTTCTTTTATTGTAGACTGGACAATTTTGAATCCCACCTTAGGGAGGTTCTGCAGGGACAGTGATACATGGCCCCCCACATCTTTAGGCTGGCCCACAAAGGATCCAAAATGGAAGTGCATACCTAGACAAATTTTTGCTGTTGCTTTTGGCACCCAACTGGACATCAGCCCTGGGAGGTTGGACTCTTCTTGCCATCCACACCCAAATTCTCTGAATCTATGCTAGTATCTCCAAAATGGGTGGTGAGTCTGCCCTAATTCACCCCCTAATTTTTTCCCTTAAAGGAAGGTCCCCAATTAGACTAAGAGGGACTATTTAGATTAATAAACTCTGGAGCAACGATAAATATTGTTATGTAACTGCTTTTGTTCTTTGACCAATGATCCTACTACTAGGGCTTTCCTTGAAGAAGTTATTAGAAGAGAAGAAAGATCTATCTTCATAAAAACTTCCATAGCTATTTTATTAGCTAAAGAGAAAAGAAAGGTTTAATAACCTATAAATAAAACAGTTGGGAAATAGGTAAATAAATTAGGTCATACTAACATAAGTTTCTCTGAGAATTCCCACTCCTGCATAAGAACACCCACTTTTGTGAAAAAGGATAATTAATTTCTCTCATTATTTTTATGAAGTATTTTGATGAGCTTTTAATGTAGCAGCAATCTTTAAAAGGGTTAATGAAAACAAAAAAAAATTGACAGATCAGCAAAAAGAACTTTTTTAAAAGCTGCAAATTGAATTATAAAAACTGTTTCATTACTCATAGAATCTTTTAAGGAGTAATTCAGTGAAATGGAGATTCAGTAAAAATCAAGAGAAGAGTTCAAATAAGAAAAATATAGGAAAACACTACAGGAGAAATTAGAAATTACTCTTGTGAGTTGAAATAATTTCACAATTCAGAATTTAAAAGGAAAAACATTTGCTAAGCCCTGGACAGCTTTAGTTATCACTCTGTGAAATTAGAGACTGTGCTTAAGACTTTGTATTTAAGACAAATTTATTGCAAGAAGGAAAAGAGAATTTTTATTATTAAAAGACAGAACAAAAATATGTAGACCATCTTCAGATTAATAGAATCAGAATTTTTTACTCTTCTGTTGTTTATTGTATTGGATCAGTCAAACTGAAGGCACCAAACAAATTCTGATGAGACTTTTAGATTGAAGGTGTATCCCAAAGTGCTCCCAGAAAAAGAAAAATTTGTTTCAAGATCAAGAAGGTAAATGAGATTTGATGATACTGCTGTCATTCAAATTAAATTTCTAGGTAAATTAAAACACAGTAAAACTTGTGTAGAGATCAATGAAAATGAAAATAAGTTCAAAACCACATTTTGGTAGAACTCTGATCAGATGTAAGGCTGCAATAAGTTAGAGTAGAATAAAATTGAGCATAGAACATAGGAATAAATTATGTGCATGTATACCAGATAGTGGATACTCAGATCACAAAAGATCAAATTAAAATGAGCACATGACTAACAAAAGTATAAAAATACTGTAGTTTTTATTAGACAAAGAAGACCTTGCAAATTATTTCAAAACAAATATCTTTTTCCTTTTTTTTTTTTTTTGGAGGGCAATTGGGGTTAAGTGACTTGCCCAAAGTCACACGGCTAGTAAGTGTGTCAAATGTCTGAGGCCGGATTTGAACTCAAGTCCTCCTGACTCCAGGGCCAGTGCTCTATTCACTGTGCCACCTACCTGCCCCACAAATAAATGTTTTAAAACAAATTTTTATCAGTTAGAAGTTTACTATGCTATAAAATAATACACAGGGCTCTGGAATCAGAATAGACTTAACTTTCAGTGATTTGAAAAGAAATAGATAATAAGCAGTACAATTCCTATTAACTCTTTATGAAGACAAAACTTTTTTTTAATAAAAATAGAAACTTTAAATAAAGAAATTATCATATTATAAATAAAAGGATCTTTCTAAGGATCAATGTCAAACATATATTAAAACATGATATTTGACCCTGAATGAATGACCCTTGTGAAAGTTGAGGTTTTAAAATTATCACCATTAGTAATTCTACAACCCTATTTCATTTAGGTGGAATCAAAGTTAAATTAATGTAATGAGGATTTCTGTTAAATCATTAAGAAATTAAATCTTTAAAAATCCTAAATAAATAACCTACAGTAAAGGAAAATGTCAAAACTATGTAAAAGAAAGAGACAATTAAGAACAAAGATCATTAGCAGTCAACAGCACTAAAATGAAAGCCACTTTTATAATAGAGACCATTTAAGGTACCAATATCTAAGCCTTTCCTGTACCATAATTGGACTCTGGTTAATCACATTGCTCATTGCTAAGTGAACTCTTCATAAGTTGAATGCTGTTCCTGAATGAGGGAGGTTAATTTTGAGGATATAGATAATTTCTTCTCCAAGGTCAGCAATGAGGAATTAGGAGAGATTTTAAACTCCAATTCATTTAAGGTTTATCTGTCACTTATAAAAACTATAAACCTTAAAGATATTGTAATGAACTGTGAATTTGTAACCATTAAGAAACAAAAAAGAGTGCCAGTAAAGCAATTAGTTGGTTTTGTGTAATAAAACTGTGCTAAAGTGTAAAATGAAATTCATCCAAGTAAAAATTAAGTGTGTATGATTGGTAAGTAAAAACTGAAAGAGAAGAAAGTAAGAGGGGTGTTGGATTAAGGAAACAAGAAAAATCCAATTTTAGAAACTTTTAATCATATGAAGTGGAAAAAAACGATGGCCATTTCAGCAAGTAGGGATGAGAGAAGAATGGATAGAAAGTTTAAGGAAAGTTGGAGTTCTGTTTCCACTGACACTGTGAATGCAAGTTTTGAAAGCAAATGGTTTGGGATTTTCTAAGTATATCATATCATCTGCAAAAAGAGAAAGTTTTATGACCTTATTTCCTATTCTGATTCTATTTCATTTTCTTCTCTTATTGCTATTGCTAAGAATTCCAGTACAATACTGAATAGTATTGATGACAATGGGCATCCTTGCTTCACACCTCATCCAACATTTGTTACTTTTCTCTTCAATCAATTTAATCAATCTGGTAGGTATGAAATTATATCTCAAGTTGTTTGATTTGCATTTCTCCAGTAAACAATGATTAGGAGCATTTTTTTCATATGACTACAAATTGTTTTGATTCTTTCATCAGAAAACTGCCTGTACATATCCTTTGACGATTTATCAATTGGGGAATGACTCATATTTTTATACATTTGATAAAGTTCTTTATCTATTTGAGATATGACCTTTATCTGAGAAATTGTCTATACATTTTTCTCAACTTTCTGTTTTCCTTCTGATCTTGGCTACGTTTGTTTTATTTATACAAAATCTTTTTAATTTAATGCAACTGAAATTATCCATTTTACACCTCACACTGCTCTCCATATCTTGTTTATTCATAAATTGTTTGCCTATCCATAAGTCTAATAAGTAATATATAATAAGTAATATCACTTACCCAACTAATATAAAGATCCCAAAATAAGTTTAAAGTTATTAAGTAGTTTAACAAATGCATATTAACTGACTGATTGATAGAGAAAAGATTATTTCTTTGCTCTGGTCTAAATAGTGATGATAGGAGCGGCTAGGTGTCGAAGTGAGTAGAGCGTCTGCCCTGGAGTCAGAAGGACCTGAGTTCGGATCCGGCCTCAGACACTTAACGCACACACACACAAACAAACAAACAAACAAAAACTTAGCCGTGTGACCTTGGGCAAGTTACTTAACCCCAATTGCCCTCCAAAAAAGTAAAAAATAAAATAAAAATAAAATAAATAGTGATGATAAAGGATTAGTAATTTAACAAAGAAAATCAAAGGAATTGACTTGGCTCTTTGAGAGGTTCAAAGTAAGAAAGAATCAGTAATGGGGGTTTGAGGGTGTTACCATGAATTCTTTAATATGAGTCAACTTAAAATAATGAGTCCTATCCCAAAGAGATCATAGTAGTGGGAGGAAGAACCATATGTACAAAAATATTTTTAGCAGCCCTTTTTGTGGTTGCAAAGAATTGGAAACTAAAGGGGTGCCCATCAATTGGGGAATGGCTAAACAAGTTGTGGTATATGAATGTAATCGAATTTTATTGTGCTATAAGAAACGAGGAGGTGACGGATTTCATAATTACCTGGAGAGACTTATACAAACTGATGCTGAGCGAGAAGAGTAGAATCAGAAGAAATTTGTATACAATCACAGACATACCATATCTGTGACAACCAACTATGACAGACTGGACTCTTTTCAGCAATGCAGTGATATAAGTTAATCCCGAATGACTCAAGAAAGTGAGAAATGCGCCATCCAGAGATATAACTAGAAAGAACTGAGCCTGAATCCTGATGGAAGCAAACTAAATGATCTTGTTCTTCTCATTGTTTGGTTTACTTCTTCCTTACCATCTTTCATCCCACCTAGTACAATATGCCTTTGTAATTGGAATAATGTTTAATATGAATGCATTTGCAGACCCTATACTGTACTATATGCTGTCATGAGGGGAGGGAGGAGGGAAGTAAAGGAAATTTGAAAATCAAGGAACTATGGAATTGAATCTTGTTAACTGAAACTAAACTAATAAATTAATTAAAAAAATAATCAAAAAAAAATAATGAGTCCTTATGAAAAATGAGGTTTAGTTATTGCCACTTAAAAATAGATTGGGTTTAAATTTTAGTTTTGAAGCTACATTTTAATTGTAGTATATTAGAAGATTTAATCAATGTACAAGGGAATAATAAATATTTGCACCTATTTCTCAAAGCTTTGGGGAAAAGAACATGATTGTGAAGTGTTTAACATGGTACCTGATTTGTGCAGGAATTCAATTGTACATAGGTACTTTTCCTAATTAGCATGAAATTTTGACAAATTCACTGATATATTTCAGGAATCCAAATTCTAACTGAAAAATCACAGACTAAACATTGTAAAGCACTTCTGAAAATAGGCTTTTGAAATTCTTTAAAGCAATTTTTAAGATCTAGAAAAAGCTTGGCATGTAATTAACACTATATAAACTACTATTCTGTGAAAATACCAGGGGTTATAAGATAAATTACTTTCTATGAATTGATTAACTTGAAATACATTTGATTAAGTTAATATCACCTAGAATATTTTGTTTTAATAAATTAGAAAATAATAACTCACTGTTGGAAAGAGAGAGAGTTGCAGAGTCCCCTTCTAAGTTCTTTGTGAATTATGAAATTTTAGCAGCCCTGTTGACAGAGTATTGTGAAACTCTGCAGTACTGCCATTTAAGGAACCAGTACTTCTGCCCGCAAAAAGCGGAGAAATGAAACTTTAAATAGTAAGTATGTATCATTTGGGACCATTTGGAAACTCATGCAATAGTATCTTCTAATGTTATTATTTCAGCCAACTATTATTCATACTGTATGTATGAACTTGTGAAGAAGTGGAAACAGCAGTACAAGGTTTCACAAGTCTCTTAGGTCTGGGTGACTGAGGAAGATAAGCCACTCCTCTCCAGAACTTCTATCACCAGGTATAATATTCTCTGGTGTCCTGGAGGTCTAGTAAAAAGCACCAACATTTTGATTGGCTGCTATATAGAGACTGAATGAATCTCAAAGGAAAGAGGAGACTGAGTGATAATGGTCCAGGTTAGGTATGGAAGTAGCAATGAGGATCAAGGAACATTCCAAACTATACCACCTCAATCAGGAAATTGGAGAGAATGAGGAAGGGTGCAACCAGTGCTGGAAAAGATGGACAGAGAACACTCATCATTAGGATGGAGCCAGGTCCTAGTGTGAGCCAGATGCTAGGAGTGGGAAAGGAAAAGATTTAAGATGAATCACTCTACCAACACTCCAGCAATCCTGCCCCAATTCCCCCAAACCAGACAACCAAACACACAGTCCTTATTGATCATGGAATGAAGATTCAGAAAGAAAAGGAATTTAGGAGTCATCTAGTCTAATTCCCTGTTTTTACAAGTGAGAGACCTGAAGCCCAATAACTTCCCAAAAATCACTCAGATGGTACTAAGTAACAGTCAGGATCTGAACTCAGGTGTTCTCATTATAAATCCAGTCTCACCCTTCTAAGCATGCTGCCCCCATAATATGTATCAGATAATTTCGGTTTTAAAATTAATCTTGGAGGTCAAAAATAAATAATGGGTTTGGACATGATTCCTAAGATGGAAGCAAGAAAATTAGTGATTAATTCAAACTCCATTTTACAGAAGAAAAAGTGACTCAAACAAGACCAGAAGAAAATAGGATTTAAATTCAGGTCTCATCATTTCTGACTAAAGCTCTTTTGGCAATATCATTCCAGTGGCAATTAGAACAGATCAAAAATGTCCACAAGGACACTTCAGTAGTGCAACATGAATTATCCATGTATAGTATCTCATAGAATGTATAAGCATATAAGCAGAAAAGGCTCTCAAAGATCACCAATAGGCCAAGAATGACCTTTTACAGAGGGGGAAACTGACACCAAATGAATTAAAGTGACATCCTGTAGCAGCAAGCACCCCAATATCCCCAGGGTGACTGCCAATATAGGTTCTTAGATCTGCTTTTCAAAAGGAAAGCAACTCAAAATGGGTTAACAAGCTTACTTTAATCAAACAAACACACATTACCTAGTTCAGGGGGAAAAGGTCAGCACCCCAAACTTCAGAGTTACAGAATTTACAGATCAAACAGACAGGCTTCCAAACTGTCCAACCATTATATCAATACCAAATCACAGTTACCAGAGAGGGAACATCAACATCTGGGTTTTCAAAGCCGGGGGGCTCTCAACAACGGCTTCCCAGAGTCTCATCTGGTCAAATCACACAACACTTCTCAAAGTGAGCCCCAAAGCAAAGCCTCTCATCAGGGTTTATATAGTCTTCTCCTAGCTCAGAGATTGTAACAACCTCCTTGACCCACTGCCCAATCACAAAGTATCAAGGTGTGGGCTTCCCTGAAAAACAAGCCTCCCACCACAGGCTCCAGGTGCACTTAAGCTAGGGGCAGGGAAGATCTTTAAATCTGCATTTCCATTACATTCAGCCCCAAGATCTTTCATGCCCATAGCATACACAATTTACATTTGAATTAGCACTAAAACATCTCTTAGGTCACATTTTCAAGGTACATCTAAAGTTACCAAAGTGGCCACTGTGTCTTAAACAAAGTACATTGCATTTTCACATCAATTCACAAAATACAAAGCATTATCACATAAAGTTCTCCTGGGAGGAGGGGGGTGTCCTTCCCACAACACTGCTCCAGCCCCTGCTTCCAAGTCCAGAGAGGGAGCTGGGCAACAAAACCAAAGGTGGGGTCCTTGGGGTCCATGGCACTTCACCCCACCCATCAGTCACAAGTCCATCCCCCCTGGGTCCCAAACTGTGGGATGCAGCAAGGAAACACATTCAGTGCCCCTGCTTTGCCACACAGTCCTTATCTTGTCCTGTGGCTGAACTCCAAACTCCTGGGTTCCTTCTCCCCCAGCAGAAGGCAGCAGCTCCAGGCTTCTCCACAGGTCTCCATGCAGGCAGTTCACCATTCCTGCTCTCAGCTCAGTGAAGTCAGCATGCAGGCCATTCTTCTCTCCTGCTCCATGGCTCCACAGAATCACAGCTATCACAACTGGGAAACAGACAATTATCCCAGCCCCCATACTTTCCTTTTACTCAGCAGATCCCATCCCTCGTCGCCATTTTGTAGCAGCAAGCACCCCAATATCCCCAGGGTGACTGCCAACACAGGTTCTTAGATCTGCTTTTCAAAAGGAAAGCAACTCAAAATGGGTTAACAAGCTTACTTTAATCAAACAAACATACATTACCTAGTTCAGGGGAAAAAGGTCAGCACCCCAAACTTCAGAGTTACAGAACTTACAGATCAAACAGACAGGCTTCCAAACTGTCCTACCATTATATCAATACCAAATCACAGTTACCAGAGAGGGAAGCATCAACATCTGGGTTTTCAAAGCCGGGGGGCTCTCAACAACGGCTTCCCAGAGTCTCATCTGGTCAAATCACACAACACTTCTCAAAGTGAGCCCCAAAGCAAAGCCTCTCATCAGGGTTTATATAGTCTTCTCCTAGCTCAGAGATTGTAACAACCTCCTTGACCCACTGCCCAATCACAAAGTATCAAGGTGTGGGCTTCCCTGAAAAACAAGCCTCCCACCACAGGCTCCAGGTGCACTTAAGCTAGGGGCAGGGAAGATCTTTAAATTTGCATTTCCATTACACATCCTATGACTAACTTTCATGGACTTGGCTCTTCTCAGCAATACAAGGATCTAAGGCAATTCCAAAAGACTCATGATAGAAAATGTTATGCACATCCAGAGAAAGAACTATGGAGGTTGAATGAAGTCTGAAAGCATACTATTTGCTATTTTTTTTTCTTTTTTGTTTTGTTTCTTCCTTTCTCGTGGTTCTTCCCATTGGTTCTAATACTAGTCACAACATGTCTAATGTGAAAGTATGTTTAATAAAAATGTATTTGTAGAGTCTTTATCAGATTGTATGCTGTCTTAGGGAGGAGATAAGGGAGGGAAGGGGAGAAAATTGAAAACCCAAAAGCTTATGAAAGTGAATATTGAAAACTAAGAATAAATAATTTTTTAAAAAATAAAGTGACATCCTGAAAAATCCCACATTAAAGTTCCCTTCATTAGAGACAGAACAAGAACTAACCATCAGACCCCGGGACTTCTGATTCCCAGGCCAGGGCTCTCTCCACTCTACCAAACTGCCTCCTCTGCCTTTCAGCATCCAAGAGAAATCCAGACCCCAAGTTTATCCTTGAAGTATCTCAGATTCACCAGATGCTCCAACAGAGATGAGGAACAAGGTGGCCAGTGAGTGGATGACCATGGTGTCAGCACAGCCTCTTTACAGGGCCAGGAAGTCCTGCCCAGAGGAAGCAGGAGCAGGCCTGGACTCCAGCACCTCAACTATTTCCCCAACAAAATGTCATCCACCTGCAATTCTGAAAATGAATTATCACACTGGCTTTCATGACCCAAACTTCCCTCTTTTTTGAGCATCACTGGGGCAGCTGCCTGAGTGTGAGTGATTCATCCAGAAATTCTCACTGGGATTAAATCCACTTCCCCTCATCATAGACTTGATTGGATTGAATCCATTCTTTTTCCTAGCTGGAAGCATTAGCTACTGAAGATTTTAAAGGAATTAGTAAATAGTTTTTTGAAGCTATTAAAGAATGATAGGGAGAATTAAAGAATTTCAGGGCCCTGAAATAGAAATAACACTGGTCTCGGGCTCAGAGAACCCCAGAATCTGAGAGATGGAAGAGGTATCAGTGGTCACCTAGGGAGTCCAGTTTTCCCATCCTTCTTCATCACAAACTCCAGGATAAAGCAGTCACTTCCATGCCTGTCAACATTTCCACCTCAGCTCTCCAGCTGAGTGTCCTGGAGTTTCCTCCACCTTTTGAAAGCTAAAACTATCACTCCCTGTGACTTCCTCTCTCTCCCATGTAGTGACATCTCTCCCTAGTGTTCGAACCCCCTTTCAGAAGTGCTCTTTTCCAGGATATTCTTTCCTTTTTCAGGTCCCACTCCGTTTCCTGCACATCCCAAAGCTATTTCCAGAAGTCCTGAACAAGTATGTCCCACAACAGAAGAGATCCCTGCTTTCTTCTTGTGTGCCCTATTCCTCTCACTAACGACAATTGTGGCAAAGATCAATAGAGAATCATTGCTTGGGCTTCAGTTTTTATCTCCTAAGTGGCAAAACCTGATCTCAAATGCAGATACTCCAATTCCAAGACTAGTGCTCTTAGAACTATGCCTTGGATATTGAAAACTAAACATTAATTAATTAATTTTTAAAAAGTGGCTATGCCTTGGATGACTTGGTCTTGGATAGTATGTTGGGTGAGATATGTTCAGTATAACATGAGGCTGTGAGGTAGGATAATGGATAGAGAACTGGATCTGGAGTCAAGAAAACCCAAGTTCCAACCCTACTATGTGACCCTAATCAAGTCATTTAACCTCTGTCAGTCTAAACTGTCTAAAAAGAGATAACAGTAACACCCACATCCCAGAGTTGGGAGAAACAAACAAGACTACCTATGTAAAGACCTTTAATACCCATTAAGTGTTATGTGAATCCTAACACAAAACACTATTCTATCTCTGCTTGACATGAAAAATGACTTGGGGTCCGCTTGTTCATTCTCCTCTCAGTCCCCCAGATCATCTTCTGCCAGACCTTTCATTCCAGAATGCTGGACTTTGAGACAAGTTCCTCATTCTCTATGTTGGGTCCCTATTGAATATTGTCCCCATCATACACACATGATAGTATCCTTATTTCTTCAGTGTATCACCTAGCTCACTTGGATCACTTCACATCTGGTACCTGGAATTTCATTTCCCTCTTTTCCTGGGCTGCTGTCCAATTTTTCCATCACCTACATATTCAACCCAGCAAGTGCTTTCAAGGTACCAACTCTCAGCAAAGCTCCACAGTTAGCATGGGATCTCTTGGTAAGTTCTGAATGCTGCTCAAAATTCAAAATAGCATTTTAGTTTGTGTCAATGCTGTTTGCAAAGCTCAGTTACTGCAAAATGAACACTCTTCTAGGACCAGTTTGACCACATCTACTTACGATCACAAACATCCAGTTTTTTTTCTTACTGCCCTCCTGTGGTAGAGCCTTTCACGGGCATATTTGTCTAATCAGCAACTGTCAGACACACTGTACCTTGACTCTAGTGTTGTGATGGCATTTTGGTCCACTTCGAGAATGAACAACAAACACTGCCATCCTTAGGTCACAGGCAAATTAACTTCCAAGGCCCTTATCCAATTGACTCTTGGTTTTTCTACTACTGTTCCTTCTATAAGAGATCTCTCCCCCATCTGATCTTATAAGATTCTGTAGAGATTACACAGACCTTAAAAATCACCTAGTGAAATATCCTTATTTTACAGATGAGGAAACCGGGACCCAAAGAGGTTAAGCAATTTGTCGACAGCAATTTTGGTAGTAAGTGTTAGCACAGAAACTCAAAACTAGATGGTCTAATCCTTGTTAAGAACTTCTTTTGGATTCATTATTTATTTAATTGAATTGAACAAAGCTGACTCCAACTGAATTGAATTGAAGAAGCTATAAGTTTAAGCAACAAGGACATTATATTGGGACTTGAGATTCAATCCTGACTCTTCTATTTATTGTCTGTATGTTTTTTCAGTTATATTTAGTTGTGTCTGACTCTGTGATTCCATTTTGCGATTTTCTTGACAAAGATACTAGAGTTGTTTCCTATTTCCTTCTCCAGCTCATTTTACAGATGAAGAAACTGAGGCCAGCAGGGCTAAGTGACTTGTTTGGGGTCACACAGCTAGTAAGTGTCTGAGGACAGATTTGAACTCAGGAAGAGGTGTCTTGCTGACTCAGGTCCCAACACTTTTTTGTGCCATCTAGCTGTCCATCATTTTCTGTATGACATTGATAAAAATCATTACCCCTCTCTGGTTCTCCATTTCCCAATTTATCAAGATAATTTTAACTAGATGACCCCCAAGCCAAATAAAGAGAAAGTAAGAAAACAGCTAGCTGCCCTTGATGAATTCAAGTCACCCGACTCAAGTGAACTACACCCTCAAATACAAAAAGACCTGACTGATGCAATACATTTAAAAGATCATGGAGAACTATGATTCCTGTGAACTCATAATGAAACATGCTACTCACCTCAGAACAGAGAAGTAAAGAAATGAGTGCCAAAAGTCCAGGAAAAAGAAGTGGCAGCCACTGAGGGGTACCATGACATCATAAAAAAATAGAACCATGCTGGAATAACTTCGTTTTCTGTTTTCACACCATTGGTCAACTGGTAAACCATGAGAACACTATAGGTAAAGCTCAAATCAATTCGAGTTTGATAAAGTATTTCATACTACACTTTTTGGCCAAATGAGACTTGAAGGTTAGATGATAGATTTAGGTGAATTCAGAAGTAATTGAATGGACAAACTCAACAAATAGTTACCAATGGTTCAATGTTTCCTTGAAAGGATGATTCCAATGGAGAATCACAGAGATCTATGCTTGGTTATATACTATTTAGTATTTTTGCCATTGACTCAATTAAACACATGGTTCTCTATTTTATTAGATTTGCAGATGATAGGAAGCTCATAGGGGAGTGGATTGCCTCAGGAAGTCTTGGGTTCCCCATTATTGGAAATCTTCAAGAAGAGAATTATGGTCACTTGTCAGTTCTGTTGTAGTGGGAATTCTTTTTCACTTATGGATTGAATTTAACAGTATGAATTTAATTTAATTCCCATAGATTTCAGGATTTAAAGGACTTTAGTGGTCATTATTCCAGAACCTTCATTTTACAGATGAAGTAACCAAGGACAAGAAAAATCAGGTGAATTATCCCAAATCAAATATAGTTAAGTTAGAGGGTCAGAATTTCAAAATCTAGCAGCCTTTCGATTACATTATTGCCTCAGTGTTGCAACATCAAGACAAACTTGTTGTACTTAACAATTTTGTGTCTTGTGGGCTAGTTCTATCAATTCATTTAGATTCCCTATGTTCACTATAAGTAGGGAGGTTCTGTGTTTCTTAGGGGTCCTTTATCTCTATCCACAGCTTCCTCCACTTCAGTATTGACTAAAACTCTCTGTACCCACAGACAACTATTTTTGGCCTTTGAATGAGAGATTAACCAATGTGATCCTATCCTAGAACTTCCTTGATTCCATCTGGATTTGTCTGGAATAGGATTTTGTCAGTTGGAGTGATTCCAAACAGATAAAGATCATAGCATGATAGATTGAAAGTCAGAAGGGACCTTAAAAGTTAGTGATGATGTGGAGCTAAGGATGTTTCTATTTTTCAAAAGCTGTCTTGTGATCAGGGTGTGGACATTGCATCACCCAAACATACCTCTACCCCATGAAGCAGGTGTCTCCATCTGGATTTATGACTTACTCATGACATCAGTTTTTTGCCATTATTTTTCCATATATCCTGAAGCACCAGGCTTAAAGATCAGGAAGAGGAAAAACTTGTCCCTTCCTCGTTCTGAACTTTTAGGCAAAGGGTTGCTATGAATCCGAAGTGACCTTGGTGGGGGAGGGAGGAGGAACACAAACAAAAGGCTCCTTATTGCTTCTAGGGAAAAATACAACTTCTTTAGCCTGACATCTAGTGCCCTCTGTGGTCTTAAGTGATATTACTTCAGTACCCACATTCTCCATTATAATCATGCTGTTCTACTGGTTATGGCCCATACATTGTGTTCCTCCTGTCGTGCCTGCACCTTTACATAAGTGATCCCCTCTGTTTAGAATACACTCCCTCCTCGTCTCTTCCCCTTAGATTCCCCAGATTTCTTAAAATCATGCGCTAACTCAAATACCAGTCTTTTCCTGATAGTCCCATTTATTAGCATCTCTGAAACTCCTTTGTATTTCTTATCTTCTTGTCAATCAATCAATCACTAAACATTTGTCAAATAACTATTATGTGCTGGAAATACAAATAAAGGTGAAAGACAGTACCTGTCTTCAAGGTTCACAGACTAATGGAGGAGACAATAGGCAAACAACTATATACCAAAAAAAAAAAGCTACATACAGGATCAATTGAAAATAATCAACAGAGGGAAGGTACTAGCATTAGGCAGATTGGATGAGGCATCCATTGAAACCCTTTTAAACTGAAACTTGAAGTCAGCGAAGTCAGGAGACAGAGACAAGGAGGGTGAGCATTTATATTGTTGTCCTTCAAGTGTAATGAAAATTCCTCGAAGGGAGAAATTATTTAGCTTTTCTTTTTGTGTTCCCAGAACTTGGCATAGGCCCTTGAACTTGGTACATAAAACATACATAATAAATGTTTACTGAATTAAAATTATTTGAGTCCTGACCCACATTAATGAAAATGCAGTATCCAGAATGAGGAGGGTAATAATTCACTTCTGCACTACCTTGGTCAGGCTATATGTGAAGGATTTTGTCCAGTTCTAGGCACCATATTTTAGGAAAGACATTGAGAAGCTGAAATACATTCATATGAAGGCAAGCAAAATCCCCAATCATTTCTGATGAGGAACAGTTTAAAAAAATAATTAGGGATATTTGCTCTGTAAAAGACAGCAAGAGTGTAAAGACTAGCTCAAATCTTTAAGGGAGTATGATGCAGAAGGCTGACTCTATGAATCAATGGGTTTTCAGAGAGCAGCACAAAGAAAAGTGGACAAAGATAGAAAAAGATAGATTTCAACTCCATGGAAGAAAAAAAAATAACAATTAGAGCAGTTAAGCAATACTATTGATTTTCCCCTTGAGTCCATTAAAAGAATTTACAAAGAACCTACAATTTTCCTGGCACTATGATAAATCCTAGGAATTCAAAGAAGGATAAAAGATAGCCCTTCTGTCTCAGACAACTTACAACATAACGAGAGAAACAACTTGCAAACAATGTGTAAAAACAAGATATATACAAAATAAAATGGAGATGATCAACAGAAGGAAGGCACTAGCATTAAGGGGAACATAGTGAGTTTCCTCTCCCTCTGGAAGTGTTCAAGTAGAGATTACAAGGCCATTAATTGGTGAGTTCTTTAGAAAGGATCCTGCTTTGGGTATTCCTACTATATGGACTCTAAAAGCCCTTTCCATTTTAAGATGGTAAGATCTGATAAAAGCTAGAAGTGCCTACCTGCCCTATGTAGTACAGGCTCATCACCAGCTTGGCAGGAGGGTAACAAATGCTTCTGCTATGACAGCTCTCAAAGTCCATCAATTAAGGCACAAATGGGTTACAATCTGCACTGAGTAAAGGAATGCCCCAGACTAACAAAATTAAATATTGTTGAACTCAACTACTGAAGTCTATTCCAGTAACTGGGTTAGACAATGGGAGCGAAACAAAGATTTACAAAGAAACATTCTCTACTCTTATGATTCTGATGAAATAGAAGAAATAAGATGTATACACCAGCAAGGCTGATGCAAAATAGAATATGCCAAAGATACAGACACATCGTGTCCGTAATGACTAACTTTGATAGAATGGGCTCCTCTCAGAAAGGCAACGCTGTAAGACAACTCCAAAAGCCTCATTATGGAAAGGATTATCCACATCCAAAGAATTACAGAGTCTGAGAGCAGATCAAAGTAAACTACTTGCTTCCTCTTTCTTTTTCTTTTGTTTTGTTTTGTTTCTTCTTTCTCATTGTTCATTCCATTGATTATAATCCTTTACAACTCGACTAATGTTTAATGTGAAAGTGTTTGTAGAATCCACATCAGATTGCATGCCACCATGGGGGGGGGGGAGAAGAGAGAAGGGGAGAAAATTTGGAACTCAAAAGCTTGTGGAACTGAATGTTGTAAGCTAAAAGTAAATAAGTAAATTTAATTTTTTTTAAAGTCAACCAAAAAAATATGCGAAAAGGCAATGGGGAAGTGGTTAAGAACAAATTGCTCTAAGAAATCTGAGGCAAGAAATGTCACTATCAATTGATCAATTGGGGGATCAGTAAAGAAAATGTGGATAGTGGAGGTACCACCTGAACTTGGTCTTGAAGCAAAGAAAAGACCTTAAAAGTAATAGATGGGACCATTCCACGCATTATTGATGGCATAAGCAAGTGTACAAAGGTGAGAAATGACAAGTATGGGGAAACATATTTAGTCTAGTTTGGCAAGAAGATGAAATACTTGGAGAGAAGATATATGGAACAAGGGTTGAAAAGGGAGGTTAAAATTCTGACCATACTTTGAATGCTGGGCTAATAAACTTTTACTGAATTTAGTAGGAAATAGAGATTTTTTTTAAGCAATTGGGGTTAAGTAACTTGCTCAAGGTTACACGGCTAGTCATTATTTATGTGTGGGTGCTCATTTTCTGAGGCTGGTTTCGATCCCGGGTCATCCCAACTCCGAGGCCAGCGCTCTTACTCACTGCGCCACCTAGCCGCCCCGAAATAGAGATTTTTTAAAGATTTTTGAATGGGTTAGTGATGTAACTAGAATCATACATAAGGGAGAAGATTCTGGGAAGATAACAGAATAAGGTAAAAAGTTACCTGTCTCTCCTAAATCCCCCCATAAGCAATATAAATCATGTCTCAAAGTGACTTTTGAGTGGGAGAAATAATTAAAAGGCAGGGTAAAGCAGTTGTCCTATAAGACAGCTTGGGAGAAAGTTAGAAAAAACCCAGCCTCCCAGGGTGGTTGTTTGATGTGATTGAAATACCAGGGGGTGGCTAGGTGGCTCAGTGAGTAGAGCGCCGGCCCTGGAGACAGAAGGACCTCAGCTGGGATCCGGCCTCAGACACTTAACACACACAAACAAAAACCTAGCCCTGTGACCCTGGGCAAGTTACTTAATCCCAATTGCCCGCCAAAAAGCAAAACAAACAAACAAACCCCAAAACAAATACCTCTGGGCAAAAAACATTGAATCAACAAACAATAAGCCCTGGGGTTTGGTTGTAAGGGTAGCAGCCTCTGCTTTAGAAACTTTCACATCATGGAAAGTGTGAGGATCCAAGAGCTGATCTGAGGAAGACTGAAGGGTTTCTACTACTACTACTACTACTACTACTACTACTACTACTACTACTACTACTACTACTACTACTACTACTACTACTGTATTAGAACCTTATGCTCATCAGAGCAGGATTAAAGAGAGAATAACATAAACATCTAGAATGGTATAAAAGTCTTCTTAACTTTCAGAGAAATAGGAGGGTGAGGAGATAGGATAAGGAAGAAATTATTAGAAGGGTGGGTAAATTAACGACTAGGAGAATAAGGAAAGGATAATTAGAAGGTGTGTAGATTAAGAAGACAGAGGTTAGAAGTCAATTAGACATTTGAGGAGGGATAAGGTAAAAAAGAGAGGGGGAAAAAGGATAAACAGTAAGAAAAATAGGATGAAGGGAAATGCACAACTTGTGGTTATAATCTCTAATGTGGATGGAATATGCTCACCCATAAAATGGAAATGAATAGAATAATGCATTAAAAACCACAATGCAACCAGATGTTGTTTATAAGAAAAACTTTTAAAATGAGGGATACCTATAGAGTAAAAATAAAGGGCTGGAATAGAACTTTCTATGCTTCAACATAGAAAAAAATGTTTAATGTTAAAAAAAAAAGCAGGGATAGCAATCATGATCTCAGACAAAATTAAAACTAAAATAGTTTTAATTAAAAGAGATAAACAGGGAAACTACATAAAAGGCACCATAAATAATGAAGAAACATCATAACTAAACCTATACACCAAATACTACAGAATCTAAACCTTTAAAGAAAAAGCTAAATGAATTACAGGTGGAAATAGATAACAAAACTATAACAGTGGGGGACTTCTCCTCTCATAATTACATAAATCTAACCAAAAAATAAATACAAAAGACATGGAGGAAATAAATAGAATCTTAGATAAGCTAGATATGATAGGTATCTGGAGAAAAGTGAATAGGAATAGAAAGGAATACACATTTTCCTCAACAGTACATCGTACCTTTACAAAAAATGACCATTAGGGCATAAGAACTTTATAGTACAATGAAGAAAAGCAGAAATATTAAATGCATCCTTTTAGATAATAATTCAATAGAAATTATATTTTATAAGGGACCATGGAAACACGAAATAAAAATTAATTGGAGACTAACCTAATCTTAAATAATGAATGAGTTAAAGTTATAGAAACAATAAATAATTTTGTTAAAGAGAATTATAATAATGAAATAACATATCAAAACTTATGGGATGCAGCAAAAGCAGTAATCAAAGGAAAATGTATATCTCTAAATGCTTACACCAATAAAATAGAGAAAGAGCAGAATTGGCTGTGGATTTCTTTTTTATTTATTTGTTTATTTTTAGCTAACAAGATTCAATTCTATAGTTCCTTGAGTTTCAAATTTCCTTTCCCTCCCTCTCCTCACCTCCCACAATGGCATATAGTCCAGTATAGGGTCTGCAAATACTTTCACAATAGATATTAGTCAAGTTACAAAGGCGTATTGTACTAGGTGGGATGAAAAATGGTAAAGGAGAAATAAAACCAAACAATGAAAAGAAAAAGATCAATTAGTTTGCTTCCATCAGAATTCAGACTCGGTTCTTTCTAGTTATTTCTCTGGATGTCACATCTCTCTCCTTCATGAGTCTTTTGAGATTGACTTATATCACTGCATTGCTGAGAAGAGTCCAGTCTGTCATAGTTGGTCATCACACATATGTTGTGTCTGTGATTGTATACAAATTTCTCCTGGTTCTACTCTTCTCACTCAGCATCAGTTTGCATAAGCCTCTCCAGGTAAAAACGAAAACCATCTCCTCCTCATTTCTTATAGCACAATAGTATTCCATTACATGCATATACTACAACTTGTTTAGCCATTCCCCAATTGATGGGCACCCTTTTAATTTCCAATTCTTTGCAACCACGAAAAGAGCTGCTATAAATATTTTTGTACATGTGGGTCTTCCTCCCACTTCTATGATCTTTTGGAGATATAAAGGGTATGGAATTTTTAAAACTAGTAAAAGAACAGATTTTAAATCCCCAATTAAACACCAAATTGGAAATCCTAAAAATAAAGGTGAGATTAATAAAATTGAATATAAGATAACGATTGAATTAATAAATAAAACTGGAAGTTGCTTTTATGAAAAAAAATCAAATGAACAAATCATTACAGAGAGAAAAGAAAACCAAATTAGTAGTATCAAAAATGAAAACGGTGAATATGTCACTAATGAAGGTGAAATCAAATAATTATTAGGAATTGTTTTGCCCAATTATATGCCAATAAATTTAGCAATTCAATTGAAATGGAAGAATATTCACAAAAATATAAACTGCTTACATTAACAGAAAATAGAGTATCTAAATAAACCTCTTTTAGAAAAAGAAACAGAGGGGCGGAGCCAAGATGGCGGAGTAGAAACTGCTCGTCCAAGCCTCTCTGCCCCCAGACTCTCCACAAACTATGGAAAAAAGGACTCTGAAAAACTTCTGGAGCCCCAGCACCCACAGAACGACACAGAGAAGCTAACCTCCCGCTGAGGACAGCCCAGCACCCTGCAGGAAGGACCAGCGCAGTGGTCTGGGAGCCGGCAGCGCGCAGAGCACAGGAGCCAAGCCGAGCCCAGGTCCACTTGAGCCGAGGTTTTAGCCCCAGGGCGGCAGGGCCAGCAGCCGGCTGGAGGAACCCCAAAACACCACGAACTGTGGAGATTCCAGAATTATCAACATAGACTTGCCTAGGACAAAGTAAGAGGTTAGTGTCCTATGGACTTTGGGACCTGTATTTGGGGAATGCGTCAGCCCCCTCCCCTGGGGGCTAGAAGCTGCTGAGGAGACACGCCACTGTGTAGTTTTCAGAGGCATTTCCGGCTCCCAGCCTACAAATCGTGGGGAGATCCAGCTATCAGTCTTGGGGGGTAATCGCTCTTGCTTTAACCTCCCTGGATCTGGATTGTGATCTAGAGTGGAAGTTGTGGGTGGGTTTACAGCTTGCCAGAAACGGAAGTTGCCCCCACACGTTCGGGACGAAAATTCCTCTATCTGGCCTTAAAGCCATAGTGTGGCAACAAGCCCAAAAGTCAAGCAATTAAGTGGCAACATGCCAAGGCAAAGGAAACAGAAAAATGCAACCCTAGACTCCTATTTTGGGGGCATAGAGCGGAAAAGGACTGTGAGGTCAGAAGTCCTGCTCCAAAAGCCCCAGGGGAAAACATGAGTGGGTTGCAGGCCATAGAGGACCTTAAGAAGGACTTTAAAAATCAAATAAGAGAAGTGGAGGAAAAATTGGAAAGAGAAATGAGAAGGATGCAGGAAAAGTATGAAATGAGGGTCAACAGCCTGACTGAGGAAAACAACACTTAAAAAATAGACTAACTCAAATGGCAAAGGAGGCCCAAAAGCGCAATGAGGAGAAGAATGCCTTAAAAAGTCGAATTTGCCAGATGGAAAAAGAATCTCAAAAGTTCACTGAGGAGATTCATTCCTTCAGAGTTAGACTGGAGCAAATGGAAGCTAATGACTTTATGAGAAATCAAGATGTTGTTAAGCAGATCCAAACAAATGAAAGATTAGAAGGCAATGTGAAACATCTCATGGGAAAAACCACTGACCTGGAAAATAGATCCAGGAGAGACAATTTAAAAATTATTGGACTACCTGAAAGCCATGATCAAAGAAAGAACCTAGAAATCACCCTTCAAGAAATTCTCAAGGAAAACTGCCCTGATGTTTTAGATCCAGAGGGCAAAAATAGAGGTTGAAAGAATCCACAGATCACCTCCTGAAAAAGATCCCCAAAAGAAAACTCCCAGGAATATTATAGCCAGGTTCCAGAATCCCCAGATCAAGGAGAAAATACTACAAGCAGCCAGGAAGAAACAATTTCAATATTGTGGAAACACAATCAGAATAGCCCAGGACCTGGCAGCTTCTACACTGAGGGATCGAAGGGCATGGAATATGATATTCCAGAGGGCAAAAGAGCTGGGAATGAACCCAAGGGTCACCTACCCAGCAAAACTGAGTATTTTGTTTCAGGGGAAAATATGGTCATTCAGTGGAATAGAGGACTTTCAAGCATTCTTGAGGAAAAAACCAGAATTGAATAGAAAATTTGACACCCAGACACAAGAAGGAAGAGATGCCTGAGAAGGTAATCAGGGAAAAGAAATCAAAAGGAACTTATCAAAGTTGAACTATTTACATTCCTATATGGAAAAGCAATAACTGTGACTGATGATATCTTTCTCACTATGAAAATAATGGAAGAAGGGGGTGTGGTCACATGAATACATATGTGAATGTGTGTGTGTATGTTTACAGTTATATATGGATAGAGGGCATAGGTTGAATTTGTTGGGAAGGGAGAATACTCAAGGGATGAAATTATGAGGTGAGAGAGGAAAGTGGCAAGAGGAGATGGGGAGAGACAGTGTAGGGTAAACTATCTCATGTAGAAGAAGCAAGGGGAAGTGGTTGCAAGGGAGGGGGAGAATAGGAAGGCAAAAAGGCAAAACCACACTCTCATTGAATTTGGTTCAGGGAGAGAATGACATACATACTAAATGGGATATCTCAACCTACAGCAGAATAGGGGGAAGGGGGATGAGAGGAGGGATGATGGATGGGAGGGCATCCTTGGGGTGAGGGGAGGTTGGAAGTACCCACTATAGAAGAGGGACAGGATCATGTAGGGAATGGACCAGGTGGGGGGTGGGATGAGTGGGAAGGAATTATAAGCAGCCTTGTACAATATATCTACTATGATAATGTTTTGCATAGCTAGACATGTACAACATATACTGAATTACTTATCTCCCAAGAAGGAATGGGTGACAAGGGAGGAAGGAAATGGATCTGAAATTCGAGGTCGTAACATTAAATGTTTCAAAAAATATATATATATAAATACTATTATTAATACTCTTTTGCCTATAATTGGGAGATAAGATGTGCAGGCATTGGGACACAAAGATTCACCTTCCTCTAATGGAAAAGTCGAAGGGGGTATGGGAGAAGGTATGGGAGAGAGCAGATTGGAGGAAGCGATATCTTGTGGGACTGCTATTCTAGGAGGGTGGGTAGGGGAATAATGGGGGGAAAATGATTGTAACCCAAAATCTGGCGGAAATGAATGATGTAGAACAGAAGTTAATAAAGTATTTGTTTAATTAAAAAAAAAGAAAAGAAAAGAAAAAGAAACAAATTAACTTCCTAAGAGAAAAGCATCAGGACCAGATAGATTTTTTTAAGTTAATTCTGCCAAACATTTAAGGATCAATTAATTCCAATAATAAATAAATTATTTGGAATAATGGGCAAAGAAGGAGTCCTACCAAACTCCTTTTATGAAACAAATATGGTGCTGATATCTAAACCAGGAAGAGTAAAAACAGAGAAAGAAAATTATAGACCAACTTCATTAATATGGATGCAAAAATTCTAAATAAAATACTAGTCAAGAGACTGCAACAATATATAGCAAATATTACATACGATAACCTAGTGGGATTCATACCAGGAATGCAGGGATGGTTTAACATAAGGAAATCTATCGACATAATTGATTATATCAATAATAAATGTGACAAAAATCATATGATTATTTCAATAGATGCAGAAAAAAGTTTTGACAAAATACAGCATCCATTCCTATTTTTAAAAAAATATTCAAAAGCATAGCTATAAGTGAATTTGTCCTTAAAATGATAAGAAGCACTTACCCAAAACATTCAGCAAGCATTATTTGGAATGGGGATAAGCTAAAAGCTTTCCCAATAAGATCAGGAGCAAAATAAGGATGTCTTTTTATCCTATGTTGTATTTAAAATGCTAGCAAAAGGAATGACAAGAAAACTAAATTGGAGGAATAGGAATGGGTTATGAGGTAATAAAACTTTTTCTTTTTGCAGACAATATGATGATATACTTGGAAAATCCTAGAAATTCAACTAAAAAGTTAGATAAAATAATTAATAGCTTTAGCAAAGCTATATGTATATATATATATCAGTATATAAAATAAACCTACATAAATCATCAGCATATCTATGTATCACCAACAAAACCCTGCAAAAAAAAAAAAGATAGGAGTGGGATGGATGAGCAGAGACCATTGTCATGGCAGCAGTAATGAAGGGCAAGAGTCTTCAGCTATGCTCCTTGTCCCATCCCACCCAGTACGGCAAAATCTTCTTGAAACTTATTAAATCTTCAAGCCAATTTGCCTGGAAGTAAGATAGGAGCTGAAAAGGCCCATGAGAAGGAAGCATGTTTTTATCAAGAAGACTCAGCAAAAGATTTTGACCATATAGGGAGCACAGAACCTCAATCCTTAAGAAAGAAAGAGGTTCAATGAATTCACTTCCTCTGACCTAGCCATGAGTGAGGGCAAGGGAACTTTCTCTGATGGGGGAGAGTAAGTGATGTCTTGAGAGCTTCTTGAATATCCCTTTATGTGATTTTTTTTCTATAATAAATGGATATGGTTCAAATCTATTTGATAAAAGAGCTGAAAATGTGTCGATTGCCAGGTTGTTGTCTCACAGTGATAGCACTCAAATAGACTGTAATCTCCTTTAGGGCAGAGGCTATGCTTTATTTTTCCTTGTATTTCCTCCCAACTCCTAGTATAATGTTTTATTCCTTCTTGCTATTTGGATTACCTGGAGAATTTTGTGGGAAACCATTGCATAGGGACCATTTTCTCAAAGAGAGTGCCTTTTGGCAACATCTATAAATCCTCACAACTGACAATATCAAAGACCCTGGTCAGATCTACAAATATTGTGTACAGACCTCTGTTCTGCTCCTGTCATTTCTCCTGGAGCTTTTGAGTAGCAAATGTTGTATCAACTGTTCCTTGGTCCTTTCTGAAGGCAAACTGGTTCTCAGGTAGATGACCATCTTCCAGGTGAAGGATTGACCTATTAAGGTGGCATCTGGCAAGAATCTTGCCAGCAATGACTAAGAGAGAAACCCACCCAAAGCACATAAAACTGAATTTCATCTGTGCAGCCTCTGAAGCTGAAATCCAACTAAGTATGTTCCTGGATCTTAGTGAACATGCTTGTGCATAACAACATAAAGAAAACATCAGCCAGCTCCCCACCATTCATATGTAGAACCATTAGTTACAGTAAATGGAGAAGTTTTGAATGCTGTGAATAAGTTCGTTTACCTTGGCCATATGCTTTCTAGGGATGTACACAGAGCCATTGTGCCGACCTCCTTGTTGTATGCCTGTGAAACCTGAAGAGTATACCAGCACTATGCCAAGAAACTGAATTTCTTCTATTTGATTTGTCGTAAGAAGATTTTGAATATCATCTGGCAGAATAAGTTACCGAACACTGAGGTTCTTTCTTGAACTGCGAAGCATTCAAATTCTACTACAGAAAGCACATTTCTGATGGATTATCCACATTGTTTGAATGCCAAACATATACTTGTCAAAAAGACTATTTTATAGAGAACTCACATAGGACAAGTGCTCACATGGTGGTCAGAAAAAGCTATATACCGACACTCTCAGGGTCTCTCTTAAGAACTTTGGAATTGATTGTTCGACATGGGAGACACTGGCACAGGACCACTGAGCATGGCATGCCTTCATCAGAGAAGATGCTGTGCTCTATGAGAAAGCAGAATTGAAGAAGCTCAAAAGAAATGCAAAATGCGCAAATTTAGAAAATCCACCACAAATGTCCACATGGATTATTTGTGCCCAATCTGTGGTAGAGCTCATATTCCGAACTCATGTTGGTCTGATTAGCCACAGTCAGACGCATTGTAACATAGCGGTGTCGTTTTGGTCCTCTTTAAGAATGAAGGACAACAATTAAACCAACTGTGTACATGTGTGTATATACATATATACATACATATTCATATATGTATGTCTGTATGTCTATGTATATGAAACTAAGAAAGTCAATTTATATTAGGTAAGAGTAGTGCCATAAAAGACCACTGGACAGCAAGAAAAAAAACTGAGATTTGCATCCTACATCAAACCCTTGCATACTGTGTGATATTGAAGAAGTCATACAGTCTCGTAGTGCCTCAGTTTTATCATTAAAAATGAAGGTGGCAGTGCCAGCCTTGCCCTCCTCAGAGGGTGCTTGTCAGTAATACATGAGGTATCATAAAGGATGTAAAGCAATAAGTACTATGCACAAGGGAAATGAGTCTGTTGCTCCCATTGATAGAGAGAGCCTAGATTAAGTCATGAAAAAAGGATGGAAAATACTCATCAGAACAGATCTGACACCATGTGAAAAATGGAGGGTGAAGACGAGGAAGGCAAGAAAAACAACAACTCAGGTGTCACCATGAAACATAAGTTTTATTTGAGGGAGGAGGGTTACAAGGGCCCAGGGAATGGAAATCACCACCCAGGTTATAGCACAGAGGAGAGCTCAAGCAGTGGGAGGGGGCCAAGGAGTCTGGTGTCTCAGGATTATCCTTCCGTTGAGGTTCCAGGAAGCCTGCAGTGGAGTGGGTTGGTGCTTTCTTTACAGTCTCTCATCCCAGGAGGGGGAAGTTGGGAGTGAGGCAGAGGTCTCATCTCTGAAATGACTGCAACTCTAAGACTAAAAGTACTTCTCCTTGACTTTCCTTTCAGGGAAGAACAAAGGCAGAGAAACCTGGAGATTCAGAGGCAGGGGATGGGAGCTCAGATATCCACAGGATTGTTCAAGCTCCCTGTTTCATGGTGCTGTCAGCATTAGGCACTATTACTTTCTCTTGGGTGGGCACTGCTGCTGGCAGGGTGGAGCACGTGGGGGGCATTTCTGCTGGCATTGTTGTGGTGGGCATGGCTCAGGACACTTGGGAAGGCAGGGCTCTGGGCATTTTGGAGGGCAAGGCTCAGGGCACTTGGGCTGGCAAGGCTGTGGGCACTTGGGAGGACGTGGTTCAGGGCACTTGGGCTGACAAGGCTGTGGGCACTTGGGAGGGCATGGCTCAGGACACTTGGGCTGACAAGGCTGTGGGCACTTGGGAGGGCATGGCTCAGGGCACTTGGGTTGGCAAGGTTCTGGGCACTTGGGAGGGCATGGCTCAGGACACTTGGGCTGGCAAGGCTGTGGGCACTTGGGAGGAGGCTGGCAAGGCTGTTTGCACTGCTCCTGATACTGGTAGGACATCTTTCTTGGATTTTAATGAATCTGAAAGAAACAGAAGACAGTGTTCACAGTCAGGTACTTTTAAGGGCAGGATGGCCTGACCCTTCTGTTGAACTAAGTATGATCTTAGAAATCTTGGATTAAATTTTAGGGTTTCAAATGCTACTTGACTTGGAGTTAGAAGACCTAAATTCAAAACCTGGGTCTGACAATCACTAGTTGTGTGATTTGTGCAAGTCACTTAATTTTTCTTAAACTTGGTTTTTCTATCTCCAAAGTAGGCATAATAATATTGCCTTATTTACCTACTTACTTCATGGTGCTGTTATATGAGGAAAACTCCATATAAACTGTAAAGTGCTAAAGTGAGTTGATGTCATAATTTCTCCTCTCACATCCTTCCCCCACCACAGCATCACAGAAAAGCTACCATGGAGTCCCAATGCCTAAAATAAGGAGTGCAAGTTCTAGCAAGTCCTTCCTAGTTGGAAAGGATTCTAATTCAGGACAAGCAATAGATGGTTTGTGGGTGACCTGCCAAGTTAAGCTCAGTCTTTCCAGTAGGTGATAAATTTTGGAAGCCACAGCAACTCATAGAAACCATGGATTGTAGTATGGACAGCCAGGAGGAAATCCTCATACCAATAAAATTGTGGATGTTGGGTGGGGGGGATTTTTCTTATTATTATTCTAATTCCAATTCCAATGGTGTTCCCCTGTCTTCCACTTTTCAGTGCTCATATACTCCTTGCTCCCTCTAGCTAACTTCTCTCTGTCCTCAGTTCATTTTCTAAATATTTTAGGAACCCCCAGTTCATAATGGTAACAAATACCAAAAATAACCTATAGGAACAGTGAGCAATTTCTTCCACTTCTCTGGATCTGTTTCCCTTCTATAAAATGAGAAGGTTGGACTTGTTGGACATGTAGGACAGAGGAAGAAACATTGCTCTGGAAGGTAAAACACATGTGTCTGAGTGAGTCAATCAAGAGGCATTCAGGAAACTCTTATTGTGTATCAGGAACTTTGCTAAGTTCTAGGAATACAAAGAAAGACAGAAATATGTCCATGCCCTCAGAAAGTTCACATTATAATGGGGGGGGGGGAGAAAACAGGTACATAAATTGGTATATATAGGATGCACACACAGTCTAAGAAAAATAACCATAGAGGGGGAGGTTTCTCTGAGCCTCAGTGTCCTCATCTGAAAGATGAAGGGGCTAGGGATAGACCAGATGACAACTCTAAGAGAATTACAAATAAATGTTTGCTGAATGGATGCTCAATGGCTCTATGATTTTATAAATGGTTTCTGGGCATCAATAAAATCTTGAAGGAAAAGAACCAAAGTCCCTGAAATTCTGACTAATTCACGATAAATCCACAATACCATCATCATCACCACCACAGGTCCTTATATGTCACGAGCTGTATGGAGACAGTACCAGAGGCTCCAATGCTGCTCCAGAAGCTTGCCCTCAGAAGGGTGACTCTGATGGGCCAAGGAGAGCTTCTGGATTATTCTAAAGGAGGATATATCTCCATCACCTTCTAAAGCATCCTTTAGTTCAATACCCTTCCTAGATTTTCCTGAGTCTCTTTACTTCTTGTACAAAGTATGTTTCAAGATTACCCACAGTCAAGCCAACAAAAATGGTCTATTAAGACTTTTTAACATTTTCATGAACACCCCAAACTAGACAACCAACCCCATGAGCTTCATTGAACAAAGGATGAAGATTCAGCTCAAAAAGGAACCTTGAACATTGTCTAATTCTCCTCCCTCTTTTTACAAGTACTTAATATGAACTTATCTAGTTGTGTCATTTCATAGAAACATACAGCGAACAGTCAGTTGATAAACATTTAAGTGCCTACTTTGTGCCAGATGCTATGCTAAGCACTGGGGATACAGAAAGAAGGGAAAAGCATCCCCTGACCTTCCAGGATACAAGATCACTAACAGACTACTAAAGACCTTATACAGAGGAAGAAACTCATGCCAAAAGAGGGTAAGTGACTTCCTCAAGATTCCGAAACTAGTTAGAGGCAGAGCAAGGACTAGAACCCAGAACCCGGGACTTCTGATTCCCAGGCCAAGGCTCTCCCCATTTAACCAGACTGCCTTCTCTTCCCTTCAGCCTCCAAGAGAAATCCAAACCCCAAGATATGAAAAATCTTGAAAAATCTCAGACTCACCAGATGCTCCAACGCATACGAAGACCAGGTGGCTGATGGATAGCTGTGGTGTCAGCAAGAGCCCCTTTATAGAGCTGGGAAGTCCTGCCCAGAGGAAGTGGGCACAGTCCCATCTCTGCAATTCCAATTATCTCCTTAACGAAGTGTAATCCACATGCAATTCTGCAAATGACTTGCCACCCTCACCCTCATTACCAGAACCTCCCTCTTTTGCAAGCCTCCCTGGGGCAGCTGCCTGTCTATGAGTAATTCATACAAGGAGTCCCTGCCTTGATTGGAAGACACAGAATCGACTGAATCTAACCCATCCTTGCCACTGCTGAAAGCATTGGGGTAACTAAGCTTTGTAGTGGGTAACCTAAAGTAAAAGTTATTCAAGAATGGATAGGGGGCGGCTAGGTGGTGCAGTGAATAAAGCACTCAGTGAATAAAGGAGGACCTGCGTTCAAATCTTGCCTCAGACACTTAACACAAAACTAGGTGTGTGACCCTGGGCAAGTCATTTAATCCCAATTGCCCTACCTTCCCTCCCTCCAAAAAGCCAAAAAGCCAAAAAAAAAAAAAAAAAAGAATGATAGGAAAATCCATGCCTTGACATGGAAAGAGCACTGGTTTCTGAGAACTGGAAGAGATTTCAGTGTCCATCTAGTTCAATCCATACATTAAAGGAAGCCTCACTCTAACATTTTCATCAAATGGCATCCACATTCTTCTTAAAGACCTTCAAGAAAGGGCAATCCATCACCTCTTATAGTGGCTCATTCTTATTTTGATTGTAGGAAATTTTTCCTTTATATGAAGCCTAAAGTTGCTTTTTTGTAACATCTTTGTGTTTCTCCCATTTCTACCCAATGGGACCAAAGAGATACTCCATGCTAAGTATGCTAACATCTTTAATTCAATCCTCATATGTCATAGACTCAAGGCTCTTCACCCTCTTTGTGGTCCTCTTCAAGAGCAAGAAGGTGCTCTCAAATTATTTCCTTCCTTATCTTGGAGGAATTAACCTCTTAACCTCTTAACACTTTGTTCTGACATTTCTGGTGCAAAGGCCATTCTACTTAACTGAAAAAAAAAAGAAATTAAATGAAATAGGAATTGGGTGACCCTTATTATTGTTGTTGACCATCATTTCATTCATCCCAAGGAAATGTCTGATCTCTTCTTTGACCCCCCTTTTTTCTTCCCTTTTTGTTGCCCTTACATTTCCTTCATTTCCTTCACCACTTCAACTCATTCTGAGCTTTGGCATTCCTGCACTATATTTATATGACTGGGTATCCCTCTTATATACAATCTTCTATTATATGCACTTCCTTCCATTTTCTATTCCTTTCTTTCTTTAACATTTAAGTTGGTTGGTGAATTGCCTGCACATTCACATTGACCCTTTCAAACTAATCCCAGTTTTTCTCCTAATTGGGATTCCTTTTTTCCCTTTGTGCCTTCTGAATTTTATTCTTTAGCATTCCCTTTGAGCTGACTTTCCCTGAAGCATGTTATTCCATGGAATCCTAAGCCTATTTTTCCCCCTGAATTTAATGAAACCTATTTTCCCAAAACTGAAGATGTCTGTCAGATTAAGCCTAGAGATCCTATCTTGTTCTGTCCCAAACTTCAGGATGGAGCAATCACTTCTTTCTAAGTCTCCCACTCTTTCCACCTCAGCAACGGGTCCCTCCATGGCAGTGAGAATGAAATCCAGGATACCACTGGTGGGTTCCTCCATTTTTTGAAAGATTAAATTATCATTGAACAAGTCAAGAAGTTATTACCTCATCTGTTCTTGGTAGGGAGAGAACTCAAACAGATATCTCAATAATTGAATCATCATTTTGTCATGCCTTTGTACTAAGACTTGTGATGTGTTTCCTAAACTCCCTCTATTTCCTCTTTCTGTCCATCTGGAATATGTCTCTAGTTTCTCAATATTTTCCATTGTCTAGTTAGGCATTCATTCACCACTCATGTGATTATTCATTTATTGATTCAGTAAACATGTAATGATTATCTTCCATAGTCTTAGAAGCATCTAGGTGGCCCAGGGTAGATCTAAGTTCAAATTCAGTCTCCAGACACTTTTACTAGCTCTGTGACTCTGAACAAGTCACTTTACCACTGTCTGCCTGGGTTTTTTTCAACTGCAAAATTGGAATAATAACAGCACATACATCCCAGGGTTGTTTTGAGGATCAAATGAGATATTATTTGTAAAGCATTTGGTATAGTGCCTTATCTATCACTCACATACTAAGTCCTATGTAAAGGTTTATTCCTTTCCCTTCCCATCCCCCTCAGGGCTCAGTGTTACGTCTTAGTGTTGGACTCTCTTGGGTATGAATTAGAGACAGTCCCTCACTTCCAAAGCTTGGTAGTTTCTTTAACTACATAATTTATTTTATACTATACATTGAAACATTGGTTTGCAGATGCAGAACATCTGGGAAGGCAGAAAAATAACCCAGGAAGGTACTTCACAGTTGGGAAAATTTCCTTAGGATTAAAAATAAATGACTGCCAAAGATTCATAATTTGGATAGTTTCCACATATGGAGTAGAATGGGTTTGTTACTGTCTCCTAAAACAGAGGGACTAAGATGGAGAGTGGGGGTGAAAAACTTTGTCCCTTGTTGTAGAAGTTGAAGGACTTGGTCCAAATCCTGCCTGTGAGTCTATATGACCTCAGGAAAGTCACTGAATCTATCTAGACCTAAATGTTCTAAATTATAAAATTAGGGGTCTGAATTCCTTCTAGCTGCCAGTCTATGTGCCTGTTTAACAAAACAAATAAGCTGCCACAGAAGGGAGTGAGCCTCGTGACACTAATAACAGCTGACATTTAGATAGCTCTTCTAAGTTTGCAAAACACATTACATCCTTTCATTATCTCATTCGATGTGTGATCAACAATTCTGTGAGATAAGTAGTACAGTTTTCATTAGGCTGATTTTACAGATGAAGAATTGGAGGCTCAAAGAAATAAAGTGGCTTGTCCAAGGTCATAGAACAAGTAAATGTAGGCAGTACGATTTGAGCTCGAGTCTGAACACCAAGTCCAGAATTTTCCACTATATACCCCAAGTTGCTTCTCATAAAAAATTAATCAAATGGGTGGGGGGAGGAGGCTCAAAGTGACACAGACTACTTACCATCGAGTTAGGAGGACCTGAGTTCAATCTGGCCTCAGACAGGTACTGTGTGACCCTAAACAAGTCACTTAACTCCAATTGCTGCTGCTGCTGATGATGATGACGATGATCAATGTTCAAGCAGGTTCTTGAATGACTATTCTTTGGAAATGTTAGAGAGGGAATGCTGGTCCAGGTGCAGTCTAGGTTTCTGAGGACCCTTCCAAGTCTATGATTTTGTGAAGTTTTAACTGCTGACCAATTATTAATGGTCATAGAATCTCAGAATTGTAAGAAACTTGAAAGGTTGTTTCTAGTCCAACTTCCTTTCCAATGCATGAATAAGAATAATAGCTAGCATTTATATAATGCTTTGAGGCGAGGTGCTTGATAAATATCTCATTTTTATCTTTTCAATAACTCGGGGAGGTTGGTGCTATTATTAACATATCTGTGTCAGTTTTATTATCAGTAAAATGGGAATAATAATAGCACCTACCTCCCAGGGTTGTTATAAGGACAAAAATGAGATATTTATAAAGCACTTTGCCAACTGTGTGGAGCAATTTAAATTCTAGCTGTTATTATTTTATCAATGAGGAAACTGAGGCAAAGGGAAGTTATAGAATTTCCCCAGAGTTGCACAGTTAAAAAGTGTCTGAGGCTAGATTTGAATTCAGGTCCTCTGGACTCCAGGACCATGGCATTCTATCCACTGTCCCACCTCGCTGGATGTATCATTTCTTACATACAGTGTTCCCAAGTAGCCAGCCAGCTTTTGTCTGAGTACATCCAAGGACACTACTTCAATCCACACAACATTTTTAAAAGAATAATGCAACTTAAAGACTCTCTCTCTCTCTCTCTCTCTCTCTCTCTCAGCACAGAAGCGCACGCGCGCGCGCATGCGCGCACACACACACACACACACACACACACACACACACACACACACACACACACACACACACCCCACACACACACACACACCCACACACCCACCTAGGGAAAGAAGAGTCAGACATTTGCAGAACCAACTGTTTTCCTAACCCAAAAGCCCCTTTTCCAAACTGATAGAAGAGAGACCTCAAAATGCAGTCTGATCTTCCCTGGATGTGTTAGGATTTGGCAACTATGGTACATCCAAATTGGACTAAATTTGTAGGGGGCGGGGGAAAGAGAGCATAGAAGGTTTGGAGAGGAGGGATGGGTAACTTGGCCTGGTACCTGAAAGGCTAATTAATTATCTCCTTGGAAATCTCATACTCTGTACCTAGGAGGGATAGTGTAGGCTTTATCCCTTTTGCCCTCCCATCTGCAGATCTGGATCAGATTTAGGGTGAATTAAGGGAGCTAAACCCAGGCAATGGTGTCAGAGAGAATTGGGACAGATTCTTAATCTACCTGCCCAAGATGGCACTTTCTGTTGAAATACCATAGATTAAATGTGACATCAGTTATTTGTGCAGAATATCCCAGCTATGAGTCACCTCCATGGTATGAACCATGACCCCAAAACACTCAGAGCCTTTTGCCTTTAGTTTATTTCAAGTCACTCTGAAAGCCTCCTACCCACAGTATGGGATCCATGTGGTTCTGATTTCACCTGGGGATGGATTTTGCTTCCAAAGTCAACATTTGTTTCTGATTGGACTCATCTGCTCAGTTTTAAAAACTGGAAAAAAGATACCACCCCTAGAAGCAGAAGCAAGGAAGAAAAGCATTGTGGGCAAGGGGTGTAGTCAGTATAAAGGAACAGAGATACAAAGTCAAGTTAGACCTCAAGTAGTCTCATCAAGCTATAGAGTGTAAGAGAAAGGTTTCATATTGTCCAGAGCCAAGGGTAGAGAACCTGCGGCTTCAAGAAGGCCTCTTTCTACGTCCTTGGGTGAGATCTTTTGACTGAGTCCAAGTTTTACAGCACGAATCCTTTCATTAAGGGGATTTGTTCTATCAAGTTTATATTCAGTCAAAGGGCCACACTTGAAGACCTAGAGGGCCACATGTGGCCTCAAGGTCACAGGTTCCCCACCCCTGCACCATGCAATGCAATTGCATGAACCACCCATTGAGTAAATTCATCAAAATCTAGGATTTATCATATCTAGGATAGATCTTGCAGATAATACAGTGAACTGCGCTTAGACTTGGGTCCATCCTCCAATCAACTGTCAGAGTGATTTTTCTGAAGTGCAGGTCAAACTACATCAACCCCCTACTCAATAAACTCCAATGACTCCCTATCCTCTCCAGAATCAAATACAAAATCCTCTGCTTGTCATTCTAAGCTCTTCGTAGGTTGGTCCCTTCCTAGCCTACCTTTCTAGTCACCTTAAACCTTACCGCCTTCCATACACTTGGTCATCTACTGGCCTCCTTGCTTTTGAACAAAGCACTGTGTTGTCAGGAGTGGTTTTGATGGCTTACATACAAAGAGTAAAAGGAATAGGTGGTTTTTGTATGTATATGAGAAAACAACATGAGGGAAAGAATGAGAGATGACAGAGTGGCTAGCCCCAAGGGCTACACTTTTGTCCCTGAGATATAAAAAAAAAACAAAAAACCACAACCCAGGCAAAGACCTTCAAGACATTGGATAAAACTTCTATACTAGATTTATGGGGCTGAAATCTGCTTCTGAGGAGGAATGCCCTTACAGAAGAAATCATTCACCCACAGAAATACCCAAGTACCAAGTGACTGGCAAAGCCAACTACCAACATAAGGATGTTCAGCCTGGAAGACTTGGGTGATAACATGGTAGCTGTCCTCAATTATTTAAAATGTTTTTTCATGGAAGAAGAATTAAACTTTTTTCTAATTGGCCCCAGAAGGCAGAAACAAGAGGATGGAATTCACAAAGAGATTAATTTAGGTTTAACCTTAGGAACCACTTCCTAACAATTAGGACTATTCCAAAATGGAATGAGCTTCCTGAGATAACAGGGTTTCTCTTTACTGGGCATCTTCAAGCAAAATGACTATTTGTTAGGGATACTGGAAAGGGGATTCCTATCTGAATACAGTTTAACTCAATGTCTATGTAGTCCTTTCCAAATTTGAGATTCTGTGAAGATATTGTACAAGCAACCCTGGCTTTATGCATCTGTATCATTCCTGAACCATCAAGTGGAATCACATTTCTGTGATTCTGTGCATATAATATTTTAAATAAATCACATTTTACCTTCACTGGGGAGAGATGCTAGGTGTTTTAAAGATTCCCTGGGGTGAATCCTTCCATTAAGATTTTTTAGATAAATAACTGTTTCTGAGTTTTTGTTTCCATTTGGATTTTCATTTATTTTTGTTGTGTTTATTCAGTCATGTCAGTCTTGTCCAACTCTCTATGATCCCATTTGGGGATTTCTTTGCAAAGATTCTGGAGTGGTTTGTCATTTCCTTCTCCGGCTCATTTTACAGATGAGGAAACTGAGGCAAAGTGAGGCGTGAGTGACTTGTAAATGTCTGAGGTCAGATTTGAACTGAGGAAGATTAGTCTTCCTGATTCTAAGTCCAGCACTCTATCCACTGTGCCACCAATTTCTTAAAGTGAAACAAACCCATGCTACAGTAAGACAGCAAGACATAGAATAGATTTCCCCCTGTTTTGCCTCTAAACTCTGGAAAGGAAATTAGTGCCATAAAAATTGGGGGGGGGGGGCAAAGCTAGAATAAGAGGCACTCAGAGCAGCCACTGAGGGAATGTGAATACATTCCATGAATTACTGTTTACTCTGCAAATATTTCACACAACAGATGTAGCTGAGATGCAGAAATATGGTAACTCCATGTATTCTAGCCAGCCTCAAACCTGAACATGCTTGATGTACACGGACTCCACATGTGCCCTGGCCACACGGGTTCTTGACATACATCTTTTCACATGTATTTTCTAGTTACATACATTCCTTTGATGTAACACGTTCTCTGGCTGAACGTGTTCCCATTGTACATGCTCTTCCCTACTGACTTTGGGGTGATCTATGTGTACATATGGACCTTCTCTTATTCCTTCATTACCGTTATTGACTAAATTTGGTCCAGTGGACAGATCACTAGATCTGGAATCATAGAACTATGCTGAAGATCCATTGACAGAAGTCTCAGAGGACTTGGGTTCAAATCCAGTATTTCTCTTTTGTAATCTATGTGACCTTGGGTAAGTCACTTAACCCCTCTAGTTTCCTTACCTGCAAAATGAGGGTGTTGTACTATATGGTCTCAGAAGTCCCTTTTAACTCTAAAACATCTTTTGTTTTGAACGCATGGATCCTATGGCTAACCTATAAAAGAAACACATCAGTGGGGGGCTCATAAGCTCTAGTTTTGTGAATGAGCATCCCAGACAAGGATGGTGTGCCCCCAGGGGCTATATCTCGATTGAAGAAGGCATAAAAGCAAGAGAAAAACTTTATTACCTTCAAAGAAATAAATGGACTAGAGAGGCAGGCAAGGAAATCATAATGAACTCCGTCCTTCCACTATGCATGGTACATCATCCCACATGCCTTGCCTTCTTCTTCATCTTCTTTTCAATATCATACATTGTAAGGGAGTAAACATTTACTAGGGCCAAGCGCTGTGCTAAGTGCTTTGTTGACATCTCATTGAAGATGCACAGAGATTGGATGAAGTTTAAAGGATTTCACTGCTCCTTTCAAAATCCAGAGAATAAAGAGCCATGGACACTAAAATGAAGGAGTAAGGCTTTTCCATGTCCCCACATTACTGTTTTTTATCTTGGAGGCATGAAAAGAACTTCTATGTTGATGAAAGAACTTCCAGGAGCAAAATACAAAACCAAGGTCCTGGCAAACTGGAAAATAGTGTAAATGAGTGCCAACCTTTGATTTGGGGGAGGTTTTTTTGGTCAAGTGACTTTAATAATTTGAATGTATACTTTTTAAAATATGCAAATAAAAAGTTAACCTACGGAAACAAACAAAACAGTCTAGAAAATTCCTGAGGTTGTAAGCCAAGTAGGAACCTTAGAACTTAATTGATCCATATGCTCTCATTTACAAAGAAAACTGAGGCCCTGCAAGATTAAATGACTTGTGGGGTAGCCAGATGGCACAGTGGATAGAGCACCAGCCCTGGATTCAGGAAGACTTACGTTCAAATCCAGCCTCAGACACTTGACACTTACTAGCTGTGTAACCTTAGGCAAGTCACTAAACCTCGACTGTCTCATAAAAAAAAAGATTAAATGACTTCTACAAGGTCACAGAGCCTATAAGAAGCTATAATTTCACAATGAAAATGCTAATGGTTGATTTCCCAGAATCTTCCATTTCATGAACATCATCAGATTTTTAGAGTGAGGCAATCATGTTAAAATCCACATTGTGATGAAGAGACTAATCCATGTGTTCAAAGGCATGTAGGCAAGGGAGGACAGCATACAACTGAGAAACAACTAGTAGACTGGTTAGACTGAAACCGGACTATTCATTCTATGCAAAATGGGTGGAAAATAGCTTGAAGTCAGGTTATAGAGGGTGAGGTTATTTCCATTCTATTTAATAGACAATAGGAAGACACTGACGGCTTTTGAGCAGAGAAGTAATGCTGTCTTGGGCTCTGGCAGTGATGTGAAGGATGGATTGGAGAGAGGAGGGAAAGAATCCAGGAAGTCCCCTTAGTTATTTATTGTTACAATAGTAAAGGTGAGAAGGAGTTTGAACAAAGACTGTAACAATGATAGTGGAAAGAAAAGAAAGATGTGAGACATATTTAAGAAGCTGAAAAGAGTGGACTTAGTAACTGATTAAATACAAAGGAATAAGAAACTTGTGAAGTCATGCAAAGAGCAGAGGACCTGAGTTTAAATCCTAGTTCTGTCTATCACTGCTTATATGACTTTGTGAGTCATTTCCTTTCTCTGGGTCTCAGTTTCCAAACTGGACTAGATCAGTAGTGTTAAACTCAAATAGAGCGTGCCTCTAAACTATGCCACACATTGACTTAGAAAAACACAAATTAACATTCTCTATGTTTTATTGTGTTTTTATTGATTTTATTAGATATTTTCCAATTGATTTTAATCTGTTTTGAATTGCAATAAGGCACGTTGCTGGCCATATTGGATCCCTGGCAACTCCTGTTTGAAGCCTCTGGTCCAGACACACTCTTATCATATTATTATACACTGCCTCTTATGATTAGATAACTTTGTATATGATTATTTGTGGTGTCTCCATCTAGATTGTGTATTCTCCAAGGCATTTACTGACAATATGTGATATTTCTTTGTATTAACCACAGTTATTAGCAAAGGGGTGGGTATATATGGTAGGTGCTCAGCAAATCAATACTTTTTGAATAGTAGACCACATAAGATCTTTGGCAGCTTATATTGTTTTGTGGTTTTTTTTGTCATTGTAGTCTTAGTTGCTAGCAATGAGTGCAATTGCTTAACCAACCTTTGTTGAATGGAATGGAATTCAATTGAATAAGCCTCACAATACTATCCTAGGGAGGTTGACTATACCCAGCATGAATCATGCCTCCCAATTCCAACACCGAGATTGCCACTCCAGGTACCACCAATGATATCTCTTTGGGAATATGTTATATCAAGAACTATCAGATTATTCTTACATCTACAGTATGGGGTATGCATAAAGAACTGACCTCTGAGCCAAGAATACCTGGGTTCAACCTCTGACACTTACTAGCTATGTATATGTAAATCATTTAAAACTCTCAGTGTTCCAGGCAACTCTCTAAGACTATCAGTTTCAGACATCTGCTTTGCATTGCATAGAACCAACCATGCACAATTCTGTTCAAAACATTTCAATGGCTTGCTATAGCTTACTGAATAAAACCCCAACTCCATAGACTGCTCTTAGCTTAGCCTGAAACCTAAGGCTCTCTTCACAATCTGAATTATACCACAAACCACCACCCTCAACTGTTTTGCATCTGCCTCTACATCCTCACTCCCAGCATTCTCCATGCCAGAATGTTCTCTTCCAAACCATTCCATTTCCACCTGTTGAATTCTAAGCCTTCAGTAATTGCTCAAACCTTTTTCAACATAAGAGAATTCTTACCAAAGTGAATCTATATAAAATTTCAAAACATTGTAAAGCCTTCAAACAAAGCTGACAACATCACAGAATTAGTATGAGAGAAAACCTCACTGCAACTGATTCCATCTAGCTATATCTTGCCTTATAAAATACAGCACTCTTCCTCACTTTTGTCATTATACTCTAAGTGCCTAACAGAGGACCTGGCACATAGTAGGCTCTTAGTAAAAAGCCTATTGATTGACTGATTGATTACTTTTTTTATGTGTGTCAAGCCTTCCCAAGAAGAATACACACATATATACTTATATACACATATACATATGCATATATAAATAAAAAAACAAATGCAAAGGAACTTAGGGAGAATAGTCACTGGGGGGGGGCAGGAAAGGTTTTACATAAAAGGGTACTAAAGGGAGCTACAAGTAGGAGGTAAGAAGGGAGTGCAAGTGCACAGATATGGAGATGGGAAACAGAGTATCACATGTTAGGGACAACAAATATAGCTAAACAGAAGAGTGTGGGAGGAGTGATATGTTTTAAGTTTGAAAGGAGTAGGTTGAAGCCAGAGTGCAAGGGGTTTTAAAAGCCAAACAGAACTTTATATTTTATTTTATTCTAGAGCTGATATGAAGCCACTGGAGTTTGTTGAGTGGAAGAATGACACTTAAGAAAAGTCACTTTGGCAGCTGTGTCAAGGATGGATTAGAGAGCAGTTTGTGGGAATACCAAACGAGCCTCCAAACAATGTGTTACAGGAGTTCAAAAGTCCCCATAGCCATGCAAATATGATTATTGTTATTCTACAGCTTTGGAAACTGAGGCTCTGAAGGTGTGGCTTGTCCATAGTCACATAATAAGTATCTGAAGCAGTATTTGAACCTAGATCTCCTGACTTCAAGTCCAGTACATTTTCCCCAAAGTCATGTTACCTTTAAGAGGATGAACCTTTATAAAAATATTGGTGCTTGAATGCATGTCCATTAGAACAGAGTGGGGGGCAAAAATGGAAGTGAGAATGATCTCTAACCAAAATATGATTAAAGGGGAGAGGAGGATTTCAAAAGGTTTTTGCTGGACTCTGATAAAACAAAGAGAAGAAGGTCAGAAGCAAAGCTGGCCTTGGGGGGGAAATAGTGAAGGAGGTAAAGTGAGGTCTACAATGACTGCCAACTTCCCCTTCCAGCTCTTCAGTCTCTCCTTCCTATTTAGACCAAGTCCCATTTCTATAGGGACAGTATCTCAACTACCTGTTAGCTAATCCCCAAGAAAGTATTAGCTAATAATTGGCGGGGCAGCTAGGTGGCACAGTAGATAGAGCACTGGCCCTGAAGTCAGGAGGAACTGAGTTCAAACCTGACTTCAAACATTTAGTAGCTGTGTGAGACCCTGCTTGCCTCAGTTTCCTCATCTGTAAAATGAGCTGGAGAAGGAAATGGCAAACCACTCCAATATCTTTGCCAAGAAAACCTTAATAGGGGGCAAGAAGAATTGGATATGATTGAAAACAACTAAACAATCAAAACAGTAACTAAGTGATGTAGTGGATAGAACACCAACCTGGAGTTGGAAAGATCTGAATTCGAATCCAGTCTCAGACACTTACTAGCTGTGTGACTCTGGGCAAGTCACTTAACCCCTATTTGCCTTGGTTCCTCATCTATAAAATGGGGACAAACTAGAGAAGGAAATGGCAAACTACTCTAGTATCTTTGTTAAGAAAACCCCACAGACAAGTCTATGGAGTCTCAAAGGGTCAAACACAACTGAACAACAAATACTGAATACTATGTTTCCCAAGGGGAACTTGTATTTTATGGGGAACTTTTGAGGATCAAAAAAGTTTTCAAGATACTCTGATGGGTGGAATTTTAAGGTATGGTGGATATTGGGGGGCAAGGTGCCCCTCTAAATCATACTGCACAGGCAGTCCTCTCCCTCTCTTCTTTTCACTCATAGGGTCAGACTAGGAAAAAATAGATCAAGGGAAGAAAAGCAGAAGAAGAGAGAGAAATAAAAGGTAAAAGGAGGAGGAGAAAGTAGAATGAGTGAGAGGGTGATGAGAGGAGAGAAGAGAAGGGTTCATTTTTTCACCTTTGTGCATCATTTAGGTCAAGATCACAGGCTTATGTGTTGGTGGCTCAGTCCACAACTGACAACTGAAACTGCACTTAGGAGACTTGGAAGCATTGCACTGTAGAGGGGAGAACACCGGGCTTGGGTGTGGAATGCCTAGGTGTGAGTTCTTGCTCTGTATGACCTGGGACATGTCAGTTCTCTGAACCTCGGGGTCTCCTCCTATGTAAAATGGGAATGATGCCATCTTTATACTTCATAGAACTGCTGTGGGGCTCAAATGAGAGAGTACGTATGAAAGCACTTCGTAAACTTTCAGATGTAATATAAAAATGCAAAGCAGGAGGCTTAAGGTGAGTTATGGTCTGGTAAACTCATGAATTGGATGGGGATTGTCTTTTCAGCAATTAGCACAGTGCCCTGCACCCAGCAGGGCACTCAGTAAATGCTAATAGCCTTGGAATCTTCTACCTACTGTGAATAAAAAGGAATGAGAAAAATAGAGATGGCCTAATGGACAATGACTAGAAGTGAACATATGTTGACTTGAAAATTGCCTAAGCAGGGATGCCAATCTCCGAAGAAATCATTACCAGCAAATCAGATGCAGATATGTGAGGGGCCTCCTACCTAGATCGGGGTTTGTGTCCCAGTTCTGCTCCTGTGTAACTTGATAACTATCTGCAGGTTTTAAAAGAGATGTCATGTGAAAGAGGGAGGAGATGAGTTCTGTTTAGCCCCAGAGGGCAGTAGCAGGACTCAGTGGGTGAAAGCAGCAGAGATCATGATTTAGGCTTGATAGAAGGAAAATCTTCCCAACTGGAGAGCTGTCCAAAAAGTGCAAAGGGCTGCCTCAGGAAGTAGTGGGATCCCACTCTTTGGAGGTCTCCAAACAGAGGCTGGATGTGTTCTTAGGTCCTTTCCAGTTCTGAATTTCTATGTGTGACCTCAGATGAAGCAATGACCCTCACTGGGCCTCAGTTTCCCCATCTTGTTGGACTAGTTATCTTCTGTGATGTTTTCCAATTCTTAACCTTCTTTGGTTTAATAAGCCTAACCCAGGCCCTCTCTTTAAACATTCCTGAGAGGATGAGGAGGAGGGAGGGGGACAGAGTCTAGATGAGGGTAGAGAAGGCATTACTAAGTATAGTCATCTTAAGCACACCCTACACACACACAAACACACTACACACACTTAAACATTCCCCTCACAAACAAAACCGTTGGCTCGCCAACAAAGACTAACTTTCAGTCCTTTCCCCATCCCACTCTCAGCCAAGATATCATAAAAGCCCCTATTCCCTATGTCAAGAACAAATAATTTTGTAGCCCCAGAAATTGATCATGTTTCAGAATCATGGAAAGGATAACTAATACATTAAATAGCAGAGTCAGTCTACAAAACCATCTCAGCAGCCTAGATGGATGGGGCAAATTTAATACAATTAAATTGAGTGAGAATAAATGTATAGTCCTACACTGGAATTTTTTAAATGTGCAAGTGCAGGTGGGGGCTGTGTCCAGACAATAGTATCTGAGGTTTTAAGCGAACTGCAAACTCAATAAAGCAACACCGTGACATGGGCAGCCAACAAAGCTAATGGACAAAGAAAGGCCCAGTGTCCAGAGTGATGGAAGTGATAGCCCTGCTGTACTGGGCAGCTAGGTGGTGCGGTGGATAGAGGAGGACCTGAGTTCAAATCCAACTTCAGACACTTACAGGCTGTGTGACTCTGGGCAAGTCACCTAATTCTGTCTCAGTTTCCTCATCTGTAAAATGAGCTAGGGAAGGAAATGGTAAACCTCTCCAGTATCTTTGCCAAGAAAACTTTAAAAGGTGTGAGGGGGGTCCCACAAAGAGTTGGACAAAATTGAAAACAACTGAACAACAACAACTGCACCCTGATTAGATCCTATCTAATCCATTCAGTTCCTGGAGTCACATTTAGGAGGAAAGTTGACTATCTCTAGAATGTTCAGAGGAAATCAATAAGAAAGACCTGGAAACAATGTCAAACAGTGTTCCATTAAAGGGAATATGGCTATCTAGTTTGGAGAAGAGAAGACTAAAGGGGAAACATGATACATATGGCAATTGTGTGGATGGTAGATAAAGCACTGTATCTGAAGTCAAGAAGATCCAAGTTCAAATCCAGCCTCAGACACCTACTAGTTGTAGGACCCTAGGCAAGTCACTTAAATCTGCCTCAGCTTCTTCATTTATAAAAATGGGAATAATAATAGCACCTGCCTCACAGGTTTGTTGTAAAGATAAAATGAGGTATGTAAGGCACTTAGAAAACTTTAAGATATTATACAAATGCTATCATTATTATTATATCTTGGAATATTTGAAGAACTGTGATATAGAGGATATGGTGGGTTTATTCTGACTACCCCATGTGGGGAGAAGTCTATGAGCACTGAAAGAAAGTTACAGAGAAGCAAGTCTAGGCACCAGGTAAAGGAAAACTTCCTGCCAGGATGAGGGTAGGTGAGGTGACCAAAAGTGGACCAGGTCACCTCGGGAGATGGTTAAGTTCCTCATCTCATCAATGGGAGGCTGGACCACCACCTGTAAGAGATGTATTTGCTAAAGAAGGGATTATTGCTCAAATATAGGTTGGTCTTGTCCTCTGAGATCTGCTCCATCGTTGAGATCCGGGGATTATACTTCAGTAATTCTATAAAGCTAATAATTAATGATACATCATGGTCTCCAGTCAAAAGAATCCTAGATTTAGAGTCAGAGGATCTGAGCCCAACTGGGTGACCTTGACCACATGTCACTTCATACCTCTAGGTTTCAGCCTTTTCATCTGTAAAATAATTGGGGTTCAATAGAATGACCTCTAAGAACCCTTTCAACACTAAATACTATTATCCTAAAATTATCTTGGAGGTTAGGCACAGTACAAATATAGAACATTACCAAATCCCCAGGTCCCATTACTAGAGAACTCAGGCTTTTCATTAAAAGTTAATTTTCTTAAGATTAGGTCACTCAAACTTTGATAGACTTAGATCTTCTCAGAAATACAATGATCTAAGACAACTCTAAAAGGCTCATGATGGAAAATGTCATCCACATCCAGAGAAAGAACTATGGAGTCTGAAAGCAGATTAAGACATACTATTTGCTTTCCTTTTTTGGTTTGGTTTGGTTTTGGTTCTTCTTTCTCATGGCTCATCCCATTGGTTCTAATGCTTCTCTCTCTCTCTCTCTCTCTCTCTCTCTCTCTCTCTCTCTCTCTCTCTCTCAGCTTTTTGGAGGGCAATTGGGGTTAAATGACTTGCCCAAAGTCACACAGCGGTAAGTGTATCAAATGTCTGAGGCTGGATTTGAACTCAGGTCCTCCTGACTCCAGGAGCAGTGCTCTATTCACTTCACCACCTAGCTGCCCCTGTCTAATGCTTCTTTACAACATGATTAATGTGAAAATATGTTTAATAAGAATGCATATGTAGAGCCTATATCCATTTGCATGCCATCTTGGGAAGGGAGGGATGTAGAGAAAACTTAAAACTCAAAACCTTGTAGAACTGAATGTTGAAAACTAAAAGTAATTTTTTTAAAAGATCAAATTAGATTACTCAGTTTGTTTTACTTTATTTTATTTTTAACTTGTGGCCTAAAACAAGTATTTCCATAACATAGTATAATAAAAAAGATTATGCACATGAAATTGCAAATCTATTACTTACAATTTGCTATTTCTTTTAAATATGTAATAAAATTATCATGCACATTTCTTTTTTTATCTTCAGTTCAGGAAATATGAAGGATTACTCAGTTTCTTGAGGCATGAGGAAAATGAACAAATATTAGATAAAGAAAGGAGGCGTTACTAACCCCGATCTATTATCTTGTTCTCTCTCTCCACAAGCCTAAATCCTGACATTCCTGTTGTACTTGTAAGAGGGCTAGAGGTATGTAATGAAAGGAATGTCTCTCATAAACTTTTGGGGATGAACTTAATGGGTGTCAGAGTTCATTGGCCTTTATTCTAGGAGGAGATAATAATTGTATTATTATTTTTGTAATAACTTCTCCCATGACTCTTCTTCCCCTTACCTTTGGGAGAAAAAAGAGGAAGACATCACTCAGTGATTACATAAGACTTTGGTCAGCTCACCAAAAATTCATCAGAAAAGGCATTTGTGTGCTCTGGAATATATGGTGGGAGTAGGGAGGAAGGGAAGGAAACAATCGATGTTGGCAGTATTTGGCAATGCCAGCAGAAGAGCAGGGCATGGTTGAATTGGGCAGTGGGTACCACAGCCCTCTGAAGCTAGGGATGTAAACCCATTCATGGGTTGAAGAATGTTGAGACAGCTTGATTCTAAAAGTTAGAGATCAATGAGGTCTAGAAAAGAGTGAAAGGAGAAAGTCTTAGGCCATGGGCTAGGGGCCCTTGGCTCAGTCCTAAGGAGGCACCTGATACCCTGGAAACCACATTGGTCAGCAAGGCCTTGGGTCCAGACTAGATTCTCAAGAATACTAGATTAGGCTTCTGCAAAATTTAAATACATTTGTACACTTGGATTAAATAAAACTGTCATTTCAGAAGAATATATATATATATATATGTATATATATATATATATATATATATATATATATATATATATATATACAATCTAACTAGAAATAAATAAGGGAAGGAACTTGAGGGGGGAAAACCTCCCCTTTCACTTCCTAGATGTCTTCTTCCTAGAAGTAGATGGGGATGGAAGAGAGTGGATTTCAGAACCTGGAGAAAAGATGGAAAGTGGGAAGGCCAATGGGTCAACTGGGGAGAGAAGGTAGGGTTGAACAAGGCCTCTGGTTCAGAGGTAGATGCTCAGAAAAGGGGAGCAACAAAGCAGTTGAGGAACAGTACTGTGATGTAATACAATAGAAAAGCTCAAGGCCAATTCCAGAAACCAACCAGTAGAAGGCTTCTTAGGTCGGAGTGAATCCACCCATGTCCATCCCAACTCCCATAAAGAAGGAATGTTGCTGGACCTCATACAGGGACTCAGGGTGAGGGAGAGGATGTCATATTTAACCAGCAGGTGCTAAAAATGGTCCCGAAGCTCATTCCTATGCATCAAAAGCCTGTAAGTTCCCCCACCTCTCTCTTTTTCCTGGGTCTCACAAGGTCCCCAACAACAACACAAAAGTTCATACAAGGTACCACTGACATTTCAGAAGGGGAGGGTTTCTACAAAACACAAACGTGTGCATGTATCAGACCAATCAGTCACTTTGGGAGAGAGATAAACATCATTAGTCACTGGACAGTTGCCAAACTGGAATTTTCTTTCTAAAGAGTGAGTTTGGCAAGTCATTTCAGGAACCAGATCACCCTTGGTGGGAATATGATTGGGACTTTTTGATGTTTCTGCCAGCCTGGAGGGCTGGATTAAAAGTCCCCAGCAGAAGCTATCTTCATGGTAGCTGCTATCTCTGGATTTGCAAGAGACAGATAAATGTGTTTCCTCTGCAAAAATCCACAGGAATTCCTCTACAGCCCTTAGACCAAGAGCCTAAACAGGGACATTTATTAATGCCCCTTTCCTAAAATGTGACGCCCAGAACTGGATACAATATTCCATACATGTCTGACCAAGGCACAGTACAGTGCAACTCCATTTCCCTTGTGATAAATAGTCCATCCAAACCATACTAGCTTTGGGGGCATTTCTATCACACTATGGCCTAAGTGTCTGCAGCATTTTAAAATATTTAGGTATCAAATGCTTTATTTTGGTTTCTTACTAGTCTGCTAAGGAAGATGTCCTACCACTAACAGTAGAATCAGCATCAGTACAAACCTCCCTGCCAGCAATCTCCAAAGCTCTCAGAATAGTGTCCACTCCCACTCCCAGTGCAGAGCCCACCCAACCTCCCAGAAAGGGCAGTGCCCACCACCACTTCACCCACAGAAGTGCCCATCTACACAGAGACTCCCACTTGAGCAGAAAAATCCACCCCCAAAACTATGCACTCCACCCCAAACCACAAAATGCCCCACCCCAGGAAATGCTATATTCTCGAATAAAAGCAAACATCTCCTGATGAGGCAAACACTCACCAGGTCCAATAAGAAATCTTCTGCCCATCTGGCCTTGTTTCATTTTATCCATTTGTTCACCCTAATCATGTCTATAGTTTCCCCCAATTCCAGGCTCAATGCTTTTTTATATCACCCTGGCCTAGAGGACACTTTTCCTTCTTCTAGTCTGCAGTTCTGTTGTGGCCAACGTAAGAACAGTTCTACTCATTACTAACTCCATGCTCCTACCCGACAAAATTCCTGGTGGGTCAGGTTGAACAAGGCCTCTGGTTCAGAGGTAGGAAGGAGATTATCAGACAAAGGGAAGCAAAAAAATCAGTTGAGGAACAGTACGATGATGTAACACGATAGAAAAGCTCAGGGCCAATGCCAGAAACCAACCAGGACAAATGCAAGAATACTAAAAGGAACTTGATTCTTCCCCACTGTCCTTTCTATGTTCCCCTACAAAAAAGGGGATCAAATTTTATGTGGTTTAGAAAGTCTGACAAGGGAACTACTCTAGATGAGTATAAAACTCTCCCCTAGGCTCCTTCCCTGACATTTCTTGACATTCTGTTCCTTTGATTCCCCCTTCTCATCTAGGGACTGTTCCTCTGTAAGGCTAGGGAGGTGTTTACACGAGCATGTACACACATGCAGACACAATCACACAAACATACAAACATACACCACACCATGAACACACATAGATTATACAGTCAAAGTGTAAAAGCTGGAAAGAACCTGAAAGGCTATCTATAATCTAATCTCTTCATTTTTAGAGATGAAGAAATCAAGGCTCAGAAAGAGCAATTATTAGCCCAGCTAGTAAGTGTTGGAGGCAGGCTTACAATCCATTCTCTCAAAATTCAAATAAAAATTGTTTTATGACCGAATTCCTGCTCGTTTGATTTTCTTGATGTTGTTTACTGGGAGGGGTGAGGGGGGCAGGAGGGGGCAAGGAACAGGGATGCCGAAAGCAAGAACACAGAGAATTAGGATTCAAAGAAGCGAAGGATATATGAAAAGACAATGGGGGAGGGGCAGCACCAGAAGTAGGTTCAGAGCAGAAGAAAAAGAAATAACTCCACAAAGGGCACCAAAACTGGCTTATATTTAGCACTTTAAAGACTGCAAAAATACTTTACTCGTGTTACCTTGTTTGAGCCCCCATGACAACCCTAGAAGAGAGGAACTATAGAAAGTATTTTACAAATGAAACTAGACACTGAGGTTAGCTGGCTTAATGTGTGTGTCCTAGGCAGCATTCACACCTAGGTCTTCCTGCTTCCAGGTCCAGCACTTTACTACTACTGCTATTCTGCACCTCCAAAGGATGAGATTCCCAGTTTGTAAAGGGACTTCTTCATCTCAGCCTCCCAGGTCCAAACCATCTTTATCCCAAGTCCACTTCAAAGGACATTATGGGAAAAGAAGACCAGACTTGGAGTCAGGTTGTCCAGATTAGAATTCTGGCTCTACTACTTATAACCCCTGCAATAGTGCACTGATTTATTCACTTCTCTGGGTCTCCATTTCCTCATTTGTAAGTGAGGGGGTTGGATTGAGTTGACCTTCAAAGTACTTTTAAACATGAAAATGCTCTAATAATCCTAAATCCCATCTTCTCTTCCTTCCTTTCCTGATCAAGCAAGAATAGGAAATAGAGTGGCCAAAGGATAAACCCATGATCACTAGTACTTGCCTCAAAAGTTACTGATAAGATGCCAACCTGAATTGGTAGGAGTCTCCCCATGTATGAGTTCCCTATATCAATGTGCACATGTTCCACAGGTACATACACAAATACACCAGACAGCTTTGTCTTTATGTTTTGCTTCCATAAACTCTGGCCAAGTCAAGGGCCTGAGCCGAGCCAGATGACCCTAGCTTTACCCAATAGTTGTCCATTGATGATGTCAATGACAATGTCATAATCAAAAGCCAATCTCTTTCTGAAGGACTGAGTAGAGCATTCAGAGGGCAACGCCATCAGCCCCAGCACAGCCAGACTTTCCATCTATCCCACACAATTTTTTGTCAAGTTTGGTTACCATCACAGTAAGTTGGATTTTGACAACTGGAAATAATCATTCATAGTAAACTCCTCTTCTGGGTTTGGGGTACAGTATTCCAGAAAAAAATAGATATTTGGCACTGAATATATTTTAAATGATTTGGGTTTTTTTTTCTTGTTTTGAATAACAGGTTATATTGTCCCACTCTGACTAAACACAGATTCTCAGCCACTTAAGAATTGGGACATTTGGGGCGGCTAGGTGGAGCAGTGAATGGAACACCGGCCCTGAAGTCAGAAGGACCTGAGTTCAAATCCCACCTCAGACACTCGACACACTTACTAGCCGTGTGACCTTGGGCTAATCACTTACCCCCAACTGCCCTCCCAAAAAAAAAAAAACATAAGAATTGGGACAGTTTATCATTGTTCAGTTTGGGGATCTAATGTGACTGAGTATTTAGAGGTTCTTTTTTATTTTATTTCTTTCTCCTCCTTCCCTACTTTCTTTCTTTCCATTCTTTTTTTCCCTTTTTTCCTTCTCAAATATAAGTTAGAAGTAGAAGGAATTTAATTCCAAGACACACCTTAGAGCCAGAAGGATTAGAAATCATTGTCACTGATTAAGAAATTTAACTTGGCTGTATGAAATGACTTGGAACCACAAAAGAGGGTCATAAGTGGGGAAAGAAACTTCTTTTACAAAAACTGAACTACTTTTAGCTCTGACCAGTGAAATTTTCCTCCCCCAAAAAAAGCCCTTAAATGGCCACCATCAGAGAGTAACTAGAATTCCCCAAATAATTTTCTCCTGTCCTGATTTTCTCACATGATCATGTTTTTAACTGAATTAGGAGAAGAGTCACTGAATCATGTAATATCTGAACTGGAAGGGAACTTAGCAATTGTACCTATACTTTAATAAAATTAATAAAATTATTTCCAGAACTTCTCCAATAAGTAGTGATCATTTAGCCTCCACCAAAGGCTTTAACTAGGGTTGGACCAACTGCTGTTGTCAACCATGGTTCCAGTCTTGGAGGAAGGACAATCTCATGCTTTCCCTCAAACCACAGCTCTAAGGTAGCTTCTCCTTTCCACCAGATGCCTGCCCTTCATTGGTGATGGACAAATTACCTAGATAGTATTTCAGGACCAGATTCCTATTGACTATTAACTGATATCCCTAGCCTCTACCTCCTACTTCAACATCAAGTTTCTGGAGTGTTGGGGATAGGAGGGAAAGAAGAGAATCAAGTGGGTGTTAGGACTGAGAAGAATGAGCCAAAAATAGTTTCAAGATGAGGTAGAATAGTGGATAGAGCACTGAATTTGGAATCAGTAAGAACCAAGTTCAAAGCCTCCCTCAGACATTCAGCAGCTGTTTAATCCAACTTGACTAGTGTGCCTCTGTGCCTCAGTTTCCTCCTCTGTAAAATAGGAATAACGATGATGTTTATTTCACAGGGTTGCAAAGACAAAATGAGATAACATTCGAAACTTTGCAAATCTTGAAATTATAAATAACTGGTTATTATCATTATCATATGTTATCATTAAAAATGGACTGGTGCCAAAAAGTGACTAGTAGCATTAAAGTTGCCCAAGAGCTAAGCTGAGATTACCAAGCATTCTAATGTACAGAAGTTAGAACAAGAGTCTAGCAATCCACAGAAGCATGGGAAGGTTATAGAAGGCATGAGTTAAAAGAGGGACCCTAAAATTTTTTTTATTTTTTTCCATAGAGACCTTATCGGTATCTCATTCCTCTCTTAGCTCAGAAAAGAAACTAAACAAGGTTTACCTAAAGGGGAAAGGACTCAGTATGGGAAAGAAGACAAAAGATAGGGGCTACACAAAGTGTCTCTAATTTGTCCTCTGATGTTTCTTCTTTTCTAGAATCTGAATAAGGAAAACTCCATGTCGAATGAAGAAGACAAAAACAAGTCCACTGAGCCTAAGTGTGAGCCCAAGTGCTGTGAACCCAGGTGTTGTGAACCCAGGTGCCAACCAAGCTGCCTGAGAAAACTTCTGCATCGGTGTTCTGAGAAACGCGCCCCACCCTGCCCAGTCAAGTGTGTCCCATGTCCTCCTCCTCCTTGCCCACCTAAATGTCCACCTAAATGCTGCCCACCACCATGTCCTCCTTGCCCACCTAAGTGCTGCCCACCACCATGTCCTCCTCCTTGCCCACCTAAGTGCTGCCCACCACCGTGTCCTTGCCCTCCAAAATGTCCTCCTCCATGTCCTCCTCCACCATGCCCTCCTCCCCCAAGCCCCCCACCGGAATGAGGACCATTGGGCATTGACCTCCAATATCAACATGGCCAAAGTTACCATCACCGTCCATCTCTGGGACCGCCTGTAAATTGAAGCCATGAACTGACAAGTAAACGTGTTCCTCTGCTGTGCAACAAAAATATGCCCTTTTCTGTCTTTTTTTTTTCATTTTTTTTGGCATGAACCAAATTGCACAAGCCAAACTACTTGGGGCTAACTTCTCTTTTCCATAGTCAATTCCTTCTTCCAGGATTGGCCCTAGATTACCAATAGGCAGAAAGTAATTCTCGGTTATGTTCTCCCCCAGTGAATTATCCATTGGAAAATTTCCACCTTGGCCTCCTTTCATACTTGCTACTTTCTGGAGCCACACAGAACTCTTCCAGACACTTGAAGTTCCTTCTGGGAATGACATAGCATGTATGAAATAGCACAGGACTTGGGGCGGCTAGGTGGCGCAGTGAATAGAGCGCCGGCCCTGGAATCAGAAGGACCTGAGTTCGGAGCCGGCCTCCGACACTTAATCCACACAAACAAAAACCTAGTCGTGTAATCTTGGGCAAGTTACTTAACCCCAATTGCCCTAAAGGGGCGGCTAGGTGGCGCAGTGAGTAAGAGCGCCGGCCTCGGAGTTGGGATGACCCGAGATCAGATCCGGCCTCAGAAAATGAGCACCCACGCATAAATAATGACTAGCCGTGTAACCTTGAGCAAGTTACTTAACCCCAATTGCTTTAAAAAAAAAAAAAAAAGAAATAGCACAGGACTTGGAGTTGGAAGATCTAGAGCATAAATCCTGGCTCTGTGTCTTACTTACCTATATATGGTGCCTGGAACAAATTCAATTCCCTTCTCTGGGACTCCTCATCTGCAAAATGGGAAGATTTCTGAGGTCTTTTTTCTATCTTTAAACCCTCTGATTCTATGAATCCCAGTTAAATCAGTCCAAGCTATTTAAATTTAGGACACCAATTATTGAGGGAGGGGAATGATAGAATTTATCAAATCCCACAAAATACCATAATATCAGGGTCAAAATGGATCTTTAAAACTGTCAAGTTCAATCCATACCCAAAAAGGAATCCTAATTACAGCAACACCTAATATATCAATAGTGATCTAGGGGCCGGCTAGGTGGCGAAGTGAGTAGAGTGTCAGCCCTGGAGTCAGAAGGACCTGAGTTCGGATCCGGCTTCAGATACACACACAAACAAAAATCTAGCCGTGTGACCTTGGGCAAGTTACTTAACCCCAATTTGCCCTCCAAAAAAAAAATTAGTGATCTAGATTTTGCTTGAAAGCCCCAGTGAGTGAAAACCCACTGCCACCCACCAAGTTAGCCCGTTCCACTTTTGGGCAGCACTCATGGTTAGCAAGTTTTACCTGACTTCAAGTCTAAATTTGTCTCTCTGCATTCACTGTGCCTTTTACGGTTAGAGGACAAGGTGTATGCTCTTCCAAGGCATTTGTTACCACGTCTCACACACCCCAAGTATTATCATTTCTCATCAATCCTACCCCACCCCACCAAGTTGCCTCTTCTCTATGCTAATCAATCGAGTACTTTTATGGCATGGGCTCAAGGCCTTTCAATATCCTGGATCCATTCTTCTGGATATTCAACAACTTATCAGTATCCTTTTTTTAAAACTCTGGTGCCTGGAACTGGACACAACAGTTTAGATGAGGTCCGACCAGAACAGAGTATAGTGGGATCAATACTTTATTTCTGGAAGCTATGGTTCTCTTTAATGGCAACCCCATGCTTGCATTAGCTTTCTTCTTTGTAGTTATCTCTTCTCTGTTGATTCATATGGAGAATTCTAATCCATTAACTCACACACACTCACACCAACAACTTTTTCAAACCAACTGCTATCCATCCATGCTCCTGTTTTGTAGTTATGAGGTAAGTTTCTTGGATTGAAGTACAATAAGGCTTAACATTTATCCCTATTCAGTCTTTATTAGATTCGGTCTAATTCATCCCATAGCCAAGTAAGAAAAAGAGTCTTTGTTGTGTTAGATTATCTGGGACTGATCAATGAGCCAAGATGGTGGATTAGGGGCAACCAGCTGAACTCTCCCAACATTCCTCTCCAAACAACTTTAAAATAATGCCTCAAGTCAAATTCTGGACCATCAAGGTCAACAAGGAAAAGGTCAGGCTGAGACATTCTGGTCCAAGAAAACTGAAGAGGTTAACAGAGTCAAGGCTTGTCCCAAGCCCACACAAGCAGCAGCAACAACAATGGAGGGGTGGCTTGGTGGCACAGTGAAGAGAACCCTGAAGTCAGGAGGACCTGAGTTCAAATACAGCCTCAGAAACTTAACACTTACTAGCCATGTGACCTTGGGCAAGTCACTTAACCCTAATTGCCCTGTCCTCTGAAATGTAAAAAAATAAAAAAGTCAATGGAGACAGGAGCAGCAACAGAAGAGCTCTCAGCTCAAAGACAGAAAGTGGGTCAAACAACTGTGCAGAAAGAGATTACAAGGGACCTTTGCTGGCACTGGTATAGCTGGTGACAATTGGCAACTCTATTGCCCATATGCAATTCTGGGTTGTAGTTACAGGGTGGGGAGGAGCACTTGCAGTCAATCATAAGGGAGAAGGGGTCCTGGTTACGGCACTTGAGCAAAGAGAAACATTAACATGTGCAGTTGCAGGGGAGCAGAGGTCCTTCCTTGGTAAAGATCAGAACACAGACTAGTAAAACAGTGAACAGGATCACACCCCCTTGGAAACACACACAAAAAAATGCAGATCCCCAGAACTAGGTCTGATAACAGCAGCACAAAAAATCCTGAAGCTTGGAACAGTGCCTCCCACCCCCAGCTGACCAGAGTCCAACTTTAACATAAAGTTCAAAGTTAAAAATTAGGCTGGAAAATGAGCAAACAACAATTTGGCCATAAAAAAGCTACTATGGTTGTAAGAAAGACCAAGACATAAATCCAGAAGAAGACACAACATAAAAACAGCTGCCAAAATAAAACCTCAACAAATAATGCTAATTGGATCCAAACCCAACAAGAATTGCCAAAAGAGTTAAGGAAAGATGAGTGGTAGAGGAAAATTGGAAAAAAAAATGAGAACTATGCAAGAAAATTATGAAAAGCTTGATAAAAGAGGCACAAAAAGAAAATAACACCTGAAAAAAAAAAGTTGACGAGATAATAAAAGAGGCACAAAAATCCACTGAAGAGAACTCCTTAAAAATCAAATGGAAAAGGAGGTACAAAAATTCACTGAAAAAAAAACTCTTTATAAAGCAGGATTGGCCAAATGGGAAAAGAGGTTAAAAATCTCACTGAAGAAAATAATCCCTTAAAAATTAGAATTGGGTGAGTGGAAGCTAATGACTCCATGAGACATCAAGAAACAACTGAATCAAAAGAATGAAAAAATAGAAGAAAACACAACAACTGACATGGAAAACACAGATTGGGGAGAGATAATTTAAGAATTATCTGACTACCTGAGAACTTAGACATATTGTTTCAAAAAATAATCATAGGATATTCAGATATCATAGAGTCACAGTCAGAATCACACAAGATTTGACAGCTTCCACATTAAAGGAGTAGAGGACTTGGAATATGATATTCCAAAAGGCAGAAGATCTAGGATTACAACCAAGAATAATCTATCCAACAAAAATGAATATAATCAAGGTAAAATGAATATTTAATGAAACAGAGGACTTTAGAGCATTCCTAATGAAAAGACCAGAGCTGAATAGGAAATTTGACCTTCAAACAGAAGACTCAAGAGAAGCATAAAAAGGTAAACATGAAAGAATGATCATAAGGGACTCGAAGTTAAACTGTTTACATTCCTGCATGGGAAGATGACACATGTAACTCCTGAGAACTTTATCATTATTAAGGCAGCTATACGGAGTTTATAGAGAGAGAGGGCATGGGTGTGAGTTAATTATGTGGAATGATCTGATCTCAAAAAAGGGGGGTTGAGAAGGAGGAATACACTGGGAGAAGGGGGGAGGGAGAGGTAGAATGGGAGAAATTATCATACATAAAAGTCATAAGAAAGAGCTTTTTATAACGGAAGGGGAAATGTGGAAGATGAGCAATGCTTGAATCTCACTCATATTGGAATTGGTTCAAAGAGGGAACAATTTTATACACACACAGTTGTGTATAGAAATGTAACTTACCCAACAGAGAAAAAAGAAGGGATAAAGAGAGGAGGGGGAAGTGATTGATATAGAAGGTGGATTAAGGGAGGCAGTGGTTTTGAGGAAGGATGGGATAAAAGGAAAGAGAGGAAGAGAAAAAGAAAATGGGATAGAGGAAATACACAATTAGTAATCAAAACTGTGAATGTTTATAGGATGAGTTCACACATAAAACAGAAGCAGATAGCAAAATGAATTGGAAGCCAGAATCCAACAATATGTTGTTCACAAAAGACAAACTTGAAAAAGAAAGACATACACAGAGTTAAAAGACTGGAGAAGAATCTAACATACCTCAGCCGAAATAAAAATGTCAGGGGTAGCAATCAAGATCTCAGAGAAAATAAAAGCAAAAAAAAGACCTAATTAAAAGAAATAATCAGAGAGATTATATTATGCCAAAAGATACCATAGACAATGAAATAACATAAAAAATTTTATAATAAGTTTCTCTGATGAGGACCTCACTTCTGAAATATATACTGAGTATGGAACTGGGTCAAATTTATAAAAAATAAGGGCCATTCCCCAATTGACAGATAGTCAAAAGGCTATAAACAGGCAGATTTTTAGAAGAAATCAAAGTTATTTATACTCATATAAAAATGCTCTAAATTACTATTCATTAGAGAAATGTACATTAAAACAACTCTGAGGTTCCGCCTCAGACCAATAAGAAATAACAAATAATGCAGGGGATGAGGGGAAAATAGGTATACTAAAACAAACCAATAGTGGAGTACTGAAAGGTCCAAATATTCTGAAGAACAATCCATGTCTATGCTCCAAAGGCTATAAAACTGTGCATACTCCTTGCCTCAGCAATTGCCACTATTAGGTCTGTATCCCAAAGAAATTAAAGAAAAAGGAAAAGGACTTATATGTACAAAAATATTTACAGCAGTTCTTTTTTGTGGTGTCAAAGAACTGGAAATCAAGGGAATGCTCATCAATTGAGGAATGACTGAATAAGTTGTAGTGGAGTACTATTGTGCTATAAGAAAAGATGTTGGGAGTGGTTTCAGAAAAAAATGACAAGACCTATAGGAACTGACGCAAAGTGAAGTGAAAAGAACTGGGGGATCATTATACATAGTGACAACAATGTTGTAATGATGATCAATTGTGAAAGACTTGACTACTCTGATCAACACAACAATCCAAGACATTTCCCAAAGACTCATGATGAAAAAATACTATACAATTCCAGAGAGAGAACTAATGAACTGAGTGCAAATTGAAGCATAATCTTCTCACTTTCTTTATTTTTGTTCATTTTTTTCCAATATGGCTAATATGGGAATATATTTTGCATGATTTCACATGTATAAAATTGATATCATATTGCTTACCTTCTCAATGGGTGGGGAAGAGGGTGGGAGGAAGGGAGAAAATTTAGAACTCAAAATTTGAAAAGAAAAAAATATTAAAAATAAGCTACAAATTAAAAAAAAGACTAAAGATTATTTTGGCTACCATTCCTGTCATATTAGCAAAGTTTAATGAAGAGCATGCTGTTCTGAAGGTGTACTTGAACTATGCACTCTTATCGGTCCAATACAGAACTCCTTTTCTTTACTTATCTGCTTATAGCTCAGATACAGAGTTACTGAGGTACCAGATGCAAGATCAATGAGCTTGGAGTCAAAAGTCATGGACTGGAGTCCTAGTTCCCACTCAGATTACTAGTTGAGTTACCTTGGGTAAGACACTGTACCTCTAGGGGCCTCAGTTTCCCCATCTGCAAAATGAATGGGTTAAACTGGATGAATTCTAAAGCCCCTTCCGTCTCTTATAAATCTGTCTCTTTAAATCTATTATCCAATGTTAATATGGGAAGACAACACTCCCTGTGAATGAACTGTTGTTGCTATTGCTGTTTGTTGGCTGGGTTGTTGTTGATCCTTCATTTTCGAAGGCCAATGACATCCCCAGACGATATCCTGAAATTTGAGTTAACTGGATTTAAGTGAGGCAGAGGTGCATAAATGCGCCTCACTCTCTTCCATAGTCACTGAAGTCAGCGGCAGGAGAAAAGTCAGGACAACTGGTGATGGCCCAGGATGCAGTGGATGACCTTGACATCTTTCATGTCTGATCGAACTCTAAGCATTCTATAGCACCTACTTCAGCCACCTTCATAGCCACTGAAACAAATTGTTCTCATCTGTCCATTCTGCCAGGGAAAGTCTTCACATGCTTGAGATAGACATCCCTCTAACTCACCAATGGGCTTGAGGCCTGTCAGTTACCCTCACCCTGGTTTTAGCCCATCTGCTGAGATGGTTTACAAGGTGTGGCCAGGGCGAATGCTACAGCTTCTTAAAGCCACAGGTGTGGGTTAGATGAGAGGTGGACCCCAAAAGCTGACGAGTGGATAGCCCTAAAAAGGGCTCAGCAAGCCCTCATACCATTGATGCTAGCCCTCCCTGAACACTGATACACACTGAGCTGTTACTAGTCAAATAAAGGATTCTGAGGAAGCTGATTTCAGTCTCTTTGATGAGGTTGGTTGATTAAACCCTCCCCAGGTGTGTCACCTAAGTGCACTGTCTCTGGGTCTGAAAAGATACCCTTCCAAGGGTCCAGAAATGTCCAAGTTGAGTGAACTACCCAATATCTATGAAACACCTGAAAGTCATTTACTCATTTCACTTCCCTGGCAAGAGGCACTTTAGGAAAGCCTGGCTTAGGTACAAGTATTTGTCTCTGCATTAGCACTGACCCATGTCCCTGGGCAGACCAGAGTTACTGACTAGTCAGTTCCTACTCTCTCCCTATTAGTTCTGAGACAATTTGATACAGTGGGAATTTGACCTTGGGAGAAAGTCACTAGCACCCCTGGGCCTGAGTCTATTCATCTGTAAAAAGAAGTTACTGGATCTGTTTCAGCTCTGAAACTATTATCCTTACAAGACTGGGGTGAGAAGGAGAGATTTTGAGGAAGACTAACAGCAATTTGAGCCTCAGGACACCTAGGCACAGTGTCCCAGGTAGATGGAGCCCAAGATAGAAATCACCTAATTTCTACTTTCCCAGCAAAGAGCCACATCAAAGGGAATTCAGGGAAAGAAACACCCTTTGTGTGTCATCTCCCTCCTGTGCACAATAATTATACCTGGCCAGGACATTAATAACCTCTTACCCAGACCAAAGCGGAAGAGTGTTTTATAAACAAACAGTAGGAGAATTCCATCACAAGAATGTGTGATTGCAAAGTCAGATGGCTCTGAGATAATGGGGACTACTTTGAAGAGGCACTACCATCCAACCCTAAGGAGCACAGAAGAGGGCAGTGTCCCTTCTAAATGGGCATGAGTTAAAAGACAATATGGAGGAGTAGAAAAGGCTCTGGATTTGGGGTCTGAGGATGCAGTCAGGTTTGAATCTTGGCTGTGCTACTCATTCATTACCTGTGTGATCACCTTAGGCAAATAATTTCATTTCTCTGGGTCTCAGTTTCCTCATCTGTAAAATGAGGGAATTGGTCTAATTGGTCTATAAAGTCTTTTCCAGCTCTAAGGTAACAATCCTGACCCAGGCCAGGTTGGAGGCATGATGCTGCTAACTAAATATGAATAGTGCTAGTAACAGCAAGGGAGAGAATCATAAGACTCTGAGTAGGTCAGAGCAAGAAGAGACCTAAGTCAATGTTTTTAAATGTTAGTGGCTCTTCCTCATACAGAAACTGAGGCTACGTATTTCTTTCCACTTTCCCAGCAGAAAGAGTACTCCGAGATCTCTGCGGGCCTTAGTACCCTGATCTGAAAAATGAGGGGATTGGATTAGAAGATCTTTAAATTCTTCCCAAGCATAAATATATGATCCTGAGGCCCAGAGAGAATCAGCAGAACTTGAACTAGAAGCAGTGTGGCATAATTAAAAAGGCACTGAATTTGGATTCAGGAGTTTTAGGTTCAATTCAAGGCTGTAGTTACCCAGGTCCTGACAAAGGTGATAAACTCAAGATCCAGAATTTATTTTATAAAACATATCTAATAGACATATCCAATAAAGAAATTTGCTTTGCTTGACAATATGTATTTGTTACAAGGGGGCTTCCTTCTACCCAGTAGGTAGGTGTGCGGGAGAGAAGATTTTGTTCATTGAAAAAAACAAAATTTAATTTTAAAAACTTATGGCTCTGAAACCAGCTGTAGATTCTTTGGCAATTCACTTGCCCTCTGTGGGTCTCAGTTTCCTCATCTGTAAAATGAGGGGGTTGAACTACTAACCTCTATGAAGTGCCTTCTAACTTCTTTTTGCTGTGGACGTGGGTTCACAGCTCTTTCTATAATATCAACTGCATTATATATATATATATATATATATATATAATATTTTATATATGTGTGCATGTATGTATGTAATACCAATGAGTCTGTGGTGTGAACCATAGGAGCAGGAATAAGGTTGAACCCCATAAATTTATGATAAGGCAAAAGGTAAGGAATAATTAGGTTGCCAAAAACTATTCCCAAAATTTCCCAATACTACCTCCACAGTGGGTCCCAACCATGTGCTTTGCACCACCTTTCCTGCTACCTAACATCATTGGGTCCTCAATTGTAAACACACCCAGAGTCCTTCACTACCCTCATTGTTGTCTCTTATCATTGAGACCCAGAGTACCATAGCAGAGGGGATTGGCTAGAGAGACCTGTCTTGGGCCCCAGGGAAATTGATTGAAGGACTGACCTACACATGCTTGTAGGTTTTATTGATGAATACACATCTTAACTCCTCAGACGTCACAACTGTAGATGCTCATCAAATAAATAGATATGTAAATACAGGAAAGCTATTTGCAAAACACATTAAGATGCTGAGATAGAAGCTAATTGTTCAAGTGCATACCAGAATATTTTCAGCTGCAGTGAGCATGTGTATATTTTTGAGGGTGCGTGCTGGGTATTCGAATTCATTCGTGTTGGGTTTTTTTTTTTTTTTGGTCCCTAGATTTGTGGGTTTGTGGATTTTTTTTTTTTAATCAGATGACACACACCCACTCCTAGTCTTCTGCAGAAGTATTTAAGCTCTCTCTATCCTTCACTTTCAATGCCCCTCTTAACCCATGGCACTCCAAAATGAATACAGCTCCCCCAGGTGAGGTTTGAGGAGGATAGAGTACAAAAGGACCTACATATGACCTTCCCGTTTCTAGAAATTTTAGTCTTTTCCTATTGCCATTTTTGGCCACCAAATCACCATAGTGGCTGCCTAAACTATCACAATGCCTAGTACACTATAGGTACTTAATAAATGTTTACTGTTTGATATGAACAAGGATCTTCTCTACCTGACAAATGGTCAGTCAGAAAAGGCTTGAGGATCTCCAATGGGAGGAAGAGAGAGTGGTTCCACTATTCCCCATTCTCCAAGGCACTGGATATTTCAGTGAATATCTATTAAAGAATTTGGGGGGGTATGAGTGGGGTCCTTGACAGCAAGCCCAGAATTATTCCTTGATTCATCTTAATTTGACTTACTTTCCCTGTCCCTGAAAGAAAATACCTGGGACCAAATGGGTGGAAGTTACCAGGGAGACATTTCAGCTCACATAAAGCTGGGACATTCTAACAAGTAGAATTGTCCAGCATTGTTCAGTAGGGAGGTAAGAACAAGCATGCTTGTCCCTGGTTGGGTTTATGGAGAGGCTGAATGGCTGTGGGGCAGCTAGGTGGCATAGTGTGTGGAGTGCCAGACCAAGAGTCAGGAATACTCATCTTCCTAAGTTCAAATCCAGCCTCAGAGACTTCCTGCTATGTGACCTTGAGCAAGTCTTTTACCCCTGTTTACCTCAGTTTCTTCATCTATAAAATGAGCCAGAAAAGGAAATGACAACTACAGTATCTTTGTAAATAAAATCCAAGAAAGGGGTCACAAAGAGTTGTACACGACTGGAAGATGATTAAACAAAAACAGAATGACTGTCACCAACCAACAGAAGGAATTGGATTAGATCAGAGATTCTTAACTTTTTTGTGTCATGGTTCCCCTTTGGTAGTCTCAGTGAAGACTGTGTGTTCCTTCTCAGAATAATGCATAAATTTTAATACATTTAATATTTTTAAATGCAAAAGATAAAATATCTAGTATTACAGAAAAAACTCATTATACCAAAATAAAGATGCAATTTTTCTCATCCTAGATCAAACTCCCTAAAATCCATGCACAGATTTTTGGGGGTCCAAGTCCAGGTTTAAGGACCCCTGGATTAGATGATATCTGAAGTCCAAGCTTATCTCTGAGATTCTATGGTTACTTTTTTAATTACAATGCCTTCATCCATGAGATGCCCCCCTCTGTCTATACCATTCTCCTGGTCCAAAACACCAGGTTTTATTAGGGAAAGCAACTACTGATGACTTAAGCTCCCCATTAAATGAGATTGAGTCAAAATAGCATGTTATCAAAAAAAGTGATCTTTTCTTTCTCAAATCTTCCTGAGGCAGAGATCCTTTGCCCCTACTATACTATTCTTATTTAGTATTATACCAATTTATCAGGTGTCATAACCTCATTGTGGCATCTTCTAGAGTGCATGGCATACAGTAGGCACTTAATAAATGTTTGTTGACTGGCAAGGATAATGTCATTTCTCACCTTTGGAGAATAAGTTTGACTTCTACACTAGGTACCTTACTGTATTGTATTGAACTGAACTGACTATCATATTTCTCCCCTTCCCCCCTCATTTCTCCCCCACCAACAATGGGGGGGATTGGATTGCTCTAGAACAGACTGGATACCCTCCCAGAAGAGCAGGCCATCAATGGTTCAAAATGTTTATGTCTCAGGCCTCAACTTCTTCCTCCCTTTTTTTTTTTCCCAAGGAGAAAGTCAGGGGAAATTCCATTATAGAAGGAAAAGGAAATGAGGGTGGAGGGGATGAGAGGGGTAGGGAGAAGACTTTTGAATACAAATGGAATAATTAAAATTTTGGTCATCCAGGTCCTCCCTGCCACCAAACAAGGCCTGACAGACCCACTGAGAACCAGGTTGAATCTAGAGAAGGCCAGGGCCAAGACGAACAGAAAGTAATTATGTGAGAATGAGTCTCTGACTTCAAACCAAAAACCTTTCCTCAATTACCAGTAAAGAAAACTTGAGTTCAAATCCTGCTTTAGACACTAGCTGTGTAACCCTGGGTAAATGACTGAACCTCTCTGTGTTTTAGCTTCCTCCTTTATAAAAGGAAGGCGTTGGACTTGAATGTATCTCCCTTCTATTAGAATGCTGTTCATCTCCTGAGCTGTGGTTCTTTCTCTGATTTACTGACATCTAGTATGTACCTTAGCACTAATGGGTAAACCACCTTTCTGGGCCTTAGTTTCTTCCTTTGTAAAATGGACTCATTCATTTAACGAGGATTTGAGTATTTGCTATGTGCAAGATGCTAAAATGAAGGGTTTAGAGTCTGGTTAGAGTCCCATAGGAATTATAGTTAGAGCTAGGAGGAGCCTCAGATTATCTTAGTCTAAACCAGGGATGGGGAGCCTGTGGCCTTGAGGTGATATGTGGCCTTCTAGGTCCTTGGGTCCTTGACTGAGTCCAAGTTTTACAGGACAATCTTTTTATTAAGGGGATTTGTTCTATGAAGTTCATATCCTATGGGTCTCTTCTCAAACCCTTCTGAACAAAAATGGTATTCTAAGAGAGAAGAGAATTACAGAAAATGGTGGAGTCTCCCCCCAGGGAATTCGTAAATGCTGCAGTCACATGAGGTAATCTGTAACACACCTGGTATCTCATCCCGTAGAGAAACGGGAATGACCACATTCTGCACCATTGGGTTTTATCAGAAGCACGGTCCTGTCATATGCAGACAGGGCATGGCAGAGTGAGTGATTCAGAGGAGTCTGGGAACCTTTATGATCTGAACAAAGGCTATGTTTAGTTAATGGGAATGAGAATAGCAATGTCATGAACACACCTGAGTCTCCTCTACTGGTCTTGGCTAATGACACCTTGGATCCCAATAATGACAGTTGTAGAAATCTGGAATCTTGCATCTTAGACATTATTAAATCAGATTAACCCTAGTCTTGCTGGAGGGTTGGGAACAGAAGAAACTAATTGGGATCATAGGATATAGAGCTAGAAAGAGAGACCATCTATTCCAAACTCTATATTTTATGGATGATGAAACTTGGGCCTAGAGTGAGGGCATAAGTACTAGGTCTTACTCATAGCAAGTAGCAAAACTGAGATTTGAACTCAGGTATCTTGACTCTCATTCTCTTTCCTCTGCATCTCTTAGTTCTTGGGACAACTTCTCCAGAGCATGCTGGGTAAAATTTTAAGATGCCAGGAAGGCCACTGAGTACTTATTTTATGCAGTGTAGTAGAATTACAAAATTTAAAGTCAAACTGTCTCTGCTTGTACAGAATTTAAATTCGATCTGTTCAGGCCACTGTTGAGTACTACCCCCATTAATGCTACCCTTTGTCACAAGCAAACAGGTCATCATCTCATACTCTGCCTAGTGGCTATGCACAGAGTTCAGGGACTGGTGGTGTTTTGGGTTGAAGGGATCCAAGGATTTCTTCCTTTGAGGACTCTATAGTCAAGGTAAGGAGCCAGAATGCAACAGATATATACACACCCACACTTTCACACAACATAAGAACAAAACAAAATTAGTGAAAGATAAAATACGTGGATTTTAGTGGTGCGGCAGTTAAAGTTAAGTTAAGTTAAGTTAAAGTTAAGTTAAGTGACTCACCCAGGATCACACAGCTAGTAAGTGTCAAGTATCTGAAGCCACATTGGAACTCAGGTCCTCCTGACTCAGGGCTGGTGCTCTATCCACTGTACACCTGGCTGCCCCTGAGTAGGCTTTAATGAGTGGGTCTGGAAACACAAAATCTCCAACTTTTTTGGAGATACTAATATCTGACTATAGGAGGAAATCTGAAGATATGACAAACTCTGGCCTACTTCTTTCTTTCTTTTTTGTTTTGTTGTAGAGGCAAATGGGGTTAAGTGACTTGCTCAGGGTCACATAGCTAGTAAGCGTTTAAGGTTGTATTTGAACTCAGGTCCTCCTGCCTCCAGGACCAATGCTCTATCTACTACATTGTGACTTATTTCATAAGGACAGATATCTATGATCTCTATTTCTTTCCCCCTCAGAAATCATTCCAGTGGCATTTCCCACAGCAATTTGACTTTTTTGACTTGCTGCATGATCTTGAGAAAGCCATGTGGTCTATCTGGGTTTTGGTTTTCCCATCTGCAAAAGAATATGATTCTCCAGAATAAACAGTAAAAATCCAATAAGCATTTATTAAGCACTTACAATGTGTCAGGCCCTGGGTTAAGTGCTCAGAATTTAAAGAAAGACAAAAACAGTCCTTGCCCTCAAGGAGCTTATATCCTAAAGGGCGAGAAAACATGCAAATATCATACAGAATAACATATAAAATAACTAGGCACATATAAGATAGACAGCGTAGATGAAAGGTAATCTCTAAGAAGGCCCTGGTAGCTTGGGGGAATGGGAAACGTCATGTAGAAGTGAAAGGGTTTAAGCTAAGGTTTGATGGAAGCCAGGGAAAGGAAGGGGCAGCAGCAAAGAGAAACACTATTCCAGGCAGAGGGGAAAGCAAGTGCAAAGGCAGACATGGGAGACGGAGTGACTGGCTCAAGGAATAGCAAATAGTCTAGTGTTGTTAGATCATAGAGTGTATGGTAGAGGAATCAAGTATAGGAAGACTGTAAAGGTGGGTAATAAAGAGCCTTCAATGCCAGAACCAAGGACTTTATATTTGATCCCAGAGCTAACAGGGAAACATTCAAGTTTATTGAGTAGAAATGAGCAGATGTACACTTCTAAAGAGTCACTTTGGTAGCTGAGGATGTATTGGAGTGGGAAGATACTTGAGACCTAGATACCAAGTAGATGATTATTGAAATTGAATAGGTAGGGGTGGCTAGGTGGCACAGTGAATAGAGCACCAGATCGGAAATTAGGAGGCTCTGAGTTCAAATCCAGCCTCAGATACTTGACACACTTACTAGCCATGTGACCTTGGGCAAGTCACTTAACCCTAACTGCCCTTCCTCCCCCTCCAAAACAAAAAAAGCAAAAAAATTAATTAAATAGGTGACATGTCAAATTGTTTACTGTTTTAGGAAGGCGGGGGAAGGAAGGGAGGGGGAAAAATTTGGAAGACAAAAATTTGTAAAAATGCACATTAAAATTGTCCTTACATATAATTAGAAAAAAATGCTATTAAAAATTGTATAGGTGAAAGGTGATAAGAGCCTGAAGAAGGGTAGTGGATATGTAGGGGGAAGAAGGGAATGTATGTAAAAGAAGTTGTAAAGGTAGAAATGACAAACGAGCAACAGATCAGATTTGTGAAATGAATGAGAGATAGTAAGGAGTCAAGGATAATACTGGCCTGGGTGAATGGGAGGACTAGTGGTGTCCTTAACAATAATTCGGAAGTCTGGCTGGGTGGAAGAGAGAGCTTAGGGAATAGATACTGAGTTATGTTTTGAACACGTGAAGTTTGACACACCTATACATGACCCAGTTCAAGATGTCCCAAAGGCAGCTGGTAATGTAGGACTATTAATCAGGAGAGAGACAAGAGCTGGATATAAAGATCTAGGAAATATCTACATAGGGATGATCATTCAGGCCATGGGAGCTGATGAGACCACTAAGTGAGAGAGGTTAGAACAAAAAGAGATGAGACTTCCATGGCTAATGGGCATGACACGGACAAAGAACCAGCAAAGGTGACTAAGAAGAGGTGGTCAGACAGAAAAGAGAATCAGGAGACAGAAGTATCATTGCCCTCCAAAAAAAAAAAAGACTTCAGCAGGAGGAGGTGATCAATAGTGTCAAAAATTGAAGAGAGGTTAAAGGGATAAGGATGGACAAAAGACCATTAGGTTTGGCAATGAAGAGATCATTGATAACTTTGGAGGTGATAGTTTCAGTTGAATGATAAGGTTGGAAGCCTGCAGAGAGTTTAGAAGAGGAAGGACTTTCTTGAAGAGTTTAGCTGCAAAAGGGAGGAGAGAGAAAAGATGATGGCTAGTAAAGATGTAAGCATCAAGTGAGGGTCAAGAATGGGGGTGGGGAACACAGAGGCAGGCAAGGAATCAGCAGATGAGAAAAAATAAAGATGAGAGAGAGAGAGAGAGAGAGAGAGAGAGAGAGAGAGAGAGAGAGAGAGAGAGAGAGAGAGAGAGGAGAAGATAGTAGGGACAACCTTCTGGAGAAAATGCAAAAGAATGGGATTGAGATTGCCTATGGAGGAGTTCATCTTGGCAACAAGTAGGGCCAAGTAAACAATGTCTCTACAACCATGATAATCAGTTATAACCAGAAGATTCAGTCAATCTAATTACTTGTGGCCAGTTGACTCTGGAATAGCAGGAAAATCTGACTTTATTGTCTATCAACTAATAGAAGATGATAGAGTGGATAGAGCAGCAGACCTAGAGTCAGAAAGACATGTTTCTGAGTTCAAATCTGACCTCAGACACTTACTAGCTGTGTAACCCTGGGCAAGTCACTAACCCTGTTTGCCTCAGTTTCCTCATCTGTAAAATGAGCTGGAGAAGGAAATGGCAAACCAGTACCTTTGCCAAGAGAACACCAAATGGGGACACAAAGAGTCTGACAAGACTGCAACAATTGAAGGGCATCAACTATTAGTCTTTGTGAGCCGTGAAGACTTCATGGTCATAGATAACCAACCTGATTAGATGCCTGGGATTTCTACTATGGTTGTATAGAGTTAGCCACAGAGTTCTAGAATAGGAACATGCAACAAAATCTTTGGCATCCCTGTTAGGTTGGTACTAAGACTGGAAACCCCATACTTTTTAGTCCTCAAAAACAGACTTTCCCTATAGAACTAAAAAGAGGTTTGGGGAGAATAGAGGTGGTCATTAAAGTGTATAATCCTAAGTTATTAATCATTACTTAAATATAAAAATACTAAACTTTGATGTTGTTTCAAAGGAGTTGCAATCTCATCAATGTAGGTATTACCTTCAGCAGCACAAATCACCAAGCCAGTCATATCATCTTATTTAGATAAACTCTTTTTTTCTTTTTTTGCTTTTTGGAGGGCAGTTGGGGTTAATTGACTTGCCCAAGATCACATGGCTAGTTTTTGTGTTAAGTGTCTGAGGCAGGATTTGAACTCAGGTCCTCCTAACTCCAGGGCCGGTGCTCTATTCACTGTGCCACCTAGCTGCCCCTAGGTAAACTCTTGTTGGTGCCTGCCATATATCATAGGGCACCCACCCAAAGTGCTGGGAACCTTACCCTAGATCTCCTGACCTTATGTGAATATCAGTGAAGTACTTTAGCTATCCATTGGTTATTTCTTGGTCTTGCTCATGTGCAAGAGGTCCACTTCCTTTTTCTAGTCATGTAGGCATTGAGAAATACCAAAAAGAATGTGGGATTTGGAGACAGAGGACTTGAGTTTAAATCCTGATTCTGCCGCTTAAATGACTTTGGGCAAGTTACATCTTTGAGCCCCAGTTTCCTCCACTGTAAAATAAAGGAGTTGGAACAGATGACCTCTAGGTCCCTATCACCCCAAAGCTATGATCTCCTCAATCTTAACTTTGACACCACTTCCCCTGCCCAATTCTTCATTGATAATAGTATCAATAAAATTGATAATAATTGCAACTTATTCATATCCACCAAGTGCCTCTCCATTGTCTTTTGGGTGACTCATAACATTAATTTTTTACAATTGTGTTCCATGATGTTCCAGCATCACTGGAGGAATATTCCAAATATAGTACAAGACACTGTACAGTAAGTAGAGTATTTCCCAGAATTCAGCATACTACCAGAAAAAGTAGTAAACATTTAATAAATGCTTGTTGTCTTGGCTTGCTGACTTTTAAGTTTCTGTAATCCCCTTTCAGTTTAGACTATTTGTGTATCTGGCACATACTCTCTCCTTATCTTTACTTCTAACCCTAACTACCTCTCTTTCTTCTCAGCTCACAAGTGACACAGTCTCCATGAAATCTTCTCTGAGCTGGGCATGGTGGCACATTCCTATAATCCCAGTCACCTGGGAGGTTGAGATTGGAGGATTTGTCTCTTGAACCCAAGAGTTTTGAGCTCCAATGGGCTATGCCAATATGGTGTCCTCACTAAGTTTGGCACTATATCATGAGCCCATAGTGGGAGGCAGGGAGGAGCAGATTGCCTAAGGAGGAGCAAACCAATACAGGTTTGAAATGAAGCAAGTCAAAGTTCCTGGGGTTACCAGCAATGAGATTAGGTCTAGGAGCAGCTCCTACACTTCCGGCCTGAACAAGAAGAGAAGACCCAGTAAGAACAGAGAAAGGGGAAGGAAGGAGGGAAGGAAGGAAGGAAGGAAAGAAGGAAGGAAGGAAGGAAGGAAGGAAGGAAGGAAGGAAGGAAGGAAGGAAGGAAGGAAGGAGGAAGGAAGGAAGGAAGGAAGGAAGGAAGGAAGGAAGGAAGGAAGGAAGGAAGGAAGGAGGAAGGAAGGAAGGAAGGAAGGAAGGAAGGAAGGAAGGAAGGAAGGAAGGAAAGAAGGAGGGAAGGAAGGAAGGAGGGGAGGAAGGAAGGAAGGAAGGAAGGAAAGAAGGAAGGAGGGAAAGGAGGAAGGAAGTAGGAACAGAAAGAAGGAAGGAGGGAAGGAAGGAAGGAAGGAAGGAGGGAGGGAGGGAAGGAAGGAAGAAAGGAAGGAGGGAAGGAGAGAAGGAAGGAGGAAAGGAAGGAAGGAAGGAGGGAAAGAAGGAAGGAGGGGAGGAAAGAAGGAAGGAAGGAAAGAAGGAAGGAGGGAAAGGAGGAAGGAAGGAGGAACAGAAAGAAGGAAGGAGGGAAGGAAGGAAGGAAGGAAGGAAGGAAGGAAGGAAGGAAGGAAGGAGGGAAGGAGAGAAGGAAGGAGGAAAGGAAGGAAGGAAGGAAGGCAGGAAGGAAGGATGGAAGGAAGGAAGGAAGGAAGGAACTCCTCAGATTTTCCTATAGCACTTTTTCTGCATTCCCCTTTCATCACTCTATACAAGATTAGTTGGAATTAACGGCCTCTAAGATCTCTAAATTTATGATCCCATAAATTTGTCTAAAGCCTAGATAACCTTTCAGAGTCCCATCTGTTTTCTTTCTACTAAGCCAAATGTCATTTCCTTTCATTTGGCCTAAATGCTTTCCCTAAAGCTTCAATAGGGGCCACCTTCTCCTAGCATTGCAAGGTTTGGTTGTCACCCTCTAGATGTAGATGTAATTTTACACATTCGACTCTCCTTTTCCATTGAGCTATTTTCTCTTCCTTTCCCATTCAAACAAATCCTCCAACCTCCTAAATTCATGCACCTTTACTCATTTACTCTACCTGTTCTCTTAATCCCATGCCCTTCAGCCTCCTCCAGGACCTTCCCCCCACAATTATTTCCTCTCCCAAATGCATCTATTTCTCCTCCAAACGTCTCTTCCCAGTTGCCTATATAGATACCTAGATTGCTCCAATTTTTAAAAGCCTTCCTTTGACCCTCATTTAGCTAATCTCATCTTTCTCTTCCTCTTTAAGGCCAAACTCCTTGAAAAAAAAAAAACATTTTATGCACAATCCCTCCAGTTATCCATCACATTGTCAGTGCCTTGGTTTATATTCCCACCACTCCTGTGAAATTACTTTCACAAAGATCACCAGTAACTTCAGTTACTAAATCTAGTGGTCTTTTTTTCCCTCTTCATCTTTTTTTTGCTTTTTTTTTTGGAGGGCAATTGGGGTTAAGTAACTTGCCCAAGGTCACACAGCTAGGTTTTTGTTTGTGTGTGTAAAGTGTCTGAGGCTGGATCCGAACTCAGGTCCTTCTGACTCCAGGGCTGGCGCTCTACTCGTTGTGCCACCTAGCCACCCCTACCCTCTTTATCTTAATTCATCTATTTCCAAAGTAGTTTATATCATTGATGTCTTCTCATTAGCTTCTGTAAGGAGTATGTATATATACCTATTTAAGTACCTATTGCCTCTCATTAGAATGTCAATTTTTTGAGGGCAAGAATTGTTTTTGCTTTTTCCTTCCACCCCCGGTGCTTAGTACAGTGCCTGGAATGTATGTAGTAAGCACTTAATAATTGCTTGTTTGTAATTGTTTGGCTTTGCACCTTCTCGCTGATGCCTAAGGTGGATGCCCACCAAGATTCTGTCCTCAATCCTCTTCTCTTCTCCCCCTAGATTCTCTTCCTAGGCAAACTCATACCATGACTTCAACTATCATCTTGACTCAAATGGCAACCCATCTCCAGCCCAGTCCTTCTGTCTCTATATCTCCTCAGTTCATATCTCCAAAGCTGTCTCTCCAACTGCCTACAGAACATCTTTACCTGTATATTCTGCTGACAGCTTGAAATTAACATGGTCCAAACCAAGCTAACCTCCCCAGAAATCTGCTACTCCCCCAGCCTCCCATGGTTGAAAATCTGGGGCTTTGTTTAAGTCTTTCTCTTCCCTCAACTCTCATACCCAGTCATGGATGTGAGTTTGAGTCAGTTATCAGTATCGCTTGACAGTATCTGTCCCTTTCTTCTCTCTTCCCATTACCAGTACATGAAGCCTTCATTACCATCTACCTGGGTTATTCTCATCCCAGTTCTCACGGTGTCAATCTGTCTTTCACATGGGCCAAACTAATCTTCCTCATGCTGAGCTATAACCATTTTACTCTTCCGCTCCCAATCATTCAATTGCATATCCAAGGAAAGTTCAAATTCCATTCGAAACCCTCCAAGCTGTCATCACTTTATCCTTCCAGTCTTATCTCACATTAATCCCCTCTAAATAGTATACAATTCCTCAAAAATGGACTACTAATTATCTTCCATCCTCACACACATTATTCTAACTCTGTCCTTTGCTCATGCTTTCTCCTTGCCATTGGGACTGCTAAATTCCTACCCATCTTTTCAAACACAGTTCAAATACTTCCTGCTCTATGAAGATCCGTAAGTATGTGTATGTTAATCTCCAGACTGTCTCTACTCTGAGCTCCAATTTTCCATCACCAATTGCCCCTTAGACATTTTATTCTTTACACTTGTCTCTCTAGTAGATAGCATAATGCTTGGCATGCCATAGGTGCTTAATAAATGCTTCTGGATTGATAAAGCCTTCCCTGATTCCCCCATTAGTGGCAGTCTTTGGCCAGCCTTCTGCTTGGCCATCAGACCACATGGGCTGACCCCCTAAGACCTTATTTCAAACTCTGCTTACAAATCTTTTACATACTTCTTGTGCAAAGTTGTTTATTATGCTTATCTGACCTCCATATACTTTAGTAAGCTCCTAGAGGGTAAGGAGTATGTCTTAACTAAAATTAGGCTCTCTCCCAGTGTTTTGTGAGCAGCTAGGTGGCATAGTGGATAGAGCACCAGGCTTGAAGTCAAGAAAACTCATCTTCCTGAATTCAAATGTGACCTCAGACACTAGCTGTGTGATCCTAAGCAAGTCACTTAACCCTGTTTGCCTCAATTTCCTCATTTGTCAAATGACCTGGAGATGTAAATGGCAAACCGCTCTAGTATCTTTGCTAAGAAAACCCCACATGAAGTCACAAAAAATCAGAAACGACTGAAAAGACTCAACCACAACGTTTTGTACATATATCAAGCAAATACTTATCGAGTACTCACTATATATGAAGACCTATATTGGACACTGTGAAGATACATTTATACAAAGCACGATCTCTGTCCTCAAGAAGCTTATAATCTGGTAAGTGGAGAGATGATGCTTTATGCAAATAACCATAAATATACACTCAAGTCAGTGTGGTGCAGTGGAAAAAACACCGGATTTAGAATCAAAGGGAATGGATTTAAACACCAGCTCCACCATTTTGCTGTCTGTGTGATCTCAATCAAGTTATAGTATCTCTGGGCTTCAGCTGTATCATCAGTAAAGTTGCACTGGATGGTCCTAATTTACAGTTTTAAATCTGTGATCCTATTTGCTATTGAGCTATGCCATGTGAATGGTACAGATCATAGGTACTACAGGAAAGCAGTCAGAGGAGGAGAAAGTGCATTCTAGTTGGTGGACCACAAGAGGTTTTTCTGTAATGGGTGGCACCTGAGTTGCAAGGATAAATAGAATTTTAACTGGAGCAGTCAGAGAAGAGGGGAGGATTCAAAGTAAAAGATCAACCATCCAAAGTGTTTCTTTCAACACTCTCCCTTTCATCCCCCTAGAATTTTATTGACTTGAAGAAGTCTTTCAAGAAGTCTTACCTCATTCCACCCACCTTTCTGGGTGGCAATGGAAACAAACCAATGAGTAATCCCTTGGTTAGTGAAGATGAAGGAAGAGGGAAAAAAGAATGTTCAGCCAGCCTGACCTCTCCCCAAGTCTTCACCGAAGCCTCTCTTTAGAAAATCATTTGCTCTCTGCAAGAAAATTTTTGCCTTCATTTTCTTGAAACCATTGGGTTGGCTCTAGGGGTGGGGTTGTTCAGTCAGATAAATTGGTCCCTCCATGAGTGGGAGGCTCTGAAACAGGCTATGCAGCCTCTTGGCCCCCAGCCCATCTCCCAGACAGACCCTTGGCTTCAGAAGCAATTGAGGCACCCTTCATGTTGGTATATACAAGATGAAGGAGATGGATCTTATCTCTTCCTTATGGCCCCAGTGAATTACACAAGCCCCTACTAAGACTTATAGGTTCCCAGAGACCCTGGGGTAGGAAGAGGGCAAGATAACATCTTAATGGACATTCTTCTCCCATCACCTCCAAGATGAAGGTTGGGGGGGAAGGGTGTCCAGAAATAACCCTTCTTTGCTAGGTCCCAGTGTGTGCCCAGGACCTACCAAAGAAGGCTGACTAACAAGCATCACAAGCGATGATTCAAACTCTTAGGCAGTTATCAAGAGAGATCCTTGTGGTAGCTCTACAATTAGGGGTTCAGCCCACGTGGCATGATGGCCAGGCAGGAGGCTGGCCAAAGCCTGCATAAAAATCCTCCTCTCCACTGCCTTCTCAATCTATTCAACGGGCCTCACTGTAGGAGAACTGGGTAAGTCCAGATGCCTGCACTGAGCCTGGTGGGCTCACTTGCTGGCTTTTTTGACTATACCTATCATGTTTTTTTTAATCTTCTAGGAAACTAGAACCCAAGGACCAAGGGTGACTCACTTCTTTTCTCCTTCATCTCTATACCCTTGCTACTTCTCCTGCTTTCTAATGATTTCTGAAATGGTTTGCAACCTCCCCTTGGCTCCTCCTAACAAGCCAATGTCTATCCTGGGCAATGGAATCTCTCTCACCTGACTTTCCTGAGAAAAATAGTGCCAGGATAAAAAGAAGAATTCAAAAAGAAAGGGAAAGGGAAAAGCATTCCAGGGGAGGCGGGGAGGCTGGGATATAAGGAAATCCAGACTTGAAGCTATGAGAAATATCCCCAACTAAGATGAGAAAAGGAAACATAAGAGGGGAATGTCAAGGATACAGAAAGGATGAGACATAGAACCTTTCAGAGAAACAATGGTCTTCAGATTTTTTTAACACTAAACTGGGGGAAGAGAGTGGGATTGAACTAAGATCATAGCTCTGGAGCTGGAAAGGACTTCAGGGACCATTAAGTCCAACTTCTTTATTTTACAGATGAAGGAACTGCGCCCGAGAAAAGTTAAGTGACTTGAATAAGGTTGTGCTGGTAAGTATTACAGGTAGGACTTGAACCCTGAATTTGCCATTCATTATATAATGAGTACAGTACCTAAAATATTAAAAATATAGAAGGCATGAGAGCTGGTTGATTGATTGATTCCAGAGTCAGCCCTCTTTCCATTCTCTAAGGACTCTTCCTTTTCTAAAATCCCAACCTATCAAATTCCTGCTCCCTTCTCTCACCACCAATATCACTCCTACTCCATAATAGATTTAATATGAAAAATGCCAACTCTTATTTGTTTCAGGTTTCTGCACATCAGGCAAAATGTCTTTTAATGAGCAGCAGTGTAAACAGCCATGCCTCCCTCCTCCTTCCCTTCAAAAAACTCAAGAGAAGTGCCCAGTGCAAGTTCCAGAGCCATGTCCACCACCGTGCCAAGAAAAATGTCCAGTGCAAGCCCAGGAACCATGCCTTCCTCAAAGCCAGGAGCCATGCCAAGAAATAAGTCCACAGCAGTGCCAAGAGTCCAGTCTCTCTCAGTGCCAAGACCCATGTGCACCACCCTGCCAAGACCTGGAGCCACAATGCCAAGAGCTATCTCAGATCAAGTGTACGGAACCAGTCCCTCAAAAATGCCAAGAGAAATGTCCACTCCCTAACTTGGGTAAATAGCCATCAATTTAAAATTCCACAGCTGTGGCAACATCTGGAGGCAAAAGAAATGACCCACAGATTAAAAAGCCAAGTCACAATACATATTATGGTGAAGTTCTCCTGTTTATGACTCTGTTCTTATTGGTTTTTCTCATGTCTTTACCTTGGCAAGTGTTTCTGTTCATCATTCAGGTCATGGTCTTTCTCTGGGAAAGTGATTCTCACTACATCTCAGCAGTCTCTATAAATAAGCATGGTGTCTCCCCACCGGTTGGAAAATGGTATGCAGCAGATCAGTGCTTCTGTAAAACCATAGAACGTCAGAGCTGAAAGGGACCTTAAAGACCAACCCTTTCATTAATATGGAGAAAAAAACTGAAGCACGTAAAAGGAAGGGTAGTCAATGAGAAATCCAGGACAAGAATCCCTGGCTTCCTGACTCCTAATCCAACACTCTTTCTACTACACCATCCTTCCCTGACCTGGGTTTGCATAATCCTAAGGGTTTCCACCCACTTAGTGGGATGTAATGGATCCATTTTAGAAATGTAAACTCTTTGAAGGTAAGGACTGTTTCAGTCTTATCTTAGCATCCTCAGCACCTTGCAGGCTGTCTCATATGCACTAGTCATTTGATGAATGTTTGTTAAATTATTGAATTCTCAAGTGATTCTCAAATATGTGTTAATTTGGAAACATCATGTACACACAGTATTATTATAGAGGAAGGAAATGTAATTAAATTCTTTGAGAATTTAGAAAAGGCCTATATTACATTCCAGACACTGTTAGGTTATATAATTATAAAGACAAAAACAGTCCCTCCCTTCAAAGCCACAGAGGGGAGAAGATATGCCACCAAATCTAGTAAAGCCACAGCTCCCAAGAGGTGGAAGAATCTCTGTTCTATACTCTACAACTATCCCCAGACCCTTGGGCATCAACACTCTAGTGCTATGGTAGCCAGGAAAATGGCAATGGTGCCATAATTGATGCTACAGAGTGAAGCTGGAAGAATGAGATTTGGATCCGCCGAATACCCTGTTTATTGTTCTCTGTTGTTAGCTCACTCTGGGCTATTTCTAAACCCTTCAAAGATGTGATTTGTATTCTGTGTGATTCCATGTTAGGTCCACTTGATTGTCCAGCTTTCTGTCCTTTTCTCTGATTGTGAAGGTAAAACATTAAAGCCTCCAACTCCAGCTGATACTTGACTCTTTGTCCTCGAACTCCTTGTGTGTTCTTTCATTCTTTAATGCTTTAATCCTGCTGTGTCCTCCACCTGTACATGGGTGTCCATATATTTTAGAAGAATTTAAAGTTGTTAATTAAACTCAAATTCACTTACCCCTTATTTCTTTATTGCCTAAAGCTGGGACTGTGGGTAGACCTTAGCTGGCGTGGGAGGGAAAAGGGAAGTGGAGAGAGTACGGGGAAGGGAGAGAAGGACCAGCAAGTCCAATCCAACAATGCCTACTACGTGCAAGGTACCATGATAGACCTTTGGGAGACAAAGAAAAACTGCAGAATAGCCATTGCTCTCAGAGAGTTTCTGTTCTCTTGGAGAGTTACAAGCCCAAAGGAAACCAAGCAAACATGCAGAATCCTGGTTAGGTTGGGGCAAAGTCTAGTAATCCACCTGGGGGATGAACAGAAATTCTCCTTGAATGTTAACCCTGACCTAGATGAAAATCTGTGAGTCTCAGAGAACCAGCAACTAAACTGCTCTTCTATCCGACCGAATTTCAACAATGTGTCATAGCCTAGGCTAATTGCTTGCACCCCGTATGCTGGCATGCTGACCTCACACTTCTAAGGAGACTATACATGACCACCAGCTCTGGGGCTAATAGAAAGGCTACACAGATAGAAAGGTACACGACTTAAAATCAAGGGGAAGGCACTAATACAGTGCGCCTTGTAATGATGAGAACTCAGGCTGATCAAAATAACTTTTCTGTCATTTTCTGATGAAATACAGGAGACTCCATATTCAGACACTTTCCCATGACTCTCCCTCCTCTTGACCTAGAACAGTGAGTTCCAAGCTAAGGATTACCTCTTTAGTAGAAGCCACAAAGGAAGCAGTTGGTGGATCAGTGGATAAAGCACTGGGTCTGGAATCAGGAAGACCTGAATTCAGATCCAGTCTCTAATACTTCCTAGATGTGTGACCCTAGGCAAGTCACTTAACCTCTGATTGCCTGGAAAAAAAGGATAGGCTAGATCCACTGGAGGAGATGACAAACCATTCCAATACCTTTGCCAAGAAAACCTCATGGACAGTTGATTAATGGGGTCGTGAGTAATCAGACACATGACTGATTGAACAACAAGAAGGAAGTCACAAGGCTGCTCCCAGGGAACACTGGGAGGCAGGGAGCCAGAGGATGCTTCATAGTTATTTGGTAACTACTGAGCACCTCCCCTATAGAAAGTCTTCCATGCAGAAGTTTAGATGTTCATCTTGTCCAAGTAGTCCCTTAAAGCTACCTCTCCTAACCCCCCAAGACAGCATTGGATCCTAGGATTGATATGGAAGAGAACTCAAGGGCATCTAGTACAACACTGTCGTTTGACAGATAGAGGGAGCCGAATTTGGAGTCAGAGGAACAGGGTTCCAATCCTAGCTCTGCTACTCAATGTCTATATAACGTTGGTCACTGAACCTCTACGGACCTCAGTCTCTTCATCTGTGAAATAAAAAGTGCTAGACTAGATTTCTTGGGAAAGTCCATGATACAATGACTTTGGGTAGTCCCCACCAGTCTCAGGTTTCCTACTAATACAACCATTTCTAGAATGTTTCCCAAGACCTCCAAACTCTACATTGACACACTGTACCCACTTAGACAAAGCAGGATAAACCCAGCTGAAGATAAAGGCAGATCTTTTTTTTCTTTTTCAAAAACTGTATTTCTAATATGTTTTTCTTTTATGTCACCTTCATTTACAAATGTATTCCTCCTCTCGCCTTTATCCATTAAGCCATCCATTATAATAAAAAAATATTAAAAAGAAAAAGCACCAAAAAAAGTCAGCAATGTCTGAGAGTTAAGGAGGAAAGAGCACTGATCCTAGAGTCAGATGACCTGAATTTAAATCCTACCTATGTAGCCTTGAAGCTACCTCTGGGCCTTAGTTTCCTCATTTTTAAAATTGAGGGGATCAGTTTAGATGTTCTGTGAGGTCCCTTTTATCTCCAGATTTATTATCTTGCAAATAATCAATATTCTACACTCATCATCCCCTACCCCTGAAAAGAAGGAAAGGAGGGACATTTTCACCACTGATCTCCAGGGCCAAGATTCTCAGCCATGATAATAATTTGGTGTTTAGTTTCAGGTTTGGTTTTTTGTTTGTTTGGGTTTTTTTCCATTTACATTGATACAATCACATATGTTGCTTTCCTGGGTTCAGCTTCTTTACTTCACTCCCTGTCCCTTCTTCTAAGTCTTTTCTGGACAGATCTGAAGCATTACTTCAGATACACAATAGAAGGTAAGAAAGTCTGAGCTGCATCTCTTGTCCACACCAGGAAAGGGAAGAAATTAATCAATGTGAGAGGAGAAACCTAAGAACTGCCTCCTTTTCTTTCCCAGAATCCCAGGGCTAGAGGAAGCCTTAGAGCATCAGATCTAACTGTCTCACATTATAGAAGAGGAAAATGGGACCAAGAGAGGTGTTCTGTGCTTTGTTCACAGTCACCTAGCTAGGAGAACAAAACTAAAATCTACCTTTTCAGACTCTTAGTCAAACTGTTTATTCCATTATAAAATGCTACCTTTCATCCAGGTACCATCTGCCTCCTTGGGCTCTGGAATAGTTTGGGGGGTTGGGAGGGCCACGGTGTTAAAAAGCCACAAAAGAAAAGGAGACCCTTTCTGATATTTTCCAAGGAAGGATTCCCCCAAAGGTCTATAAATGTTGCAGATGCAGAGACACATGCTTCCTTAACTCTTTTCCTTCTCCTTCAACTAACAACCCAGCAAAGAATGACCACAACTGACTTTCCCTATTACAGGGGCCCAAGCAGGGTAGAAAAAGCCCAGATAACCACTCCCCAGTCAGCACTCAGCCTCAGGCAATTGTAAATGTCTCCACTGGCATTCCTCTCCCACCCTTTGAAGGTGAGGCTCAGAGATATTCCCATCAGACTTGGCATAGATGCAGCTGCCCTGGCCTGAAGCCCAAGAAGAGGGATAATAGGCAGGGAGAGCCCAGCTACGTCAGAGGGAGACAAGAAGGTCTAATCAAAGGGGAGACCTAGGCAGATGTTAACAGCTGCTGAAGATATGCAGTTACAAATCAGTAAAGGAGGGTTTCTATGGTTTTTACCAGGGTGGGGTGGGAACCCCAAGATTCAGAATCATCACCCAGACTAGAGTCAATCACAATTGATCTCATAAATGTCAGCCTCCTGCCTCCTCTTATCCATAAAGCTCTGGATTAGTCCTTCTCTTTTTATGGCCATGAGTTGGTTATGGAGCAAAGAAATACCATAACCAATGAGAACTCTATTGGATTCTCTTTCCATATGGCAGAATACCTTCCACCCAATAGGAAGTCCATCACCCCAGATTCCCATATTACTCACAGACTAGACAGGAAGGCATGAACTGAAGAGCCCTATGGAGATCACTTCCTTATCCTCAACTGTCTGCAGTTGTTCTGGACCTGGACAGGCTAGAACAGGAGTGCGGAACCTGAGAGCTTGAGGCCACATGTGGCCTTCTAGGTCCTTAGGTTTGGCCTTTTGATGGAGTCCAAATTTTACAGAATAAATCCTTTTATTAAGGGGATTTGTTTGGTGAAGTTTGGATTCAGTCAAAGGGTAGCACTTGAGGACATAGAGGGCCACATGCGGCCTGGAGGCCAAAGCTTCCCTACCCCTGGACTACACTGAAACTAAATCAGGGCCAAGATATAGTGGCCTTCAAGAGCCCTCACTTATTTCCAGATGTTCACAGTTGTGCAGTGAAACATTAAAAAATAAAACCCAGAAAGATGTTTTCAGGGGTAGAAGAGGAGGAGCCGTCACAGCACTCACGCCAGTGTCCATCCTGGCTAGATAAAGGGCTCCCTATTTATAGTAACATGATGAGAAATAAGTGACTGGAAGACCTTGGTCTAGATCTAACTCGAGAACAATAGAGCATCTCCATTCACACACACACACACACACACACACACACACACACACACACACACACACGCACGCACGCCTGGATGGAAAGGGATCCCAGGCATGATACAGGACAGGGACTTGGAAGCCCGTTTGATGAGTCCCAAAACCCTGGTGACAAGAGAACATTCATCCAGGGCCAGAAGCCACACAGTGGAGAAGGTGGGAGCAGGTAAAAGCCGGGCCCCAGCTGGGGAGAAATCTGAACACATTAGGGCTTTTCTCGTGCTTCCCTTCTTCAGGTCCCCGGCCTCACCACTCCCAGTAAGTGATTTAGAATAAATGGGTCAGCAAGAATGGGGGAACAGTCATCTTGGCCACTTCCTAGTGCCATCATGGTTTTGTTTCCTTTATCCTAGATTTCCTTCTGACAGTTTTGTGGGCTTGGAGGAGAAAAGGGAAACAAGTCTAGACTCCATTTCAGAGTCGAGTAGATGGAATATCCTGTGCTTCTTCCAAGCAGATGGATCTGGGGATCCAGGGGAAAGAGAGAAGGAAGGACCCTGCTGGCACTGCCCTTGCAACCAAGCAGATCAGAATAAAGAGCAAACTGGGAAGACATCAGGGGAAGTATGGAGGCCTGCATGGAGACCCGGAGAGCTTACAGACCTACAGCAGATGAGAGCAGGCAGGATGGAGGCAGGATAGATAAGAGTAGACCCAAAACTAAAGACTGTGCCAAGAACTCCGGCTAATGGAAGGTGTGCCCACATCTGACGATGCTCCCGCCAGTCTCCATTACCTTAATGTGCTTCATCCCAAAAGCCTGTAAAGATCCTCCTCTCAACATGTTTGCCAAGGAAATGCCAGTGGGTGCCAAAGGTAACTAGGCAGCACAGTGGCTAGAGTAGCAACCCTGGAGTCAGAAGGACTGGAGTTCAAATCCAGACTCATACACGTGCTAGCTGTGTGACCCTGACCAAGTCACTTAATCCCTGTTTGCCTCCGTTTCCCCATCTGCAGAATGGGGATAATAATAGCACCTATGTCCCAGGGTTGTTGGGAAGATCAAATGAGATAATAATTGCAAAGCACTGAATGTAGTACCAGGCATATCGTAAATGCCATATAAATGTTAGCTATTATTATCTTCCCGGTTTTTTAATAAATCTGTCCCCCACCATCTAAAAAGAATGGCAGCAAAGACCAGTGCTTACCATTTTAAAACTCTTTATAGAATTTTTCTTGCTTCTGATACTACTTTTAGTTACTTTACCTTTTCAATAAATCATATTTTGGGGGTGGGGGAAGGGGGAATTGTTGAATCCTGTGAATGAGGAGATGTGAATGAGAAGCAAAGATTGAAAATATGGGAGGATTATAGCAGAAATAATCGGAGTTTTCTGTTTTAATCATGTCAAGAATATTTCAGGTCATTCACCTAGATCAAGGGTAGAGAGCCTGCAACCTTGAGGCCACGTGTGACCCCCTAGGTCCTCAAGTGTGGCCCTTTGACTGAATTCAAACTTTACAGGGACCACAGGTTCCCTACCCCTGATTTAGATCCGTCCAAAACCTTGGACCACCTTTAGCCACCGGAGCCGCTCTGGGCTCAGGAGAGAGCTGGTTGGTAGAAGGGAAAAGAGCAGGTTATTTTCCTGTGGTTAGAGTGTCATCTGGTGGGCATCAGAGAGATTACAGTTATTGGGAAATGCTCCAGCCTGCAATGACTACCCTCTGATGAAACCCTGGTTTGGTGGCCCAAGGGCAGTACTACCTGGTGGCCAAATTACATCAGTGCCCTCTGGCTGGTTAATTAGTTAATTAATTTTATGGCAGTTCCTGCTGCATGCTGTAGATTGCAGAAAACAGAGGAAGGACTAGGTGTGGGTGGGTACAACTCTGGCAGTGCTGCCAGTGCATAGCTAGGACCCATCATTCCTATCATCTGACACATAACTAAATGGCTCAATGTGGGAAAAAGGAATTTCCAAAGCCTCCTAAACGTCATCATGATTTTACAATACCTTCTTATCAACTGTCCCATCCAATTCAGACCTCCGCCTGAACTTTCAAGCCTCCTCCACCCTCACCAATGTCACCAACCAACTTCACGCCTTATTCCATTATCTGGATGTTCCTCCATGCCTACCAAGCTCTGCTTGGCTATTTCTGTGGTACAAGAAATATGGAGTAACTCATCCAAGCTTCCTAGACTCTTACTGATACAGAGGAGAGAGCCCTAGCTCTGCACCCAGAAAACCTGGATTTGAATCTTGCTTCTGATCATTACGACCTTGTAACTTTGGGCAAGTCACTTAACTGTCCTAGCTTCAGGTTCCTGTTCCATAAAATGAGGCAGTTGGAAGAAGACAACCTCTGAGGACACTTCTAGATGTCCAATACTATGATTCTTCACATTTCATACTTTCAAGGTCACTCCATCATTACAAAGGCTCACCTTCAAACTTCAATTCAAAATTCACCTCCTCCAGGCAGGGTTCTATGATTGAAATTCAATTCAACACTGTTCCCACCCCTCAGATTCCTTAAATAAGCACTCAGGTGGCACAATACATACCATCTTCATTTGTGGTTGAATCATTTTTTGACTATTTCCCATAGGGTTGGGGTCTTGTCCTTGTTAGGCTAAGCATTCCCCCAGAGCAGGACTTCACCTCCCACGTCACATGTGTATATGTAGATATATGAGCCTTTGCTTTCATTAGTTTGATTTGTGCCATGGAAGATACTGGCACAGGACCAACATGGAGTGCCCTCATCAGAGAAGGTGCTGTGCTCTGTGAGCAAAGCAGAATTGAAGTAGCTTAAAAGAAACAGGAGATGCACAAATTTAGAGAATCCACCCCAAATGTTCACATGGACTATTTGTGCCCACCCTGTGGCAGAGCATTCTGAACTCATACTGGTCTGATCAACCACAGTCGGACACTCTATAAATTGACTCTAACATAGTGATGTCATTTTGGTCCTCTTTAAGAATGAAAGACAGCAACTAACCAATAGGGAACTCTTAGATGGGGAAACTCCTACCAGTTCAGATTGGCACCTTCTCTACACTTAGAACTTTAATGAGCTGCCTAGCACATTGAGAAATGAAGTGATTTGTCCAGAGTAACTTAGACTATGTATGTCAAAGGTAGGACCTGAACCCAGATCTTCCTGTTACTGAGACCAGCAGATTTATATATACAAAACAAACATATATTGTATTTATACATATATCATAAATATATATTACATTAGAATGTAGAATTGATTCTAATAATTGATATTTTCTTAATTATAATTAATATAATATTCAATTATATATTATTTTTCATATATGTGTAGAATCTCATTATAATTAATACATTAATAATATAGTTATATAATATAATGATATACTGTTATCTCATTAATATATTAATAATATCCCATAAGATATATAAGAATATAATATTTAAATTCTGGTATATATATTTATAAGACTTACAAACTTTTCTATACTTGTGTTTGTTGAAAGCTTTGGCTGTTTGTTTTTATATAATTATTTTTACATTTCCCTTCAATGACTGGAAAACAATTTAATTGTGTACCATTAAAAGACTAGTTGAAAGCAAATATATTATACATATTATATAACATACAATTAATTATATATGAGATCAGAAATGTATATTTTGTATATGTGAAATATAGCCCATAAAATGTACATTTTAAACATATTCTACATTCATTGAACATAATCAACTTATATCCTTGAAGGCAGAGACTGTATTTTCACCTTTTTTTGACTTCTTTAGCACTTAGTACACTTCCTAGCAAACAGTAGGCATTTAACAAATGTTTATTGATCATATATAGAATATATTCTATAGTATATATCTATACATATATACACATATGTATGTGCACACACACAAACACACACCCTGTAGTCAACTCGCTGAACCTTTCTGAGGCTCAATTTAATAATCTGTAAATTTGAGTTCATAATAACTGCCCTATTGCCCTCACCAGATTAATTTTAAAAGTACTTTGTAAGTTAACAAAAAAACTATTCTTGTATCTAGTTCAACTTCTTAGGGCAAGGATGAAGTAAATCACCCTGTCCTCTCTCCATTGTCCCCCAGCTCATTTCAATCTATGGGAAGTAGAATCCAGGTTTAGACAGCCCAAACAGACCTGGAGAAGTTGGGAAGTAGATACAGAAGAGACCCATCTGATCTAGGGCCAGGAGGGCCGGATCCCAGAAGCCCTTGCTAGAGCCTTCTCAGTATAGAGGAGGCTTTGGAGAGAAGGCTTCCAAAGGTTCAGGAGACACCTGCTCCTCATGCAATAGCACCATCTCCTGGCCACACAGCTACACAACCACCTTCCCATGTTATCCTCCCTCCTCTCTTTTAAACAAATATGTCATAAACCTCTCTTCATCTCTTATTCATATATTCCCTTCACTTCCATCAAAATGCCTTTCCTGATCTTCCTAACCGTAGTGCTCTCCCAACCCACTTTGTATTCAGCTACTTTGTATTTATTTTTTTGTTATCCTATATACATAGATATAGATATAGATATAGATACATAATCCCTAGTTCAAAAGCCTCTTCTACAGAAGCTTACTGCTACAGTAGCTTTAAGAGCCAACTGGAATGTTTAGAAATTAGCAGTTAAGGCTGGCAGTTTTTGAGAAACTAAGAAGAAAGAATCAATAAGTGGTGACACTAAGGGACCACTAAGGGACCACTAAGGGAACACTATGTATCAAAGAACAAAAGAACTGGTGTTGCAGCCAAAAATATCATACCCAGAAAAGTTGAGCATAATCCTGAATGAAAAAAAAATGGACATTCAATGAATTGTCAGACTTCCGGGATTTTGTTTCAAAAAAAAAAAAAAAAACTTGAACTCAATAGAAACTTTGACATAAAAGATCCAAAAGAAATATAAGGTACACATCAAAGACTAATTACAAGGGACTCAATAAGGACAGAATGTTTACTTTTTACATGAGGAAATGTAAAATGTATATCTAAGATTCCTATTAGCAATTGGGTAGTTCGAAAGATTGGGGTAGACCTGGGCATGATGTGATTTTTAAAAGTAACCATTTAGGAAAAGGTAAAAAGAGTAATTATCTTATACAAATGGGGTGTGAGAGGAAGAGAACTGACACAGAGGAATTAGATGGGAGAGGAAGGCTGGTAGTTCTGGAACCCTACTCTCATTGGGAATGGGTTAAAAAGGGAACAATACATAGATTTAGATATAGATGGATGTATATATGTCTATGCCTGCATGTATAAAAGTCTTCTAAGTTTAGAAAGAAATAAAAGGCTAAGCGGAGGGGGAGAGGGAAAGAATAAGGAAGGGATTTTTAGAAGGAACCCTTTCACATCAGATCTGGGTTAAAGAAATAGCAATACATATATATATATATATATATGTAGAAGGAAATAAAAGTCTTCTAAATTTATAAAGAAATAAGAGGGTATAGAAAGATATTTAAATTAATGGGAATGGGAAGATGAGAGGGATCTTTGGAGAGGGGTTAGGTTAAGTAATAGGAGGGCAAAGTAATGGGTAGAAGTAAAGTAGAGGAGTCAGAAGAGATAGAAAATAAGAGATACACAGAAACATAAAATAAAGACCAGGAGTAGAATTTTTTAAGGAAAAAAGAAGGGATAGTAATCATTATCTCAGAGTTAAAGCTAAAATAGATTTAATAAAAAGAGGAAACATAGGGAACCTATACTATCTATCAGTCATATTAATCAATATTGTTTTAGACTTTTAAAATAACTAGACAGTATAAGGTTGGAATATTGTTGGGGTAGGAAATGAGTTGATGGACTTAGAAAAGTAGGGAAAGACTTGGACTTATGAAAGAGGATGTTATCCACCTTCAGAGAAACAGAGGACAAACAAGTATAATATGGTCTTACTTAGATGCATACAAATATATGTGTCTATATATGAGTATGATTGTAGATATCTAAGTATATGTATGTGCATGTAAATGTATATATGCATGTGTATATGTGTGTATGCATGTGTGTGTGTATATATATATATTGTGTGTGCATGTATATGTGTGTTTGTATATGTACATACACACTTAATTGTAGCATCCTTAGAAAAGACAGGGAAGAAAGTGGAGGGGGAAGAACAAAGTAAAAAGTACATAACAGAGAACAAAAGAAAATTTACAAGGAAGTAAAGAAAAGATGGACAGCACTGAACACATGTAGTATTTATTATATAGGCTTTTTTGAAATGGAAATTTATTGCTGTGTATTTTTAATCCTCTCATATTCTGTTATGCACATGGCAATGCTTTTATTTTTCTTATTTTGTGTTTAAGTTTTAATATTTAAGCTAATAATATGTTTCATTTTCTTTTCTTATTGTATATTTCAGTTTAAAATAAATTAATTTTTTAAGAAAAGAGTTAATGGAGATGTTTTGAGAGAAAAACCAAGAGAAAGAGAATGAGAAAGGCTCTCTTTCTTAGAACTGTTAGCTATTATTTAAGAAGAAAAATTAATAATAAAATTTTGTGAGGGGTAAATCTTGAGAGAAACTGTTCTGTCATGGCTGGAGAGAAGGTAGGGAAGACATAGAGAAAAGAGATAAAGAAGATTTTTGTGATTGAACTGCAATTTTTTTTTTTGCTTTTTGGAGGACAATTGGGGTTAAGTGACTTGCCCAGGGTCACATGGCTAGTCTTTGTGTTAAGTGCCTGAGGCCGGATTTGAACTCAGGTCTTCCTGACTCCAGGGTCGGAACTCTATTCACTGTGCCACCTAGCCACCCCCAATTGAACTGTTATCTTGCAAAGAGATTAAAGAGAATTATTGAAACAAAACTTTAGTGTATATCATGAGCAAACTAAGTACTGGAATAGTGTTTTCTAAAGTAAAAGTAAGTCATCTGCAATTACAGTGATTGATCTCACTATGATATTTCTCACAGATAAACTGCTATATATAATTGTTTGCCTTTGTGTTATTATTGATTATATTACTAATAAGTTACATGCCATCATCTTTAATATTATTTAATTCTAGAAGGTTGGGGTATTGATATAAAGATATGAGCAACTGCTTATAGGGAAAAGTTTTACTGTATCAAACAAACAATATTTAATAACCTTGGGTGGGAGCTCTGAGCTAACTAATTAATGAAAAAGATTGAAAATGTCATTATTTACTAAGAAATATCAAAAAATTACCCTTGATTACCTTGAAATTATGAGAACAAATTGATAGTAAGTCAAGAAGCAGATTAAGGGTGATCTATAATGAGGTTGGCAAACTCCTACACATACACACGCGCGCACACACACACACACACACACACACACACACACACACACCTTCCCCTGATAGAATAGAAAGTCCTTTATTTGTATTTTTTATTTTTTGTCTTTATTAATTTGTTTGTTTACTTTTAGTTTACAAAATTCAGTTCCACAATCCCTTGAGTTTCAAATTTTCTCCCCCTCCCTATCCTCCACCCCTCCACCCCCCCCCCATGGAGGCATGCAATCAAGTATAGGATCTGCAAATACTTCCACATTAGACATTAGTCAGTTTATAAAAAAGGATTGAAATGTATAGAATGAACAGTGGGAAAGAGGAAACAAAAACAAAGAAGAAAAAGAAAGAGAGCAGGAGGTTTGCTTCAATCTGCATTCAAACTCTGTTCTTTCTAGTTCTTTCTCTGAATGTAAACATCTCTCTCCATCATGAGCCTTTTGGAGTAGTCTTATAAGCTGAGAAGAGTTAAGTCTATAAAAGTTGGTCGTCACACATACATTGTGTCTGTAATTGTGTACAGATTTCTCATAGTTCTGCTCTTCTCAATCAGCATCAGTTCGTATAAGCATCTCCAGGTAAATATGAAGTCCATCTGCTCCTCATTTCTTATAGCATAATAGTATTCCATTTCATTCATATACCACAACTTGCTTGGCCATTCCCCAATTGATGGGCATCCCCCTAATTTCCAATTCTTTGCCACCACAAAAAGAGCTGCTATAAATATTTTTGTACATATGGATATTCCTCCCATTTCTATGATCTCTTTGGGATAAAACCCTAGAAGTGGTATTGCTGGGTCAAAGGGTATGAAATTATTTATAGCCCTTTGGGCATAATTCCAGATTGCTCTCCAGAATGGCTGAATCAGTTCACAACTCCACCAACAATGCATTTGTGTTCCAATTTGCCCACATCCTCTCCAGCATTTGTAATTTTCCTATTTTGTAATCTTAGCCAATCTGACTGATGTGATGTAGTACCTCAGAGTTGTTTTGATTTGCATTTCTCTAATCACTAGCGATTTAGAGTATTTTTTCATATACTTGTATATATCTTTAATTTCCTCCTCTGAAAACTGCCTGTTTATATCCTTTTCCATTTATCAATTGGGGAATGACTTGTATTCTTATAGATTTGACTCAATTCTCTGTATATTTTAGAAATGAGGTCTTTATCAGAGACATTGGTCATAAAAATTCTTTCCCAATTTTCCATTTCCCTCATAATCATGGTTACATTGGCTTTGTTTGCACAGAAACTTTAAAATCTAATGTGATCAAAATTATCCATTTTACATTTTATAATGCTCTCTATTTCTTGTTTGGTCATAAAGTCTTCTGCTCTCCCATAAATCTTACAGGTAAACAGGTAAACTATTCCTTGCTTTCCCAGATCGCTTACAGTATCAGCCTTTATACCTAGATCATGCACCCAATTTAGACTTGATTTTGGTATATGGTATTAGATAATGGTCTATGCCTGGTTTCTGCCATACTACATTCCCGTTTTCCCAGCAGTTTTTGTCAAAGTTCTTATCCCAAAAACTGGGGTCTTTGGGTTTATCAAACAGTAGATTATGATAGTCATTGACTGCTGAGTTTCGTGTACCCAATCTATTCCATTGATCCACTACTCTATTCCTCAGCCAGTACCAAGTAGTTTTGATGACTGCTTCTTTATAATACAGATTAAAATTTGGTATGGCTAGGCCACCTTCCTTAGCATTTCTTTTCATTAATTCCCTTGATATTCCGGACCGTTTGTTCTTCCAAGTGAATTTTGTTACTATTTTTCTAGTTCTATAAAGTAATTTTTTGGTATATTGATTGGTATGGCACTAAATATGTAATTTAATTTAGGCAAAATTGTCATTTTTATTATATTAGCTTGACCCTGCCATGAGCAATTGATGTTTTTCCAATTACTTAGATCTGACTTTATTTGTGTGAAAAGTGTTTTGTAGTTGTGTTCATACAGATCCTGGGTTTGTTTTGGCAGGTAGATTCTCAAATATTTTATAATGTCTACGGTAACTTTAAGTGGGGAAATCCCACTTTCTATCTTTCTATCTCTTGCTGTTGAATTTCATTAGAAATATATAGGAATGTCGAGGATTTATGTGGGTTTACTTTATATCCTGCAACTTTGCCAAATTTATTTATTATCTCTAGTAATTTTTTACTTGATTCTCTAGGATTCTCTAAGTATATCATTATATCATCTGCAAAGAGTTATAGCTTAGTCTCTTCTTTGCCTAATTTGATTCCTTTGATTTCTTTTTCTTCTCTAGTTGCTACTGCTAACATTTCTAGTACCAGATTGAATAAGATGGGTGATAGTGGACATCCTTGTTTCACCCTTGCACTTATTGGAAATACTTCTAGCTTATCCCTATTACATATAATATTTGCTGATGACTTTAAATAGATGCTACCCATTATTTTAAGGAAGACTCCACTTATTCCTATACTTTCTAGTGTTTTTAATAGGAATGGATGTTGTATTTTGTCAAAAGCCTTTTCTGCATCTATTGAGATAAACATGAAGTTTCTGCTAGTTTTATTGTTGATATGATCAATTATACTGATGGTTTTCTGAATATTAAACCATCCTTGCATTCCTGGAATAAATCCTACTTGATTAAAGTATATTATTCTTGTGTTAAATTGCTGTAGTATTTTTGATAATATTTTATTTAAATTTTTTGCATCTATATTCATGAGGGAAATTGGTCTATAATTTTCTTTCTCCATTTTATCTCTTCCTGATTTAATTATCAGTACCATATTTGTGTCATAAAAAGAATCCTTCTTCACTAATTTTCCCAAATAGTTTGTAGAATATTAGAATCAAATGTTCTTTAAAAGTTTGATTAAATTCTCTAGTAACTCCATCTGGCCCTGGAGATTTTTTCTTAAGTAGTTCTCTGATGGCTTGTTTGATTTCTTTTTCTGAGATGGGGTTATTTAAGTAATTTACTTCCTCTTCAGTTAATCTGGGCAATTTATATTTTTGTAAATGTTCAACCATTTCACTGACTGTCAAATTTATGTGCATACAATTTGGCAAAATAATTCCTAATTATTGTTTTAATTTCCTTTTCACTGGAGGTAGATTCACCTTTTTCATTTTTGATACTCAAAATTTGGTTTTCTTCTTTCTTTTTTTTTATCATATTGACTAAGGATCTATCAATTTTTTTGGTTTTTTCATAAAACCAACTCTTAGTTTTATTTATTCATTCAATAGTTTTCTTAATTTCAATTTTATTAATCTCTCCTTTGGTTTTCATCATTTCTAATTTAGTATTTAATTGGGGATTTTCAATTTGTTCTTTTTCTAGCTTTTTCAATTGCATGCCCAATTCATTGATCTCCATTTTCTCTAATTTATTCATGTATGTACTCAGGAATATAAAACTGCCTTTGCTGCATCCCACAAGTTTTGGTATGTTGTTTCATTATTGTCATTCTCTTAAATGAAGTTACTGATTGTTTCTATAATTCCCTGTTTGACCCATTCATTCTTTAGGATTAAATTATTTAGTTTCCAATTAGTTTTTAGCCTATCTTTCCATGGTCCTTCATTGAATATGATTTTTATTGCATCATGATCTGAGAATGATGCATTTAATATTTCTGCCTTTCTACACTGAATTGTGAGGTTTTTATGGCCTAGAACATGATCAATTTTTGTGTATGTGCTATGTACCACTGAAAAGAAGGTATATTCTTTGTTATCCCCATTCAGTTTTCTCCAGAGATCTATCATATCTAGCCTCTTTAAAATTCTATTCACCTCCTTAATTTCTTTCTTGTTTATTTTGAGGTTAGATTTATCAAGTTCATAAAGGGGAAGATTGAGGTCCCCCACTAGTACAGTTTTGCTATCTATTTTTTCCTCTAATTCCCTTACCTTCTCCTCTAGGAATCTGGATGCTATACCACTTGGTGCATATATGTTAAGTAACAATATTGCTTCCTTCACAATGGTGCCATTTAGCAGGATATAGTTTCCTTCCTTATCTCTTTTGATTAGATCTATTTTTGCTTTTGCTTCATCTGAGATGAGGATTGCTACCCCTGCTTTTTTTACTTTAACTGAAGCGTAATATAATCTACTCCAGCCTTTTACCTTTATCCTATGCATATCCCCTTGTTTCAAATATGTTTCTTGTAGACAGCATATTGTAGGATTATGGTTTTTAATCCATTCTGCTATCTGCCTCCATTTTATGGGAGAGTTCATCCTATTCACATTCACAATTATGATTACTATCTGTCTCTTTCCCTCCATCCTATTCCCTCCCCTGTTTATGCTTTTGTTTCTTCCTTCTCCCTTCCCCTCCTTAAAAGTTTTCCTTTTGACCACCACCTCCCTCAGTATTCCCTCCTTGTGACCCCCCTTTACCTACCCTTTCCCCTTACTATTATTTCCCTCCCTTCTAATGACCTCCCCCTTCTTATTCCCCCTTGCCCCTCAAAACAATATACAAAACAATAGATTTTGATATTTATCAGAGTATGTTATTCCCTCTTTGGCTCCAAACCAATGAGAGTAAATTTCAAACAGTGCTCCTCCCCCTCCCTCCTTTCCCTGTATTATTATGAGTTTTTCTGTTTTTTTCACATCATAATCTTAAATATAACTGATTATATTGATCTCTTTTTGAACTAGGACCAATGTTATAAAGAACCAATGAATAAAGTTCATATGATGTTCATCTCCCTCCCTCCTTCTCCTCTACTACAGTATGTTTTTATGCCTCTTTGTATGGCGTAATTTACCTTTTTCTGCCTCATCCTTTCCTTTTCTCCCACTACAATCCTTTTGAATCCCTTAATAAGGTTTTTTATCATCATATTAGTTCATTTATACCCATACCCTCTATCTATGTATATCCCTTTAAAATGTTGTAATAATCAGATAAATTTCAGTATTGACAGGTATCAGCTTCTCATATAGGGATGTAAACAGTTTGCTCTTATTGAATTCCAAGTTACGTGCATGTGTGTGTGTGTGTGTGTGTGTGTGTGTGTGTGTGTGTGTGAGTTTTCCTTGTTTACCTTTTTATGTCTTTTTTGAGTCTTGTAATTAGACATCACATTTTACATTGATCTCTGGCTTTTTCATCAGGAAAATCTGGAAATCCCTTATTTCATTAAATGAACATCTCCTTGCCTGAAAAATTATGCTCAGTTTTCCCATGCAGTTGATCCTTGGTCACAGTCCTAGCTCTTTTGCCTTACAAAATATCAAATTCCAATCACTCACATCTTTTAATGTAGAAGCTGCAAGTCCCTGTGTAACCCTAACTATAGTTCCACAATATTTAAATTATTTCTTTTTGGATGCTTGCAGTATTTTCTACTTAAACCTGTAATTCTGGAATTTGGCTACTATATTTCTTGGAGTTTTCAATTTGGGATCTCTTTCAGGAGAAGCCCAATGAATTCTCTCAATAACCATTTTAACCTCTGATTCTAGGACTTCAGGACAGTTTTCTTTGACAATCTCTTAGAAGATGATTTCCAGACTGCTTTTTTCATCATGGCATCCCAGTAAACCAATAATTCTTAGGTTATCTCTCCTGGATCTGTTCTCCATGTCATTTGTTTCTCCAGTGAGATATTTTACACTTTATTCTAATTTTTCAATCTAAATGTTTTGCTTGACTGACCCTTGATGCATCATAGAGTCCTTAGCTTTGATTTGACTGATTCTAATTTTTAGTGAATTATTTTCCTTGGTTAGTTTTTGAAAATCCTTTTTTAGGGAAGTATTTTCTCCAGTTAGATTTTGAACCTCCTGTGCCTGTTCACAAATTTTTATTTTTAAGGATTTGTTTTCTTCAGTGAGATTTTCTTCCAATTTGGTCACTGTAGATTAAAATTTATCTTCTACCTCTCTAATTTGGCTTTTAAAATCTTTCTTGAGCTCCTCCAAGAATGCTTTTGGGGACTGAGACCAGTTTGTATTTCCTTCTGTGATCTCAGGTGTAGATACAGAGTCTATGGTGTCTCCTGAAAGTGATTCATCTCTTTCACATTAATAGGATTCAGTTGTCTTTGGTCTTGCCTTTGCAAGTTGCTTCCAGCCTGTTGTAATTGCCTGTGTCCTGACCTTTAAAGTGTATTTCTGCTTCTGGGGTACAAAGGGCTCTGACCCATGCTTCTCAGGCTGGGAGCTAGGTGCCTGGTTGTTGACTTTGTGCGCTATAGTCCCTGGGTGTCTAGACTGAGGCCAAGGCCAGGATTCTCAGTGTTTCCCCTGAGTTACCCTGAGGCTCACAGAGTAATCTGTGGGGGAGGGGTGGTCTGGCCCCTTCAAATTTCCACCTCTATGCCCCTGGGCTACAGCTCAGGCAGGCTCAGCAGCTGGCAGGAGCAGAGCTGGTGTCTGCAGATTGCCTTGGTGGTGCTAAGGTCCACCTGGGCTTGTGTTATCAGTGCTTGCTGGCTCCACCAACCTGGGCTTCTGGATCTCCTGCTGGTCAGCTGGGGTGGGGCTTGTTGGGAACCCTCCCACCCTTCACTTTAAATTCATTACTGCCTCAGTTGCACCCTTTCTCAGTGACTCCTAAGCCTCAGGCTATTTTCACTATTTCAGGATTTTACTCTGTGTGGGACATTTATCTCTGGTTTTTCTGGGTCAGGGAAGAGGAATCTGAGCAGCTAGGGTTTATTTTGCCATCTTGGCTTCTGGAAATTCAGGTAGATGATTTTTAAACTCCTAGGCTGTGGGCCGAAAGCCCTAGGAGAAGCTGCTGTCCCTGTGATGAGGTGCAGGTATTGGGAGCCCCCTTGACCTCTCCTTGAATCTTTGAGGTACAGGCTCTGGGAACCCCCCTTGAACTCTGATTAAATCATTCCATTTGATGATGCATTTGCATGAGGCCATAAGCCTTACATGTGTAAGAATATTATCAGTAAATGAGAGACTAGGGAATAGGAGTCGAGGACAGTTGTTTTGGGAGATGGGGTTTTTATGTGGGGGAGGGGAGCATCAATGAGGCTACTGTTGATGAAGAGATGGGGACTAAATTACAATATGATTAGATGGATTCAGAAGTGTTTGGAGTGAGACCTAATGAGTAGTTGCTAATTGTTCAATGTCAACATGGCAGGATTCCCAGGATTCCAGCAGAATTCCCCAAGGATCTTGCTTGGCCCTGGACTATTTCACATTTTCATCACTGGCTTACATAAGGGAATGGATGGATTTCTCATCAAATTTGCAGATGGTACCAAGCTGGGAGAAATAACTAACATAGTAGATGACAGAACCAGGATCCAAGATCTTTTAGAGCATATTAGAGCATTTAGGATGAATCTGAATAAGATGGATATAAGTAAATTAGTCTTATTTTTGAATAAAATAAACCAGCATCACAAATACACAATGACAAAGGCAGGATTAGATACAAATTGTTCTTTTTTAAAAATTAAGGAGATTTTAATGGTCTGCAAGCTCAATGTAAGTCATCAATGATGTGATAATTAAAGAAGTTAACCTGATCTTTAGCTGAATTAAGAAAGATTTATCTTCAGGAAATCAGGAAATGAGGAATCCCACTTTTCTGGACACAACTCAAATCACATGAGGAGGATTGTATTCATTCTGCGTTTTACTGGTTAAGAAAGACATTGATAAGTTGGAGAGTGTCTAGAGGAGGGGAACCAGGATAGCAGAGGGCTTTGGGCCCATGTTATATGAGGATCAGGTGAAGAAACTGGGTATGTTTGGCCTGAAGAAAAAAAGAATCAGGCAAATAGAGTAATTGTCTTTAAGTATCTAAAACTTTTCCTTTCGTTTTGTTTTCTTTCTTTTCTTTTTCTTTTTTACTTAGCATTGTTATGGTTTCAACTCTGCCTGCCCAGGGATGCCAAAAAATGAACCATCTCAAAGAATTCAGTCAGACAACCTCTAATCCAAGTAGAGGCATTTATTGAGATTGACGCTTCTCATGAAGTGGGCTAAATTCCAAGAGGAACCAGCAACTTCAGAGAAAGTAAGATAGATTTTTATAGGTAAAGATGCAATTACATAACAGAAATTGTGAATATTTAAAAGGCAGTTACTAGTTGTGTGACCTTGGGCAAGTCACTTAACCCCAATTGCCCTACTTTCCCCCTTCCAAAAAGAAAAAAAGACAAAAGGAGTTTGTTAAGGGATTAGGTAATAGGGTAGGGGTCCCAGCCACAGTGGAACTGTGCATACAATTACCCACAATGCATACAGAAAAGCCCATTGTTGGGGGTGGGAGGTATGTATATATGATAATAATATTATAATAAGCCTTTCTATGTCATAAGTTCACTTTAGGTCATTTCTTTACTATTACTGTGCAGGTGCCTACTTAGGGAAAGTCCCTTCTATTGTTTTGGGGTCCACATCCTGCTTGGACATAATGATGGTGCTGCTTTCTGATTGGCTGAGTGTTGTGGTCCTGTCTGAGACTAGATAATTGTGGTTGTGGTTAAGTGCATGGACACACCTGCTGTTTCTGTGGGAAATATGAGGAATGGGTCTGGGGGTAGCTAAAGGCAATGGCTGGGATCCCATCACACAGACACACCTGCTGTTCCAGTGAGTCGTGAGGTACATATGAAGAAGTGAGACTATTGGGGGGAGGGAAGTGGCTAGGTAGTGGCAGTTGGCCTGCTGTTCTGTGGGACCTATAAGAGGCTGGGGGCAGCTTTTTCAGGATTCCATCAGCATAACCATCTGCTTGGCTTAACTGACTGTAGCTCAGAACTCCCAAACTCAAGTGATCCATCAGTCTCTACGTCCCCACCAACAGGGCCCACAAGCATGTGCTGTCATGCCTAGAATGCTCTTCCTTTTCAAGTACCTGAAGAGCTGTCATATGAAGGAAGGATTCAACTTCTGTTTTGACCTGAATTTGGGGGGGGGGGGAGTAAGGGGGGAGAACCAGGAAGACTCATCTTCTTGAGTTCAAATCCTACCTCAGACACTTACTAGCTATGTGACCCTGTTTGCCTCAGTTCCTCATCTATAAAATGATCTGGAGAAGGAAATGGCAAACCGCTATAGTATCTTTGCCAAGAAAACTCCAAATGGGATGACAGAGTCAGATACAACTGAAATGATAATTCAACTCAATCTCCAGTCCTTAGAGCAATGCTTGGCACACAGCAGGCATTTAATAAATGCTTATTGACTAACTGATTGATGAAAGGAAGGGCCTATAGCAGAATCCACCTCTCCCAGGACTGAGGCATCACACTCCCATGACCACCACTTTATCTGGAGTGGGGAGAGTTTCTGGGTATCCTTAGGAGAGCCTGAGAGAAAAGAAAAGTGACACCTCACTCCTGGAGATCATAATGTTATGAATCTGGAGACAGGAGGGAGCTAGGACATCATCTAGTCCATCCCTCTTGGTCTACAGGGGAGAAACATGAGGCCCAGACAGAGGAAAGGACCATTCCAATGTCACACACACACAGCCAGTAAGCAACAAGGTCAATATTAAAAGCCAAGGCATCTGACTCTGAATTCAACTTTTTTTTTTCTATTACAGCTGCCTCTTAGGAGCCCCTTCCCACAGAACAACAGGAATGGAAGAATGCAGGGATTTAGAGAGACAGTCAGGCTATTAACTAAGTACTGTTAAACCAGGGGCTGTCCCATATTCAGGAATAACCCGCAGAGTGACCTAACATTGCTCCTTTCCCTCCCCTGTTGGTGGAAGAAACCTGAAAAGCTCATTCATGCTTAGATGTTTATTAGTAGAAAGGGGTGCCTTGCTGGCATGACTTTAGGGCTGATAACAGAGCCAGGAAGACCTGGGCTAAAGTCTAGCCTCTGACATATGTCCTCGATGTTTGACCACAGGCAAGTCTCTTAACTTCTTGTTTGTTCCAGGCAACTTGAAGACTGAGTTACAGACCAGTTGCTGACTTGCATGAGTGAAAAAAGTTTTCATAATGGGATTATCCCAACTGGATGAAGTCACAGATTTGAACCAAAAATGGCACCAACAGGATACAAGGCTATACAGTGGATAGAGCACTGGCTCTGGAGGCATGAAGTTCAGAGTTCCAATCCTGCCTCAGATGCTTAATAGCCGTGTGACCCTGGGCAAGTCACTTCAGTTTCCTTGGCTATGAAATGCAGATAATAATAGCACCTACTTCAAAGAAGTGTGAAGGCAACATGAGGTCATAGTTGTGACGTTCTTTGCAGATCACAGTGTTTTACAAATACTAGTTATTGTACATATTATTATTATCTGGAGGCAGTGGGGTTTAAATTCAGACTCTGCAATTGCAGTTTAAAAAACATGAAAGAGAGCCACTCGAGGTACAAAGGCAAGGAACAAATCACTATAAATAGCTCTCACTTTACAAAGCCCTTTAAGGTGTGCTTTCCCCACAGCAGACCTGTGAGTAGGTTGGTCGATGAGTCATTTTAGTTGTATCCAACTGGTCATGACCCCATTGGGAGTTTTCTTGGAAGAAATACTGGAATGGTTTGGCCATTTCCTTCTCCAGCTCATTTTACAGATGAGGAAACTGAGGCAAACAGAACTTGCCCAGAGTCCACAGCTAGTAAGTGTCTGGAGCTAGATTTGAATTCAGGAAGATGAATCTTTGTCACTCTATCCACTGCACCCCCATCATAGTAGGCATAAGCTCATACATTTAGAGTTTGGAAGGGACCTTCCTTAGAGATCATCCAAGTCCAACTCCCTAATTTTACAGATGAGAGAACTGAGACCCAGAGGGGGAAAATGATTTACTCAGTCATCCAGCTAGTAAGGAGCAGAATTAAAATTCAAACCCAAGTCCTCAGACTCCAAATCTGTGAACAATAGAGGATGAAAAAGGATCCTAGACTTTCTCAGGAAGCTTTCCTGGGAAGGGAAGAAGTAGGTGACTCGTGGCTAGAGGTCTTCAAGCAAACATCTGTTTAGCCAGAAGGTTACAGAGAGGACCCTAACTCCAATTTCAGGTTGAATTAGATGGCCTCTTAACTTCCTCTCTACTCTAAGAGATTCTGTGAAGTAGATGAACTGGGTAGACAGTCAGAAGTCCTGGGTTCTTACCCCAGTGAGACTTTTCTCTGAACCTGATTTTCCTTATCTGTAAAATTAGCCAGTAACCGCTACTCTTTTATCAGTCTACTGGGGTGGCATGAGGCTCTAATGAAATAGTGTTTGCTAGATAAATATGGAAGATTATTAGTGTTTGGCCTCTGGGATTCGTTCAGATTCTATCTTACTATCACCAGGGATAAGGATTGGATCTGAAATTCCATTAGTGTAAGAAATTCCAGAATCATGAAATCCCCTCTACCAAAATAGTGGCCACACTTTCCCTGCTTGTCAGGAGCTGCCTAGAGCACTAAAAGGTCAAGTGACTCACCCAGGGTCAATCAAACCAATATGTGTCAGGGGCATAAATTGAAACCAGACCTTCCTAGCTCTGATGCCAGTTATCTATCCATTATATTATATTACTTCTCTGTTAATATTCTATTAATATTAATATTCTCTGCTATTCTGTTCCTAGTATAAAAATATCTTGATCATTTAGGCTATAGAAGGAACAAGTAGTGAAATGAACAATTTCTTATAGTACAGATTTCCCCATCCCCTTTCAGAATGTCTTAAGATTAAATCAAAATTAGTTTCTGTTACCCAGATTCACAGAAAAGGGGGAAGGGCTCCCTGGTCAGCCCTTAACAAAATCAGAGCATGGGTGACATTTGGTTTTGGTACCATCCCATCTGATATCCCCCACCTACCCTGCCACCAATGGGCCTATCACTCAAATAATTTTTGTCTGCCCAAAGCACACATTTATACCAAGAAATGCACTATGACCTAGACTTTTTTCCAAACTCTCCCTATCCAAACCTTTTCCATCATGTGAGCCCTTTATTCTCAGTTACTCTCTAAATTTTTAATAACTAATGATAGTTTACCTGAGGAACTATGTATTCACACTTCATAAATGCTTACTGATTGACCGAAGAGAGAATACCTGGAGAGAAATTCGTCTATTACCCAGAGGGGTCAGTTTCCTTCCATGGAATTTCAGATACCATAGTCAAAAGGGATTTGACTAGAATCCCTCAGATATTATTAGGCTATCTTACTCTGTCAACATATGTATTGAAAAGTAGGGGATAATCCATATGTAAATACTCTAGAGGATTATACTTAAAATGTGTGGCTTTATTCTCTGCATTCTGGATATCCTGTCTTTAGTAAAGTCTCCCAGAAGGCAAGATCAAAGTCTGACCAATTCTCAACACACAGCACCTATCAAAGAGGGGACTTCTGAAAGGCACCTCCTGAAGATGGTGAGGGTGGTGAGGTGGGGACAGTGGTGTTGATGACAGTAACAAAGATAATGATGAAGAGAGTGATAATGATAAAAGTCATAGCAAACATATGATATGTGACAGTGGCAGATGACAGATAGCCCTGGCAGCAGTCATAGTGAAAATGATTAGACTGATAAAAATGGCAGCCATGACGAGGATCATGGTGATGGGGTTTGGAGCAAAGGTAAGAGTCATGGCATTGATGATGGTGAAGGTGATGAGGAGGGTGGCAGCAGGATGAGGATGGAGGGAGGTGAGGATGTGGTAGGGATAGTGATAATAGTGGTTATATATAGTTACAGTGATAGTAGCAAAGATGGTGGTGATAGTGATGATGATGGTGGTGATAAATATGATGGTGATGGTGATGGTCATTACTAGGGTAATGGCATTGGTGATGGTAGTTATAGGGGTAATGATGCTGGTGATGATAATGTGGTGATGGTGGTGGTGGTGATGATGGTAGTGACTAGGGTAATGGTGTTGGTGATTGTGATGTAGTAATGGTGATGGTGGTTACTAGGGTAATGGTGTTGGTGATGGTGGTTATGGGGGTAATGGTGTTGGTGATGGTGATGTGGTGATGGTGATGGTGGTTACTAAGGTAATGGTGATGTTGATGGTGATGATGGCAGTGACAAGGCAAGAGTAATTAATGAAAGAGATCTTCCTCTGGGGCCTGAATTAGTTGACAGAAATGCCACTGAGTAAATTACCATAAATTCCCAATTTATTGCTAAGTAATAACATCATTCAATAACTCACATAACTCCATATAACTCAAACTCATATGGTAACTCAAATTTATATGATAACTAACTTTGATATATAATGCCTCAGAGTTTATAAGGTGCTGCCATACAACAAGGACCCCATGGATTGTGCAATGTAATTATTAGCCCCATTTTACAAATGAGGTTCAGAGAAATTGAGGACCTTACTCATGGTCACACAGCAAGTGTCTAAGGGACCCAGAATTTGAACCCAGATCTTCTATTTACAAGTTGTATCCCTACCTACTCCATTCCCAACAGAAAGTAAGCTCCTTGAGGGCAGCAATTACTTTTTTGTTTTGTCTTTCTTTCTTCAGTACCTAGGGCAGAATCTTCCATATAGGGAGTGGACTTGTAATTTCACTGGGATAGAGAACTCCTTCCAACTGTGCATGCTGGCACCTTGATTACAACTTAGAAACTTTCCTGGATCACTCAGAGGCTGAACTATTTCATACCTTCAGTGCCTAGGCCTAAATCCTGGCCTGAATACTCCTGAGTGCAAAATCCACTTTGGATGCTAGAGGGAGCTCTCAGTCTGACTGGAAAGACATTGCCCAGAATCAGGAACTGCCTGGAGACACTTCCCTTTCACCATCCCAACACTAGGCAGGTTCCAGTTTGATAATAGATGTAGTCCCTTGAGAAGGCCCTAGTCTGGGACAGCTAGGTGGCACAGTGAATAGACCACTGGCCCTGGAGTCAGGAGGACCTGAGTTCAAATTTGACCTCAGACACTTAACACTTACTAGCTGTGTGACCTTGGGCAAGTCACTTAACCCCAATGGCCCTGCCTTCCCCCATCCGAAAAAACAAAAAACAAAAAAAAGGTCTTAGTCTACTAGGAGTGGTCTCTAGGGTGCAGGAGCTCTCAATCCCAGCAATATTGTGCTCTCCCATATCCGATTATCAACCCCTCCATCCCTGACATTTTAGGGAATCAGATGTGGTGGGGAAGCATGTGATTATACAGGTTTGCGGGTGGGGTGGTAAAACATGAAAGAAACTGTCAGAAATTGGTGAAGGGGTGGGAAAACTGAGTGTTGTGAAACAGAATGGTGTAATCAAAAGTGATGGATTTGGAGTAAAAAACTAAACTAAACTAAGTTATAATCCTGCTTTCTGTGTGTGACCTTGAGGAAGTTATATAACCTCTCTGGGTCTCACTTTCCTCACCCATAAAAGAGGGGGTTAGACTAGATGGTCTCTAGGATTTCTTTCAGCTCTAAATGTATGACCCTGTGAACCCAAGAATCTTGGGAATGGGAGTGCCCCCCCACCAATGACAAAACCACTAGACCTGCTTCCAGCCCCTCCTGCACAGCTGTCAATGAGGGAAGAAGTCATTACAGAGAAGAGACCTACATTTCTCATCACCATAAACAACCACTGACCAATTGCTTCCAAAAGGTAGATAGATTCAAGGAGCCTGAGAGCAGTGGCAGCCCGCCCCCCCCCCCCCCAGATCACTGGCATTATTAAGGTCAAATCCTCAATCCAGAAGATCAATGATATCACCAAATATTGCTGACTCACCCAAAGCATGGCCTGGAGGAAACAGAGGAACTGGAGGGCATTTTCATAAGATGTTTTGTCACTAGTTATGACACAGGTAGGTAGTACTAGGTGTTGGGCAGGAGAGAGAACAGCCCTTGGTAATTATTGCTTTTAACTTGAATTTCTAGACCCTGATTCACCAGGAACTTGACTTGGCAGTAAACAGAAGTTGAGCAAGACCCAATTGCCATCCCACACAGGCTCCTCCTGCAGATGCCCAGAGTGGTATAAAATGGAGCTGCTTGGGAAGAATTTAGTGCCACAGGTCCTGGGTGCCCAGCCCTGGATTGGGTGATGCCTTGGCTAGTGTCAGACAGGGAGAAAATAACCAAGAAAACTCTGACCTCCAGGAGGGCCAGGGATCTGAGCTGGATACACAAAGCACCAAGAACATCAGAATGAGAGACTGACTCCTGAGACAGCCAAGTAGTCAACAAACATTCATTTAGAGGCTACTATAGGCCAGGCCCTGTGCCAAGTGCTGGGGATGTGAAGAAAGGAAAGAACAAGTACCCTGCCCTCACAACGGACACGGTCTAATGAGGGAAAAGACAACCAGATACATACATGAGAGAAGAGACCCAGACAGAGGCACACAGAGAAACAGACAGACAGAGACAAGGAAAGCCAGAGAGACAGATTCAAAGAAACAAAGAGAGAGTGACAGAGACACAGATAGAGGCAGGGAAAGACAGACAGAGACACACAAAGAGAAAGAAAGAAGAGACAGAGACACAGATTCAGAGAAAGAGGGAGATAGAGCCACAGAAAGAGAAAGAGATAGTGACAGAAACACAGAGAGACAGTGACAGAGAGACACACAGAAAGACAGATGGAGACAGAGAGATAGAGAGACACACATAGACAGAGACATGAAGAGACAGATAGAGAGAGACAGATGGAGACAGAGACACAGAGAAAGACACGCGCACACATAGAGAGAGACAGAGACAGACACAAAGAAAGAGACAAAGACACATAGAGAGAAAGAGACACAAAGACACAAAGGCTTCCTGCTGAATCTTGAAAGAAGGCAGGGAAGGAGAGAAGGCAGAGATTGAGGACGGTGGTACTTGGAACAGTGAGTACAAATGCAGGGAGTCAGGAGAGAGCACAGTATCCAATGGCCAGCACAAGAGTAGTGAGACAGAACTAGGCTTTGAATGCCAAAGAAATCACATCTCCACCAGAAAGAATGCTTACCAGGTTCCTGGTCCAGGCCTGAACTGACTGTTTTCCCTAATCTGAGACAAAAAAATGAGAGAGGATGAGAAGAGGGCAGGGAGGACACAATTTCTAGTATAGAGGTTGGGGTCTATCCCAGGAAGGGATAGTGAGGAAGGGGCTCCACCAGCAGTGGTTTTAACCAGAAACCAAAAGGAGGGAAAGAAGCCAAGCCTCCTGCAAAGGCCTCCCTCTAACTTCCTGTCCTAGGTCAAAGTCCCCATCAAGGGATCCACAATACACACTTGTACCTGGTCCTGAAGAGACTCTACAAGAGCCCATGTTCACATGGGAGCACAGATCTGACCCAGGACTGGGGGGTGGACATAGATGCCTGTCTATTGGAAACATTAATCAAGGGAGGGACAGAACAGATAAAGGACATGACCCCAGAGGAGAGTTCAAAGGGGGCAATTTAATGTTTTAAGCATTATTAGGACATTATTATTATCATTAAGCATTTAATGCTTCTGTGTAACAAAAGAATTAGATTAGCGATCCACCTCAGCCCTATTTGGTATGTCTCTCCCAGTGACATACAGTGAAAGTTTATGGAACCTGGGGTGGCTAGGTGGCACAGCGAATAGAGTACCAGCCCTGGAGTCAAGGGGACCTGAGTTCAAATCCAGCCTCAGACACTTAACACTTACTAGCTGTGTGACCTTGGGCAAGTCACTTAACCCCAATTGCCCTGCCTTTGCCCCTCCAAAAAAAATAAAAAGAAGGTTTATGGAACCTTGAACTTCATGTGTGAGTTGGGCCAAAGAGATCAGGATGGTCTTAGGGACTGAATGACTACAACTCAAGATAGGTGACCACCTCCCCACTTTTTACCATTTGCTTCACCTTTCTAGGATCTCAGTTTCCTCATCTGAAAAATGAGGGGGTTGTATAAATAGCATCTGAGGACCCTTCCAGATCTAGATGTAAGATCCTAGGCTGGTATGGACCTCAGCTGAGTTTGGCAGACAGGGACATGGAGGGGAGGTGACAGAGAAGAATAAACAGGAATCACAGAATCGTGGAATTTTGTAATGGAAAAATGCCTGAGAAATCATGTAGGTTTTGGCATTGGGAGAGGCAGTTAACCCAGCTGAGGTATGGCCCCTCACCCTGTTTCATCCAGTCTTGTCCCTTCTATTTGTCCTTTGCAGTTGTAGAAGTTATGCAATACCATCCCCCTCTGACACCCAGAGCTTATCAGTGGAGAGGGGCAATGGCTCCCCAAGGGATGGAATCCCTTGGCCAATTCTCAGGTCCTCCTTTGTGGGCCAACAATCCTGGTGACCTACTATCATTCAGACAAATTCTTTGAGTTGTTTTTCCAGTGATGATGGGTTTGCACTGGTCCAACCATAATTTATGTCTTTTTGTCTTCCTTCCTCCCTATCTCCCTTTCTTTCTTCCTTCTTTTCTTCCTTCCTTCCTTCCTTCCTTCCTTTCTTTCTTTCTTTCTTTCTTTCTTTCTTTCTTTCTTTCTTTCTTTCTTTCTTTCTTTCCTTCTCTATTTCTTTCTGTCTCTCTCTTTTCTCAAAGACCAAACCTTAAATCCATTTCACTCAGGAGCTCATAGATTGGACCACAATAGGTCCCAAGTACCACTTCATGCCTATATTTTGGGCCCTCTAGGCTCAGAGTGAATCCTGAGGGTCTTCCCCTTCCAGTTTGACTTTTTTTAATTAAAGGGGCCATCCCTTGACTCACTTCTTAAAGCAGTCTATTCACTGAATGGGCATTACCTTATTACTCAAAGTGAGAACCTGAAAAGGCCTTAGCCTAAAAGGGCCAGGGTCTCCCATTGCATCCTGAGCCATCCCCAGTCATCCTGATGAATATCAGGCCACTGGACCCAGATGGCTCTGGAAGAGAAAGTGAAGCTGGTGACCTTGCACAGCCCTCCCTCATTCAAATCAAAGTCAACTACAAGTCATGTCATCATTTCCCTGATGCCACGGTCCTCTTTGAGAATGAAGGACAAACACAGCACGTCTTCAGCGATAAAATCCGGTCTCTTTTTACTCTTTAACAGCCCTCCTCTGCAGGGACTCACCTTTTAAACTACTTTACCAGAGTGTAAGGACAGGTCCCTACATATAGGTTATCCCTGCTTTGGGCTATTTTCCATTTATGGGTGGTATCCCTGCAAAAGAATGCAAGCTCCTTGAGGGCAGGACTGTTTTGTTTTTGTCTTTGTATCAGTGTCCAGTACAGTGCCTTGTAGCATCTTGTAGGAGCTAAATAACCAACTAAATCAAAACTATCTAAGCTTTGCCACTCCTCTATTTTAAGCTTACCTAATAAGCCCATATCATTCCTCCCTGCTCTGACCCACTGGTTCAACCACTTCTATCTCTATGCTGAACATGTATTTAGCAAGTCAGAAATAGGAGTGGAAGAGGCAGATGCGAAGAGTTCCCAACCCAGGGTTAAGCATTGTTGTTGTTTAAGGCGTTCTCAGTCCTGCCCCCATTTGGGGTTTTCTTGGCCAAGATACTAGAGTGGTTTGCCATTTCCTTCTCCCACTGATTTTATAGATGAGGAAACTGAGGCAAACAGGGTTAAGTGACTTGTCCGGGGTCACACAACTATGGAGGGAACTTGGGTCTTCCTGAATCCAGGCCCAGGACTCTGTCCACTCTGCCTCCTGACAATAAGAGGGCAGAAACAGTGGGAAGGCCAAGGAGGCAAGGGATGGAAGGGAAGAGGCTACCTGTGTGACCATCATCAAATCAAATCTATTCTCTGGGCTTTAGCTGTGTTTGTTTTCATCTCTAAAAAGAGGAAGCTGGGTCATCTGACCTCTCAGGTCCCTTCTTTTTTCAGCTTTGAATCTCCTTGACTTTTATATGTTCCTCTTCCTCTGGCTCTCCTCAGCACCAGGCCCTTTTATATTCTACTTCCTATCCTCCTTTTTGGTTCTATTTTCTATCAGGGAATTCCCAGTGCATCACAAACTGGCCACAAGTATCAATTCAACACCGACAGAAAGCATCAAAAATCGCCATTTTCCCTACATGTGCCTAGCCTATATTTTGTCCCCATATTCTCACACTGGGAGCCAAGTCTGATCAAAGCACACATTTGTTCAGGTATCCAGGCTCAAGGACAAATACTGTAGCACACAGCCCTCTAGGCTGACTAGGCAACCCAGGATCAGACCCAGAGCTTTGCCCTTGCCAGTACTCCATTCTAAACTAGTGAAAGGCAGGTTCGATCAGGGCTTGACTGTGATCACAGAGATGGTGATTCTTGATAACAGAAGTCCTCTGTCCCTTGCCACTGCCTTTACCCTTAACACTTGTTATTGTTCAGTCAGTCAGTCACATCCAACTCTTTGTAACCCCATGGACCATACTATCCATTGGGGTTTTCTTGGCAAAGATACCGGAGTGATTTGCCATTTCGTTCTCCAGCTATATACATGTGCTATTGCTCAAAAGGAGAACCTGGTGAAAGAGTTAATGATAAAGAGAAATTTAAGTTTCCCAATATAAAATAAACTTCTTGAGGGCAAGGAATGCCTTTGTTTGCCTTTGTAGTACATATGCCTGGCATGTAGGTGTGCTTGCTGAATGAGGGAATGAATGAATATATATCCCCACTTAGGCATAGACAAAGCAAGTTTTAGTCTCCCTGTGTTCGTCTTGGATCAGACCATATCTGGACCACTCTATTTGGTCTCAGACACCACATATTAGGAAGGAATAACTATATTTGGAGCAGGGTGTCCAAGATGCCAAGGAGACTTCAAGCTTATGAAGATAAGTTAAAGAAACTGGGAATATTTAGTCTAGAGAAGAGAACACTCAGAAAGGGTGCAATTACTGTCTGTATGTCTTCTATGTGGAAGAGGGTTCATGTTCTTCTGTATGGCCCAAGGAAGTATAAAAATCATAGGGTGGGAGGGGGGTTAGGGGAGGCAGGCAGATTTCAATTTAATATAAGGAAAAAACCTCATGACAATTTGAGCTATGAAGGAAGGGAGGGAGGGAGGGAGGGAAAAAGGGAAGAAGGGAGAAAGGGAGGAAGGAAGCAAGGAAGGAAGGGAGGGAGGGAGGAAGGAAAGAAGGAAGGAAGGAAGGAAGGAAGGAAGGAAGGAAGGAAGGAAGGAAGGGAGGGAGGGAGGGAGGGAGGGAGGAAGGAAGGAAGGAATTGTTTGTCCTAGGAAGTAGTGAGTTCCACATCATTGGAGGCACCGTTAAAGAGGCACCATGGTTCACGGGAGAATGCACTGGGTTTGCAATCAATGGACGTGAATTCAAAACTTGATTTTGACACATTGCCTATTTGACCTTAGACAAGTTACTTAACCTTGCAAGGTCTCAGTTTCTTTAACTGTAAATAAAGGGGTTGGACTAGATAACTATTAAGATCTCATCTAACTCTAACTCTTTGATTCTATTGTAAGTAGAGACTAATTGTCAAGAATTGAAGATGAGGCGGAGACTAGGACGCACAGTAGAGGTGAGAGGACCTGAGCTCAAATTGGACCTCAGACACATGACACTTACTAGGCAAGTCACGTACCCCCGATTGCATGAGATGCATGCTTTCAGTGACAGATGAAGTAGATGATTTCTGAGGATTCTCCAATTCTCAGATTCTGTATCTATGAGTGTCTCTCAGGGTGGATGAACGTTAAATTGTATGCTATGGAATACTTGCAAGTCACACCTGCTCATTCAGGCCTGTGCTTGATGCCCTGCATCCTCAATGCCCCAGATTCCTTTTCTCAGTCCTCATCCTCCTTGGCCTCTGCAGAATTTGACATTTGTTGGCAACCCCTGGTTTTTTAGATTCCACTTCTGGATTCCAGACTGCTACACTCCCTTGAATTTCCTCTTACTTCTTTGACTGGTCCTTCTCTGTTTTTTTCACTGATTCCTCTTCTCCCTCTTGTGCCCCAAATGTAGCCTCTCCCCCCACCCCATCCTTATCCCAAGACTTTGTCCTTGTGGCCTTTTCTTCTCCCTCTGGATTTTCACCTTTAAGTATTTCATCCACTCCCATGACTTTCAAGGGTCACCTTTAGGTATATGATTCCTGAATCTAAGTCACCAGACCCATATTTTCATCTCTTTTCTGGATATCTCCACCTGAATGTCCTTCTGGCACCTCAAGCTCAATGAGTCCAAATCTGAATTTTCTTTTTCTTTCTTCAAAAGCCAGTTCTTAGTACATACTGACTCCATCCCCCAGAGGACTGTCCTCTTTCAATTCTGGAATCACAATCAAATAAATTGAGCTACTGACCCTGGAAAGTGTCCCATCATGATAACTCTCCAGACCAAAGTGGCCCTCCCTGTCCACCATTTCTCCATGTGTGTTGGCTACCCCTGTTAGAATGTAAACTTCTGGAGGGCAAGGCTGTCTTTGCTTTTGTTTTTACATTCCCAGTGCTTAGCACAGTGTTACTACATAGTAAGTACCTAATAAATGTTTTTATTCATTCATTCATGAATTCTTTTCTTTATCAAAGCTATAATCTGTCATCTTTAATGTTTTCTTTTTCTTCTACCTCAAAAAACAGCTACCAAGTCCTATGATTCCACCTCTGAAACATTTCTTATACTGGTCCTCCCCTCACCATCCTCATTGCCATCATTCTAGCTCAGGCCTTTATCTTTCCACCCTCCCAGACTTTGGAAACAACATGTTCCCCCAGGTTAAAGCCTCTGTGTACAAAACTGTCTCATCAGAAAGTCTAAGACAGAGTTAGGTTCATTCATTTACCTACTCAAAAACCTTTGAGAGCCCTCACTATCTCTGAATAGAGTCTAAACCTCTTAGCCTGGCATTTATAGTCCTCCACAACTTTGTCAGGACCTAAGTTTCCAGCTTTAATTATCACTATTCCCTTTCACTAGAAGAAGCTAGATGGCCCAATGGATAGAGCATTGGACCTAGAGTTAGGAGGAGCTGAGTTCAAATCAGGCCTCAGATACTCACTAGCTGTGTGACCCTTGGTAAGTCAGTTGACCTCTGTTTGCCTTGGAGGCAACTAGGTGGCTCAGTGGACAGAGTATTAGGGCTGGAGTCAGGAAGACCTGAGTTCAAATCCAGCCTCTGATGCTTACTAACAGTGTGACCCTGGACAAGTAATTTCATCTCCATTTGCCTTAATCCATTGGAGAAGGAAATAGCAAACCACTCTGGCATCTTTGCCAAGAAAACACCAAATGGGGTCACAGAGAGGCAGATGTGAATGAATAAGAACAACTGCCTTTCACCAATGAAACTGGGTTACTCATAGTTGCCCAAATATTCCTGAAAGTTTTCCTTCTCTGTACCTTTAAGACTCATGTTATTCCCTCTTCCCAGACTATACTCCCTACCCCACCAACCCCACCTGTCTAATTTCTTTCTACCATTCTATCTTCAAGGCTCAACTTAAAATACACTTCCTCCCCCATGAAGCCTTCCCTCATGATTCATGGTAGAAGGGATTTCTCCTCCCCCGAAGTTGCCATGGCATTATAACTTTTTATGGAACTTTCATATTGGCCATTTTCTCTGGATTAATCATATTTGTCATTTCTTACAGCACAGTAATATTAATAATATTATATTACCTTCACGTACAATTCCCCAATCAATGGACAAAAAGTGATACTATAATCACAATATGTAATATATTATATAATTACATATTATATTATATAATTATAATATATAAATATAACATGTGATACTACAATCACAAAAAGTGATACTATCAATATACTGGTATATATCTTTCTTTTTATCAATGACTGTCTTGGAATATATGCCTAATAGTGTATTCTCTGAACCGAAGGGCACGATTATTTGAGCCGCTTTATTTACATAATTTCAGATTGCTTTTCAGAACAGTTATCCTAATTCACAGCTCTGCTAGCAACGCATTAGAGGCACCTGAGTGGTACAGTAGATAAAGTATTGGACTTGGTTTCAGAAAGTCCTGAGTTCAAATGCTGCCTCAGATACTGACTAGCTGTGTGATCTGAGCAAGTCACTTAACCTCAGTTTCCTCAGGTGTAAAATGGGTATAATAATAGCACCTACCTCACAGGGCTGATTTTCCGATAAAATGAGTAACATCTGTAAAGTGCTTTGGAAACTTTAAAGTGCTAAATAAAAAGCTTGCTTGGGGCAGCTAGGTGTCACAATGAATAAAGCACCGGCCCTGGAGTCAGGGGGACCTGAGTTCAAATCCAGTCTCAGACACTTAACACAAAACTAGCTGTGTGACCTTGGGCAAGTCACTTAACCCCAATTGCTCTGCCTTCCCCCTTAAAAAAAAAAGCTTGCTTTTATTGTTTAATCTACAAATATGTCTCATAACCCCTTACTAAATGATAAACTCTGTGAGGTCAAGGATTAAATCTTGTCTTTCTTGGACACTTTTATAAAATTGTAAACACAGTGTCTTGCCCATAATAGGCCCTCAATAAATACTGGCTGAAGTTCAGAATCTCTGAATTGGAAGGAGCCTCAGAAATCCCCTTTGGGCCAGAGTCCAGCCTGTGCTTGCCTGAGAACTTCCCCTACAACACCTCAAAAGAGTGTACATCTTTCATCATTAGTTGAGCCACTCATTCCTCTTTTGGATGGCTTTAATTGCTTGTTTGTTTAATTAACAATTAATTGTTTAAATTTTTTTTTGCTTTCTTTTTTTGGAGAACAATTGGGGTTAAGTGATTTGCCCAAAGTCACATGACTAGTAAATGTGTCAAATGTCTGAGGCCAGATTTGAACTCAGATCCTCCTGACTCCAGGGCAGGTGCTCTATTCATTGCACCACCTAGCAGCCCCAATTGTTTAATTTTTTAATTGCTTATTTGTTCAATTACCACTTAATTGCTTGTTTGGTGTCTGCTCCTTCCCCCCTCACTCTTATTCTACCCTTTGGGGTCAAGTAGAACAAATACTTCTCTTTTGTTCATGGCAGCCCTTTCAATTCCCCCAGTGCCTTCTCTTTTGCAAGCTAAATTGCCATATAGCACTCAAGTGATGCTTGTATATCATGCTATTCTGTCCTCCTATCATTTAGGATGCTCTCTAGTATTTCAATACGTTCCCTAACATTGCCCAGAACTAATCCCAATAATCCAGGCATGGTCTGAAAGAAGCAGAATTTCTGTTGTTGCTGAGTTATTCCTGCTGTATCTGACTCTTCATGACCCCATTTGGAGTTTTCTTGCAAAGATGCTGGAGCAGTTTGCAATTTCCTTCTCCAGCTCACTTTACAGATGAGGAAATTGAGGCAAACAGGGTAAAGTGACTTGCCCAGGGATAACACAACCAGTAAGTGCCTGAGGCCAGATTTGAACTCGTGGAGATGAGTTCTCCTGACCTGGCATTCTATCCACTGTGTCACCTAGCTACTGCCCAGAGCAGAATACAGTGGAATTATCACCTCCCTCATTCCCTCATTTTGAATAATTCTACATTAATTGAATGAATGAATTCCTGCTTAAGCCCTGCAAACTTGGGTTGGCCATACTTGCATTTTTTTGTACACACTAACCCAAAGTGAGCTTAAGGGACAAATTGCTGAGATCAGCTCCAGGAGTCTACCTGGGCTTACCCTAGGTAAGACCTAGCTATCTCTAGTAAAGCCTTGGAGTTCCACCTTGCTAATTACCCCATAATTCCTCTGTCCCTTCCCATGTGGAAAAGTCGCCCAATCAGAGTGGCAGATCACATTCCACAGCCAGAACCAATCAGCCAAAGCTTTGTCTCACACCCCCATAGCAATACTGCACCCTCACCAGGCAAAACAAAGGGCAGGTTGAGGAATCAGACACAGGAATTAAAAGACACATTCAACCCAATCCTGTTGCTTATAACAGTCTGTCCAAACACAGAAGTAGCCACCCTCCCTTGGCATGCTGAGAATTCATTGAAACAAAGACAAGAATGAGTGGAAATTTTTGACAGCTGCTTCTGGCTTAGGCATCTATTTGTTCTCACTTTGATTCACTGGAGGATTAAGATCAACAATGGAAGAAATTAGTGACATTAATGAATCCCCTCAGTCAGTCTCATACATATACACAGAAGACTTTGAATCCCCAAAGCATGTGTACTCTGAGATATGAAAGCAAAAAAGAAAATCTTTTCCCATCAATGAAATTAATTAAAGGTTCATAATTAAATCAATTAAAGGGTCATACATTGAGACCTGCAAGGGACCTTAGGGGTCAATTAATCAAGGTCCCTCCCTTCCAAGAGGCATTTTTTCTACAGAAAAGGAAACTGAGGCCATCAAGGATTAAGTGATTTGCCTAAGTTCACACACATTGGAAGTGGTCAAAACAAGTTTCAAACTCAGGCAAATAGGGGGTGAAGCCAAGATGGTCTAGAAAAGGCAACAACTTGCCTGAGCTATCCCCCAAACACCTTTAAATAATGGCATAAAACAACTCCCAGAGCAGCAGAACCCATAAAAGGATAGGGTGAAACAATTTTCCAACCAAAGACAACTTAGAAGGTCATCAGGAAAGGTCTATTGCACCAGTATGAGAGAGGAGCAAAGTCCAGAGTAGGCTGGGTCAGTGCAGATTTCACCCCAGCAAACCAGGAGCAGGCCTCAGGGAGACTGAATTAGTGGCAGCTATGGTGGTTTATGAACTTCTCAACCCACAGATACCAACTACAAGTTAGAAGATTAGCAGGAAAGTTCTGCACACGTGGGTGAGAATGAAGCACAGTCCAGCACAGGTCATACCAGAACACCTGCAGCCACAGCAAACAGGGAGCAGGCCTTTTTTGCCACTGAATCATCAGCAGCAGTACCTACTTCCAGAACTTTCAACCCACAGTCAATAAGGGAGTTGAACAACTGGTCAGAAGGAGATTGCAGGGGTCTTTTTGCTAGCACTGAGGCAGGACTCTGTTGCTTTGCTCATACTTTAATCAGGGTCACAGTCCTGGGGTGGGAGGTGGCAGTCCCAGGGCAAGGAGGAGCACAAGTACCCCAGAGCATGCAGCTGCAGTAGAGCAGGGGCCCTCATCATAGTTCCAGGGCAGAAAAGAGTGTTTGTGGCCATTCACAGACCAGAGCACAGGCCAGGAGAGTAGCAAATGCATGTCTCCTTAGATCATACCACTTTGGAAGAACTGAAAACTCATAGGTCCCTAGAAGTTTCTCTGAAAACAACTATGCAAAACCCCTAAAGTTTGGGATAGTGCATCCTCCACTCTAGAAGCAGAGCCCTATTTTAACAAAGGGTTAAAAGTCAAGTAATAAGCTGGAAAATGAGCAAATGACAGAAAAAAATTCTGACCATACAAAGTTACTATGGTGACAAGGAATATCAAAACACACACTTAGAAGAAAACAAAAGCAAAGCCCTTACATCCAAAGCCTCCAAGAAAAATATGAATTGGGCTCAGGCCATGGAAGAGCTCAAAAGGGATTTTGAAAATCAAGTAAGAGAGATAGAGGAAAAGAAATGAGAGTGATACAAGAAAATCATGAAAAAAAGAGTCCGGCTTGATAAAGAAGATACAAAAAAATACTGAAGAAAATAACACCTTAAAAAAACAGAGTAGGCCAGGGAGGCAGCTAGATGGTGCAGTGAATATAGTACCAGTCCTGGAGTCAAGAGAACCTGAGTTCAAATCTGGGCTCAGACATTTAACACTTACTAACCTTGTAACCTTGGGCAAGTCACTTAATCCCAATTTCCCTGCCTTCCTCCTCAAAAAAGAAAAAAAAAACAGAGTAGGCCAAATTATAAAATAGGTACAAAAAGCCAATGAGAATGCCTTAAAAAACAGAATTGGCCAAATGGAAAAAGAAGTACAAAAGCTCACTGAAGAAAATAATCCCTTAAAAATTATAATGGAGTAAGTGGAAGTTAATAACTTTATGAGAAATCAAGAAATAAAACCAAAAGAATGAAAAATAGAAGACAAAGTGAAATATATCATTGGGAAAACAATAGACCTGGAAAATAGATCCAGGAGAGAGAATTTTAAAATTATTGGACTACCTGAAAGCCAAAATCAAAAATGACATCATCTTTCAAGAAATTATCAAGGAAAACTGCCCTGATATTCTAGAATCAGAGGGTAAAATAGAAATTGAAAGACTCCACCTATCACCTCCAGAAATAGATCCCAAAATGAAAACTCCCAGTTATATTATATTTAAGTTCCAAGGCTCCCAGGTCAAGAAGAAAATATTGCAAGCACCCAGAAAGAAACAATTCAAGAATCATGGAACCACAGACAGGATAACACAAGATTTAGTAGCTTCTATGTTAAAGGACTGATGGGCTTGGAATATGACATTGCAGAGAGCAAAGGAGCTAGAATTGATTACAACCAAGAATCACCTACCCAACAAAACTGAGTATAATCCTACAGTGGGGAAAATGAACATCCAATGAAATAGGGTACTTTCTTTTTTTTTTTTTTAAAGCAATTGGGGTTAAGTAACCTGCTCAAGGTTACACGGCTAGTCATTTGATTTATGCGTGGGTGCTCATTTTCTGAGGCCGGATCTGATCTCGGGTCATCCGAACTCCGAGGCCGGCGCTCTTACTCACTGCGCCACCTAGCCGCCCCTTTAGGGCAATTGGGGTTAAGTAACTTGCCCAAGGTTACACGGCTAGGTTTTTGTTTGTGCGGATTAAGTGTCGGAGGCCGGCTCCGAACTCAGGTCCTTCTGATTCCAGGGCCGGTGCTCTATTCACTGCGCCACCTAGCCGCCCTGAAATAGGGTACTTTCAAGCATTCTTGATGAAAAGACCAGAACTAAATAGAAAATTTGATTTTCAAAGGCAAGACTCAAGAGAAGCATAAAAAGATTAACAGGAAAGAGAAATCACAAGGGATTCAATAAAGTTAAACTGTCTACATTCCTATCTGGAAAGATGATACTTGTAACTTATAAGAACTTTCTCATTATTAGGACAGTTAGAAGGAATATATATATAAACAGAGGGCACAGGTGTGAGTTGAATATGAAGCGATATATCTAAAAATAAAACAAAATTATAGGGTGAGAGAGGAATGCACTGAGAGAAAGAGAAAGGAGGAGGTAGAGCAAGGTAAATAACCTCACATAAAAGAGGCAAGAAAAAGTGTTTACAGTAGAGGGGGAGAGGTAGGAGGTGAGGGGAGTAAGTGAACCTTACTCTCCTCAGAATTGGCTCAAATACGGAATAAGATATACACTCATTTGGGTATAAAAATCTATCTTACCCTACAGGAAAGTAAAAGAGGAAGGGGATAAAAAAAAAGGGGAAGCTACAGAAGGGACGGCAGATTCAGGGAGGAGATAGTCAGAAGGAAAACACTTTTAAGGAGGGATGGTGAAAGGAAGGAGAGAATAGAATAAAAGGGGTAGGGAGAAAATAGGATGGAGGGGAATACAGTTAGCAATAGTAACTGTGAAAAAAAAAATGAAGCAAGTTTCTCTGATAAAGGCCTCATTTCTCAAACATAGAGAGAATTGAGTTGAATTTGTAAGAGTCATTCCTCATTTGATAAATGACCAAAAGATATAATCAGTTTTCAAATGAAGTAATCAAAGCATCTATATATGAAAAAAAATTCCCTAGCTCACTTTTGATTGGAGAAATACAAATTAAAACAATTCAGAGGTACTACTTCATACCTATTAGATTGGTTAATAGGACAGAAAAGGAAAATGACAAATGTCGGATGGGATGTGGAGGAAAATGAGTCATTAATCCATTAATGTTGGTGGAGTTGTGAACTGATTCAACCATTTGTAGAACACTTTAGAACTATGCCCAAAAGGCTCTAAAACCATGCATAATACTCTTGGACCTAGCAATACCCCCTACTAGGTCCAAAAAGAGATTTTTTTAAAACAGGAAAAGGACATATATGTTACAAAAATATTCATAGCAGGGGGCGGCTAGGTGGCGCAGTGAGTAGAATGTCGGCCCTGGAGTCAGAAGGACCTGAGTTCGGATCTGGCCTCAGACACTTAACACACACACAAACAAAAAACCTAGCCGTGTAACCTTGGGCAAGTCACTTAACCCCAATTGCCCTCCAAAAAGCAAAAAAAAAATATATATATATATATATATATATATATATATGTATATATATATATATATATATATTCATAGTAACTCTTTTCTGATGGCAAAGAATTGATAATTAAGGGGATGCCCATCCACTGGGGAATGGCTGAACGTAAACGATTATTGTGCTATAAGAAATGATGAGCAGGATGCTCTTAGAAAAACCTGGAAAGACTTATATGAGCTGATGCAAAGTGAAATGTACTAGGTACAAAGTAACAGCAGCATTGTAAATGATCAGCTGTGAATGATTTAGCTATTCTCAGCAATACAATGACCCAAGACAACTCTGACGAACTTATGATGAAGAAGGCAATCCATTCCCAGAAAAAGATTTGATGGTGTCTGAATACAGAGTGAAGCACAATTTTTTTTTTTTGCTTTTTGGAGGGCAATTGGAGTTAAGTGACTTGCCCAAAGTCACACGGCCAGTATGTGTTAAATATCTGAGGTCAGATTTGAGCTCCAGTCCTCCTGACTCCAGGGCCAGTACTCTATTCACTGTGCCACCTAGCTGCCCCTAAGCATACTTTTTTTTACCTTATTTTTCTTGAGGTTTTTTTGTTTGTTTGTTTGGTCTAGGTTTTCTTTCACAACATGACTAATATGGAAATGTTCTGCATGACTATACATGTAGAAGCTATATTGAATTGCTTATCTTCTCAGTGGGGTGGAGGGAGAAAGGGAGAGAATTTGAAAATCAAACTTTTAAAAACAAATGTTAAAAATTGTTTTTACATGTTATCTGGAGAAAAATAAAATACTAAATAAATTTTTTTAAACCCCAGCATATAGACTCCAAACCAAGTTCCCATTGCCCCACACCTTTGTTACATCTTAGGCTCCTCTGGATCCCCCATGGATCTTGAGGTTTTAGGATTAAGCTTCGTCCCCCTTGTGATGCCTTTGTAGAGAAAAAAGACTAAGATTACCCTGACACTGGAGAGTTTATAACCTACTAAAGAAAATGAATGCAAAAAAAATGACCCCAGAAAGGCAGTGCTGAATGAGCAGCAAGAGTGAGAAAAGGGGAAAGGAGAAGAATGGAGAGAGATTGATTGGCCTCAAGCTTCTATCCAACACAAATCTTTGAATTGAGTCCATACCCACAGGTAGAACATGAATTCAACAAATATTCATTAAGTACCAATTATGTGCAAGGCACTGTAATAAGGCATATATAGGATATCCCAAAAGTCTTAGCACAGTGTTAAACTATTAAAGCTTTTAAAAAGTTTTATTTAAGTTAAAAAGTTTTAACTCCTTAAAACTTTAATAGCTAAACACTGTGCTAAGACTTTGGGGACACCCTTTTTACATCTAACAATAGCTTAATCATATACTTTAATATGTTAAGTATCACAGAACCAGAAACTGTGTTTAAGGAGCTTATATTCTTCTTCAAAAAGGGGGTCCCTTTTCCTATTTCTTTCATGCCCTGTATCCCCCAGCGCACACACACACACACACACACACACACACACACACACACACACATCACCCACCTGCTCACTGGTGCCTGAAATTCCATCATAAAAGCTTCAACCCTGATCTCTAAGTCTATAATTTAATCACAACAAGGACATTTTAGCTCCTTGCCAGGATTCCTGGGTCCTGCATTTCTATACACTGATTCATGATTTTGTGGAAAGAATCCCAATGACTTCCACAAGGGGGCAGCCAAGCTCAGAAGGAGGAATTAAGCTTCTACAGAATCTTGAACCAGAAAGGACCTTTAAAAAAAATCTTCCAATCCCTATTTTATAGATGAAGAGACTGAGGCTCAGAGAGGAAATATAATTTACCCCTAATTACCCAAGTAGTAAATAGCAATGCCAGTATGGGAACACAATATAGGCTCTAAATCAAGCATCCTTTCCACTTCTCCTTCCAACAGGGCAGGTGGAGAGTTTTAGCTGACAGCTCAAAGTTCAGGAGCAGATTAGTAAGAGACACTAGGCAACAATAATCCCTTTTAATCAGACAATAGAATCATATCATTATTAATTATGTGACAATAGCATGCCTGTTAGTAATTCAGGAATCCCTGACCTAGCACTTTTCCTTCCAAAGTTACACCTATCATCTCCCTTTATTCAGAGTCTCTACTAAGAGGAAAGTCAGGTAAGGTTGTTGTCCCCTAGGGAAACCGTCTGACCTAGGAGATAGAGTGACCTGTACCAGGACAGGTGAAGGGATCATCAGGTAAATTTTGTTCAGACTCAATCATGCTACACCCCATAGGAGTGGCTTACACATTCAGGAGAAATAACACAGTAAGTTGGAAAGGGCAAGCATCTTGGAGCCCTGGCTCTGTCACTAACCACTAACTAGAAGTTAAGTTACTTTCCCAAGGAAAGAAGGAAGGAAACCTGCATCTATATAGAGTCTAACAACCTCCGATTTCTGTTTAATATTTGCTTAGTAAATAGGTTTAGTTGCTATTTGTGATGGTCTTTTGTATAACTAGAAATTGGCAGGAAGGGGAGAAGTTAGTAGCTATAAGGTTGGTGCTAGCCTCCCCCTTAAGAACAAGCAGGGAAGAGGTTTTATTTTGAACAGACACACAAAAAAGTGTCCTAGACCAATGATATTTGATAGATATAATTCTAGTCTGACACCCCTCTGGCACATAGGTAAAAGAAAAACCAAGCAAGCAAGTCTTCTTCTTACCTCAAGGTAGAAATCAGTCTCTCTTGGGACAGAGTAGGCCAGATTCCAGAGATAACTATGCATTTTACTCACAAACTGCAAGTCCATATTGAGACAACCCATACTGGCATTACATATTTTTTATGGGCCTACATTTCTTATATCTATAAAAATCAGGAGGTTGAAGTAGATAAATTCTTAAGTATCTTCCAATTCTAAATATATGATTTTACTGAGCTTATGATTTAAAGTTGGTAGGGGGAGAGCAGAGAGGGATGGGGAAGGGCTATAAGTCAAGGCCCAGAGAACTGAGTCAAAGCGCCCAAGGTCACAAAGTAAGCCAAAACAGAATCAGGCCTAGAAAACCGTCCTTTTAACTCTCAGGTCATGCAAGTCAATTTTTATTTTTATTTTTTTGCTTTTTTGGAGGCGGGAGGGCAGGGCAGTTGGGGTTAAGTGATTTGCCCAAGGTCACACAGTTAGTAAGTGTTAAGTGTCTGAGGCCAGATTTTAACTCAGGTCCTCCTGACTCCAAGGTCAGTGCTCTAGCCACCCCAAAGTCAATTTTTATTGACCCACATTTAGTCTTCTGAAGATAAAGCAGAGATTAGAGCTAGGGGCTAAGGGACCTGGGGAAAAGAGACAGAAAGAGAGAGAGAGGCAACTAGGACTGTTGTATTTCCCAGGAATCCAGGGACTCTTGGAAGTATAACCAGGTAGATTAATAAGGGACCTGAGAGAAAATCCTTAGGTAAGTGGAGTAAGGGATGTAAAAGCAAAGAACAGCTGACAAAGGGTGTAGTTTTTAACTGAAGAGAACAGGAGGATTTCTAGGCAGCTATATGGTACAGTTGATATAACACTGGACGTGGAGTCAAGAAGACTCATCTTCCTGAATTCACATCTGGGCCTCAGACACTAGCTGTGACCCTGGACAAGTCATTTAACCCTGTTTGCCTCAGTCTCGTCATCTGTCAAATGAGCGGGAGAAGGAAATGGCAAACCAGTCCAGTACCTCTGCCAAGAAAATCCCAAATGGGGTCACAAAAAGTTGGATATGACTGAAGAGCAACAACAAAAGGAGGATTTCTTTTAGTGAGTCTTGGGGGATGAAGGAGGCAGCAGTGGCGGTTATTATAAATCATATGCAGGCGAACATCAAGGGCTGGGATTAAATAAAATCAATAATCACTTATTCATGCATGAATTATCCACAAAACATTAAATAATCCAGTATCCATATTCCACTCCATACCTAGTCAGTACATGCTCAAGGATCTTATTCATTAATAATTTCTTCAGGTTTATATTAGAACAAGCTGGAATTCTCTGAGCTCTCATGGACTGGGTAGTGGAAATAATGTGAGCCCAGATTAGAAACACCTACATTTTTTAATGCATCTATCCATAATCTCATCAGAAATTATAGGTACTCACTCTGTTTTGTTACATTATATATATATATATATGTATGTATGTATGTATATATGTGTGTGTATGCATATATGTGTGTGTATATATATATGTATATATATGCTGTATAATGAAATATACCCTTGTAGATAACAAAAAATATGTAATGCCAATATGGGTTGTCTCAATATAGACTTGCAGTTTGTGGGTAAAATGCATAGTTATCTCTGGTGTAGTGGATAGAGAATGAACCTTAGAACCAGGAAGATCCAAGTTTAGATACCATCTCTAACACCTGCGACTGTGTGACCCTGTCATTTAACTTCTTAACCCTCAGTTTAGTCTATAAATTGCTGAGAAGGAGCCAGCCTGCTCTGGTAGAAAGAATTCCAAGGATGTACTGAAGTCAGCTCATAATCACTCATCACAGCAAATTGTTTAGATTTTCAGTGTGAGCATTTGCACCTCAAAAATTGCTAAAGGCTATAAAACAAGGCTTGATTTATTGTTTTGTTGACTATCTAAACTTAAGAAGTGATGGAGAAAACACTAAAAACGCAGATGAAATGTGAAACTGTGCTGTGTATATATTGTTAAACATTCACTACACCTGGAGTTCTTTATACCAATAAAATCACTGATCCATTTCCTAACTTTATCATCACCAAGATTGCATATATACAGTTTATACATACACACACACAAACACATATACACACAGACATAAATTGTGTACATATACATACACAAAAATCGTGTATATATACATATATAGCATGTATACATATATACATTATATATATTATGTATATACATATATACATTGTGTATATATGCATGGTATACACACATGTGCATTTGTGTGTGCATATATATATACATAAGCATGTTTATATGCATGTGTGTGTTTAACTGTATGTGTGTACGTGTGTATGTGTATATGTGTCTCTCCATGGTCTCAAGTGGTAATTGGAGCTCAAGAGACCCCAACATCTTGACTCTTCTGCCATCTCTCTCATAGGCCTGTGGTGCCTTCTTTCCATCCAGGTCCCATGGAATAAGGTCTGTTCCCCCATGTGCCTAAGCAACAAGCTCCTCACAGGAGGGGAGTGCTCCCCTGTTAGCAGCATGTTCTCAATACCCCATAATCCTTGAACCTATATGTGGTTGGGGGGGGGGGCAGAAACACACACACAGGTGCCTCTAAGACCCAGCCTGAGTAGCACTGCCATCCTGAGTTCTCTGTGAGTTCTCAGAGTTCAGGTAAAGTCTTAAAGGGCCCTTACATGTGACCAGCTTGCCAGAGCATGTGGAGGCTTCAGAGAGGGCACCCAATTAATACCTTCAGCAGCTGAGAAAACCCCAGCATTTGGGATGGAAGCTCCCCTGTCTGGTGGCAGAGTCCTACTGTGGCAAAAAGCCCAGGGGTCAAGTAATTGAGTGGCAACATGCCTAGGCAAAGGAAGCAAAAGAATCAGAAGATTCCAACATTAGACTCCTATTTGGGGGACAAAAGGGATCAAAGCATGGGACAAGAGGAAGACAGTGAAGTCAGAACTCCTGCACCAAAAGCCTCAATGGAAAATACGAGCTGGTTACAGGCCATAGTGGACCTTAAGAAGCAGAAAAGAGAAGTGGAGGAAAAAGTGGGAAGAGAAATGAGAACAATGCAAGAAAACTATGAAATGAGAGTCAACAGCTTGACTGAAGAAAATAACACCTTAAAAAATAGACTAACTCAGATGGCAAAAGAGGCTTAAAAAGCCAATGAGGAGAAGAATGCCTTCAAAAGCCGAATTTGCCAGATGGAAAAAAGAATCTCAAAAGCTCACTGAGATTCATTCCTTCAGAGTTAGACTGGAGCAAATGGAAGCTAATGATTTTATGAGGAATCAAGATGCTGTTAAACAGATCCAAACAAATGAAACAATAGAAGGCAATGTGAAATATCTCATGGGAAAAACCACTGACCTGGAAAATAGATCCAGGAGAGATAATTTTAAAATTATTGGACTATCTGAAAGCCATGATCAAAGAAAGAACCTAGAAATCATCTTTCAAGAAATTCTCAAGGAAAATTGCCCTGATGTTTTAGAACCAGAGGGCAAAAGAGAGGTTAAAAGAATCCACCGCTTACCTCCTGGAAAAGATCCCAAAAAGAAAACTCCTATAAATGTTATAGCCAGGTTCCAGAATTCCCAGATCAAGGAGAAAATATTACAAACAGCCAGGAAGAAATAATTTGAATATTGTGGAAACACAATCAGGATAACACAGGATCTGGCAGCTTCTACACTGAGGGATTGAAGGGCTTGGAATATGATGTTCCAGAGGAAAAAAGAGCTGGGATCAAAACCAAGAATCACCTACCCAGCAAAACTGTGTATCATGTTTCAGGGGAAAATATTGTCATTCAGTGGAATAGAGGACTTTCAAGCATTCTTGATGAAAACCAGAGTTGAACAGAAAATTTGACATTCAGATACAAGAAACAAGAGAAGCTTGAGAAGGTAAACAGGGAAAAGAAATCATAAGGAACTTATCAAAGTTGAAGTATTTACATTCCTACATGGAAAAACGATAATTATAACTGAGGAATCTTTTCTCAGTATGAAAATAGTTGAAGAAGGGTATATGGGCATATGAATACATATGTGAATGTATGTATATATATTTACAGATATACATAGATAGAGGGCACAGGTCGAATTTAATAGGAAGGGATGATACTTAAAAGGTGAAATTAAAAGGTGATAGAGGAATATAATGAGAGGAGATGGGGAGAGACAGAATATAGAAGAGGCAAGTGAAAATGGGTATAAGGGAGGGGAAAAACAGGAAGGCAAAAAGGCAAAACCTTATTCTCATTGAATTTGGCTCAGGGAGAGAATGACATGCATACTAAATAGGATATCTCACCCTACAGGAGAGTAGGGGGGAAGGGGATGAGAGGGGGGATGATGGAATGGAGGGCAGGGTGGGGTGGGAGGGAAGTTGGAAGCACCCACTTTTGAAAAGGGACAGGATCAAAGTAGGGAATAGACCAAGTGGGAGGGGGATAGTCAGTCTTTTACAATATATCTACTATGGTAATGTTTTGCATAGCTAGGTGTACAACATATACTGAATTGCTTATCTTCCCAGTAAGGGTGGGGGACAAGGGAGGAAGGGAATTAATCTGGAATTCAAAGTTTTAAAATCAAATGTTTAAAAATATATAAAAACTATTATTAATACTATTTTACATATAATTGGGAAATAAGATATACAGGCATTGGGGCATAAAGATTCACCATGCCATACTGGAAAAGTCAAAGGGGGTATGGGAGAAGATATGGGAAACAGCAGATTGGAGGAGGGGATATCCTGTGGGACCACTATTTTATGATGGTGGGTAGGAGGAAAATGAGGGGAAAATTGTAACTCAAAATCTGGCAGAAATGAATGATGTAAACCAGAAGTTAATAAAGCATTTGGAAAAAAGAAAAGATATTGTTTAAGAACCACCTTCTACATGAAGTCTTTCTAATCTCTTCAGCTGCAAATATCTTCACTCTCCAAACTGCATTGAATTTAACTACTTTGTGTTTATTCTCATCATATTTTTCTATGCATAGTTTATATTTTACTTGCCCTTTTCTCCATTAGAATGCAAGTTTGGATTGTTTCAGTCATTGTATTTGTATGTCCAGTACCTAGAACAGTACCTAATACATAGTAGGCTGTCAATTAATGCTTATTGGTTAACTGCTATATCCACATGCATGTGTGTGTGTGTATCTCCTATGGAATTTAAACTCCCAGAAGACAGGTGCTCTTTTCTTTATTATCTGTATATATTGAATTTGTCGTTAATCAATCAGTATTATCTCAGCGACATGAGAAGTAAGAGAGAGCACTCTTCTCCTGGTAGATGGGTTAAACTGTAAGTTCCAAAGAATATGGCAGGTCTCTGGTATCTCATACAGCCATGACTGACATGAATCTGGCACTGAAAAGGGAAATCTTCCTACCACCACCACCCCCAGTCATCATCTAATATAGCACACTGTCTAGGCAGTTAGGTATTACAGAAGAGTTAGAATGAACTGAGTTTAAATCTAGCCTCAGTGTGACCACTACTATGGTCTATACTCAAAAAAGATCAAAGAAAAGTAAAAATATATATTTATAGCAGTTCTTTTTGTGGTAGCAAAGAACTGGAAGCTAATAAACTGGGGAATGGCTGAACAAATTGTGGTATATGAGTGTAATGGAATACTACTATGCTGTAATGAGGGAATTGAGGATGTTAGGACATCAACTGGTTAAATGAGGGAACCACACTGATTTCATCTTATGACTCAATTCTGGAGGTAGCTTAGTTTCTATTCAATGACAGGTCTAGTCCACCTTCTGTCTTATGAGAAAAATTTATTTTATTTTGGAATTGGGAGAAAATCTTATTTCATTGTTTGAACCTAGTACTGTGTGGCTGGAAAACTGGACCATCTCTCCCCACTGCTTAGAATCAAGGATCTAAGCTATACTGACCAGAAACTCAGTCAGATCCAAAGATTGATACAAAGAGTTTTCTCCCAATTGTACATCTTAAGCAATCCATATGTCTTATCTGAAAACTGCTCCCATAATGATCAATCAATTATTGTTTCTATGTTCCTTTGATTGTTTACAGATACTTGGGGATGGGACACCTCCTCTGATTTCAGGGAATTGCACCTATTCATTCACTCTCCCCCCTCCCTACTTGGAATGTCTCTAATCTTTCATCCAACTAGAAATCATATCATCTAATGTATTGTTTCATTTTAATAAATTGGTCTTATTTGATTATTTTTACTATATCAAAGTCTGTCTCCTCCTGTATTTAGGTGTCCAGTCCTAAGATGAGGAAGAGGCCTAGTCCTGATTTGTTGGGCAGCTGACATGCATTGTTTAATAAATTGTTTTCCTCAGTCATTTCATCTTTCACCGTCCACAGTAAGAAATGATGAAGGGGATGATTTTAGAAAAACCTGAGAAAAATTATACAAACTTATGCAAAGTGAAATGAGCAGAGCCAAGTGAACACTGTACATGGTAAAAGCAATATTGAAACAATATTCAGCTCTGAGATTTAGCTACTCAATACAATGATCCACAATAATTCTGAAGCAGCTGTGAGGAAAAATGCCATCTCCCTCCAGAGACAGAACTGATAAACTCTGAGTGCAAATGAAGTATTATTTCCTCTTTTTGCTGTTTTTCCCCCCAACATACTAGTATGGAAATATGTCTTATATGACATCACATTGTGGATATCGAATTTGTAGATATCAAACTTTGTGGATTATTGTGGATATCAAATTTCTTGCCTTCTCGATGTAGGGAAAGGGATAAAGGGCAGGAGAAAATGTGTAGCTGAAAATTTAAAAATTTTAAATAAAAAAAGAAATATGTATGTTGTGAATATCATTGCAAAACTGGGGCTTGTCTGTATCTCATGGATGGAGGCAATATCATGTGGTAGAGAGAATCAAGAAGGACGAGATTTGAATCCTGCCTTAGATTCTTGCCAGCTTTGTGACCCTGGACAAGTCTCTTACTTTCTCAGCAATGTCTCAGTTTACTCATCTGTAAAATAAACTTAATAATAGCATTTACTTCATTGAATTGTTGTGAAGATCAAACAAGTTAATGTATATTAAACTCCTAATAAATGCTAAGGTGATGCATGCCAACTATTACTAGTTTTCATTCTCAATACATGATTAGCCCATCTCCCTTTCTATTCATATGCAGGATCATAGAATCATATATTGAGAGTAGAAATCATCTAGATCAGACTAGGCATGGTGGTATAACTAGTAGTCTCTGCCACTAGGGATGTTGGAGGGCCACTTGATTTTAGGAGTTAAGAGCTCCTGCAGTGGGGTTGAAGTTGATCCAGTATCCATACTAAGTCCAGCACCAATACAATGAGCCCACACCATGGGGAGTCCCAGGGAGCACAGAGCCACTAGGATGCCTAAGAAAGCATTATTCTTTGCTTCCTCTGACTCTCTGCAGTGGGCTCTGCATACAATGGGTATATGATGAAATAGGGATGTGTTATGAAATTCTGGGATGTTGAAAGTGGAGGGATAACACGTTCTCTGCTTTCTCCTTGGGTAAGTGAGAGAGGAATTATATATTTACAGAGATCTGGGTCATCTGATTTTGTGTGGGAAGAAGACAAGAAAGATGGTAGCTTTGACAATCAACTAGTGATGTATTATATGACTTTTCAAATCTACCAGTATGGGATGGTGGAAGGAGCACTGTTCTTAGAATCAGAAGATCTGACTTTGACTCTCTCAACTCTGACATATGTACTTGGTATGGGATCTTAGGCTCACTGAGCTTCATTTTTCTCATCTATAAAATGGGAGAAAAAATACTTGCACTACCTAATTTGCAAAGTTGTGATGAAAATGATATGTAAATCTTAACGTACCATGCCATTTCAATTCTACTAAGCAAGCTTTTTCTAGTAAGCATCTATGTACAAGGCACTGTGCTAAGGCTGAAGATACAAAGACAAAAAAGTTCCCTTCCCTCAGGAACAACATCCTATTAGTGGAAAATAATTTGCATACTAATAAGCAAATAAAAATATATGCATATATGTGTATATACATACATACATACATACATACATACATACATACATACCTATATATAGGATACAAGGAACTAGGTGATGCAGTGAATAGAGCATTGGACCTAGAGTCAGGATTGTTGCTGTTCATCCTTCATTCTTGAAGACCAATGACATCACAAGAGTGATATCATAACTTGTGAGTGAACTGGATTTAAGTGGATTGAGCTGCACAAAATCATCAGCCTCATTCTCTCCTCCAGAGTCATCAAAGTCCAGTGGTAAGACAAAAATCAAGGAGTCAGCATGACCTGAAGTTAAATCCAGATACAGACACATGCTAACTATGTGACACCTGTCTGCCTCAATTTCCTCATCTGAAAAATGAAAATAATGATAGCACCTACCTCACAGTGTTGTTTTGATGGTAAAATGAGATAATATTTGCAAACCTTAACGCACTATATAAATACTAAGGGGAGGGGAAAGAGAAAGGGAGAGGAAAACAACTGGGAAGATATAAGATTTCATTTCCAAAGGAAAAAGTTGGGAGATGAATATTATGTACCAGAAGTAGCTATTCTAGTAAGCCAGTTTGACTAGAAAATGGAGTTTGAAGCAAAGTGTCAAAGGATCCCAAAGCTGTGTAACCCCTGTCCCAAAGCCCATTGGTATGACTCTTCTTATTAATGGAGATGAAGACCCTGCCCAGGTCAGGTGGGGTGATGGGTGGGGTGGAGTTGGGGAGAGACAAGAGATTTGGTTCTCAGTAAGCATCTTCTTCCCCAACTTTAAGAAGATGGAAGAGGCCACTTCAGGTTGCTAAAAGAAAAGACTGGGAATAAATGAGAGGAGAAGCTATCAAGTCTCTTAAGTTGTTATTGTTGTTATTTCAGTCATGTCTGACTCTCTGTGACCTCATTTGGAGTTTTCCTGGTATAGATACTAGAGTGATTTTATATTTTCTTCTCCAGTTCATTTTATAGATGATGAATTGAGGTAAACAGGGTTAAGTGACTTGTCCAGGGTCACACAGCTAGTAGGTGTCTGAGGCAGGATTTTAATTCACAAAGATGAGTCTTTCTGCTCTATCCACACTATACTTGGAGTCAAATTGTAAAGGGTTTTCAAAGCTGAGAAGAGGATTTTGTATTTGATCCTAGAGGGCACTCTTAAGTTTTTTTGAGCAAAGGAGTGACATGGTTGAACTTGAATTATCATAGATAGCACTGGGTCAAAATTCAGGGGCGCTGATAGCTTAGTAGAGACAAAACCAGCTCCAGGTTCCTAAAAGCAAATCTTGTCAGATTAGAAAGAGAGGCAGAGGTAAAAGGGTTGATATCATTATTGACACTGCTAATGCTATACAATGGAAGACTAGGAGAAAACTAACAGACCTAGAAAGCTTACAAGCCATCTTTGTGCAAACAAATAACTTTGTTTCCCATTCTATAAATGTGTCATGGCTTTATAGTCAATAAGTCAATGTTGCCTGCATTCACTCTGTCTCACCTTTTTAGAGAGGGGTCTGGGAACAAGGGGAGATGCTGATACCATACATGGTGGCAGTAACATTGGTGAAAAGAAAGTGAAAGACCACACCATGGAAGAACCAGCTGCCAGATCTGAGGATGATCAGCCTGAGGAAGAGAAGGCTTAGAGAGAAATGTGAGAGCTGGGTACAAGTATCTGAAGGATTCTATCCAGTGGAAGAGGGGTTGGACTTATTCTGCTTGGCCCCAAAGGCAGAACTGAGAGCAACGGGTTTGAATCCATCTGCGCAGCCTTTCTGGCTGTCATACCTAGTGCAGTCATAATAGGCCCAGGTTTCAGCTCAATATAAGAAAAAAAATCCTATAAATGATCAAAGGATATGAACAGGCAGTTTTCAGAGAAAGAAATTAAAGATATCTATAAGCATATGAAGAAATGCTCTAAATCACTATTGATTAGAGAAATGCAAATCAAAACAACTCTGAGGTACCACATCTGTCCAGTCAGATTGGCTAAGATGACAATACAGGAAAATGACAAATGCTGGAGAGGATGTGGGCAAATTGGAACACTAATGAATTGCTGGTGGAGTTGGGAACTTATCCAACCATTCTGGAGAGCAATCTGGAATTATGCCCAAAGGGCTATAAATAATTTCATACCCTTTGACCCAGCAATACCACTTCTAGGGTTAAATCCCAAAGAGATCATAGAAGTGGAAGGAAGACCCATATGTACAAAAATATTTATAGCAGCCCTTTTGGTGGTTGCAAAGAATTGGAAATTAAGGGGATGCCCAGCAATTGGGGAATGGCTAAACAAGTTGTGGTATATGCATGTAATGGAATACTATTGTGCTATAAGAAATGAGGAACAGACAGACTTCATATTTATCTGGAAAGGCTTATACAAACTGATGCTGAGTGAGAAGAGCAGAACCAGGAGAAATATGTATACAATTACAGATACAACATATGTATGATGACCAACTATGACAGACTGTACTCTTCTCAGCAAAGCGGTGATATAAGTCAATCCCAAAAGACTCATGATGGAGAGAGGTGCCTACATCCAAAGAAAGAACTAAAAAGAACTGAGTTTGAATCCCAATGGAAGCAAACTACTTGATATTTTTCTTTTCATTGTTTGGTTTTATTTCCTCTGTACCATTTTTCATTCCATCTAATACAATCGGCCTTTGTAACTTGACTAATGTCTAATGTGAAAGTATTTGCAGATCCTATACTGGACTATATGCTGTTGTGGGGGGGAGGGGGGAGGGAAGGGTAATTTGAAACTCAAGGAACTATGGAATTGAATTTTGTAAACTAAAAATAAATAAACAAATTAATTTTTTAAAAAAAGAAAAAAATCCTAACAATGAGACTTATCCAAAAGCAGAATGGGTGGCCTCAAGAGGAGGCGGATGAGCCCTAACTGGAGGTCTTCGAGCAGAGGCCAGATGAACACTGAGCAGGTACTCAGACATGAGCTGGACTCTGGTCTCTGAAGTTCTTTCCTGATCTGAAGTTCTGTGATAGGTGGCATAGTACATGGAGACTGGAGGTGGAACATTGTGCTTGAGGAACAGTGGAAAAAACACAACTTAGCTGGACTATAAAGTGTATGGAAGTGAGTAATGCAGCTTTCTTTTCTTTTTTCACAGACTGTCTTCTCTCTATAGACTCCACCTTTCCTCCTTGGCCTTGTCTTTGCAAACCCTGTGTTCTCTTTGCAAGCCTCAACTTCTCTCTACAGACCCTTTCTACCCTCGATCTTTCTTCTCACTATTTCGGATTTCTCTCCACAGATCTCATATTTGCTCATTCTGCCCCCTTCTTTCCCTTGTGTGCCTGTCTTCTCCACTGAACTTGGACTCAGGAAGACGTGAGCCCAAATCCAGCCTCATAAACTTTCTAGCAATGTAACTGTGGGCAAGTCATTTCACCTCTGACTCCTTCAGTTTCCTCATCTCTAAAATGGGAATAACAATAATCACCTCCCTCCCAGGGTTGTTGTGAGAATCAAATGGGACAATATTTGTAAAGCATTTTGCAAACCTTGTTCAGTTGTGTCCAGCTCTTCATGACCCCATTTAAGGTTTTCTTGGCAAAGATACTGGAGTGGTTAGGCATTTCCTTCTCCAGTTCATGTGACAGATGAGAAAACTGAGGCAAACAGGGTTAAGTGACTTGCTTAGGGTCACATAGCTAGGAAGTATCTGAGGTCAGATTTGAATTCAGGAAGATGAGTCTTCCTGACTCCAAGGCCCTGTACTCTATCCCTTACACCACCCAGTTGCTGCTATTTGCAAACCTACAAGCAGTGTATAAATGCTAGCACCACCAATAAGGATACAATAGGATGGTCAGGTTTTTCATTTAGTAGAATGGGTGCCCCCTATGACAGGTTTCCTGATCAGGTCAGGTCTAGGAATGGTACCTAACACAGAGGAGGTTATGGAATCATTAAGGGTGTCAGAGCAGTGTTTTCTTTTCTAAAGGTCCTTAATCAATATTTGTTCCCAGGCAATAATGAAGCCAAGGGCATGGACTGGGTCCCTCCACACATGGGTCAGTTACCCATGGTCTCTTCCCTGGCCACAGATTGCAATGTACCCTTAGCTTGAGCCGACAGTCTCATAAAGAAAAGTAACAAGGGGGGGGGGGGGGCGGAGCCAAGATGGCAGAGTAGAAACAGCTCATCCAAGCCACTCTGCCCCCACATTCCCCCCAAACGATGTAAAAGGGGACTCTGAACAACTTCTGGAGCCCCAGCACCCACAGAACGACACAGAGAAGCTAAACTCCCGCTGAGGACAGTCCAGCAGCCCTGCAGGAAGGACCAGCGCAGCAGTCTGGGACCTGGCAGCGTGCAGCACGCAGAGCGCAGGAGCTGAGCGGAGCCGAGCCCAGGTCCGCATGAGCCGAGGTTTTAGCCCCAGGGCGGCAGGGCCAGCAGCCAGCTGGAGGAACCCCAGAACACCAGGAGCAGTGGCAACTCCAGAATTATCAACATAGACATGCCTAGGACAAAGTAAGAGGTTAGTGTCCTATGGACTTTGGGACTGGTATTAGGTAATGCGTCGGCTCCCTCCCCTGGGGGCTAGAAGCCGCTGAGGACAAACACCATTTTGTAGTTTTCAGAGGCAGCTCCCGCTCCCAGCCTGCAAATTTGTAGGGAGATCCAACGATCAGTCTTGGGGGGTAATCGCTCTTGCTTTAACCTCCCTGGATCTGGATTGTGATCTAGGGTGGAAGTGGTGGGTGGGTTTACAGCTTGCCAGAAACGGAAGTTGCCACCCACACGTTCGGGACGAAAATTCCTCTAGCTGGCCTTAAAGCCATAGTGTGGCAACAAGCCCAAAAGTCAAGTAATTAAGTGGCAACATGCCAAGGCAAAGGAAACAGAAAATGCAACCCTAGACTCCTATTTTGGGGGCATAGAGCAGGAAAAGGACTGTGAGGTCAGGAGTCCTGCTCCAAAAGCCCCAGGGGAAAACATGAGCGGGTTGCAGGCCATAGAGACCTTAAGAAGGACTTTAAAAATCAAATAAGAGAAGTGGAGGAAAAATTAGAAAGAGAAATGAGAAGGATGCAGGAAAAGTATGAAATGAGGGTCAACAGCCTGACTTGAGGAAAACAACACCTTAAAAAATAGACTAGCTCAAATGGCAAAGGAGGCCCAAAAGGGCAATGAGGAGAAGAATGCCTTCAAAAGTCGAATTTGCCAGATGGAAAAAGAATCTCAGAAGTTCACTGAGGAGATTCATTCCTTCAGAGTTAGACTGGAGCAAATGGAAGCCAATGACTTTATGAGAAATCAAGATGCTGTTAAGCAGATCCAAACAAATGAAAGATTAGAAGGCAATGTGAAATATCTCATGGGAAAACCACTGACCTGGAAAATAGATCCAGGAGAGACAATTTAAAAATTATTGGACTACCTGAAAGCCATGATCAAGGAAAGAACCTAGAAATCACCCTTCAAGCAAATTCTCAAGGAAAACTGCCCTGGATGCTTTAGATCCAGAGGGCAAAATAGAGGCTGAAAAGAATCCACCGATCACCTCCTGAAAAAAGGATCCCAAAAAGAAAAACTCCCAGGAATATTATAGCCAGGTTCCAGAATCCCAGATCAAGGAGAAATACTTCAAGCAGCCAGGAAGAAACAATTTCAATATTGTGGAAACACAATCCGAATAGCCCAGGACCTGGCAGCTTCTACACTGAGGATCGGCGTTACTGGAATATGATATTCCAGAGGGCAAAAGAACTGGGAATGAACCCACGGGTCACCTACCCAGCAAAACTGGGTATTTTGTTTCAGGGGAAAATATGGTCATTCAGTGGAATAGAGGACTTTCAAGCATTCTTGAGGAAAAAACCAGAATTGAATAGAAAATTTGACATCCAGACACAAGAAGGAAGAGATGCCTGAGAAGGTCATCAGGGAAAAGAAATCAAAAGGAACTTATCAAAGTTGAACTATTTACATTCCTATATGGAAAAGCAATATCTGTAACTGATGATATCTTTCTCACTATGAAAATAATGGAAGAAGGGGGTGTGGTCATACGAATACATATGTGAATGTGTGTGTATATGGTCACAGTTATATATGGATAGAGGGCATAGGTTGATTTCGTTGGGAAGGGAGAGTACTCAAGGGATGAAATTATGAGGTGAGAGAGGAAAGTGGCAGGAGGAGATGGGGAGAGACATGGTAGGGTAAACTATCTCATGTAGGGGAAGTGGGTGCAAAGGAGGGGGAGAATAAGGAAGGCTAAAAAGGCAAAACCACATTCACACTGAATTTGGTTCAGGGAGAAAATGACATACATACTAAATGGGATATCTCAACCCGCAGCAGGATAGGGGGAAGGGGGATGGGAGGAGGGATGATGGATGGGAGGGCATCCTTGGGGTGAGGGGAGGTTGGAAGCACCCACTATAAAAGAGGGACAGGATCATGTAGGGAATGGACCAGGTGGGGGGTGGGATGAGTGGGAGGGAATTATAAGCAGCCTTGCACAATATATCTACTATGATAATGTTTTGCATAGCTAGACATGTACAACATATACTGAATTACTTCTATCCCAAGAAGGAATGGGTGACAAGGGAGGAAGGAAATGGATCTGAAATTCGAGGTCGTAACATTAAATGTTTCAAATATATATAAATACTATTATTAATACTCTTTTGCTTGTAATAGGGAGATAAGATGTGCAGGCACTGGGATGCAAAGACTCACCTTCCTCTAATGGAAAAGTCGATGGGGGTATGGGAGGAGGTATGGGAGAGAGCTGATTGGAGGAAGCGATATCTTGTGGGATTACTATTCTGGGAGGTTGGGTAGGGGAATAATGGGGGGAAAATGATTGTAACTCAAAATCTGGTGGAAATGAATGATGTAAAACAGAAGTTAATAAAGCATTTGTTTAAAAAAAAAAGTAACAAGGGGTTTAGGGAAAAAAAGTATGTTTGGATGGGCACACATCCATCCTCACTACCAAAAAAAAAAAAAAATAATTCACGCTCATGTCCCAGGTCATGAGTCACTAGCATCATTAACATAGATGCCTATGAGTCAAATGTCATGCAAGGATTGTAAAGGTAAGTAGGGGTCTAGGAGCCAAAAAAGGAAGGTCAGGAATCCAGTAAACATTCTTAAGAGGGAGGAACAGGATATGAAGAGGAAACATCACTCTTTGGAGAAAAGAAAGAGATTTATAGGAAAAAAAAATGAAGTCTGTAGAAAGAAGGGATCTATAGGGTCTGAGGGGAGAAAGAAGAACTTGTAGAAATTTTTTTTAAAAAGGGATAGACATTTATGAGGAAAAGAAGGGGTATGATGAGCAAATATGGAGTCTGGAGAGAAATACAAAATATAGAGAGGGAAAAAGGATCTGAAGTAGAAAGGGTCTATGGAGAAAAGGTAAGGGAGGAAAAGAAAAGTCAAGGTTTATAGAGAGAAAACAACCTCGGAGGAAAGGTGTAATCTACAGAGAGAAGATGGTCTATAGGAGGGAGAGCATAGAGGGAGAACATAGAGGGAGATCGTCCCTGGAATCAGGAGAGCCTGAGGTCAAATCCAGCCCCAGACACTTACTAGCCGTGTGACGCTGGGCAAGTCACTTAACCCTGACTACAAGAGACAGACAGACAGACAGACAGACAGATAGACAGAGACAGAGAGAGACAGAGAGATTGGACACATTACTCCTTCCACACACTTTACAATTCAAACAAATTGGCTTTCTGGCCGGTCCTCACGCACAATGTTCCATCTTAATGTCTATGTCTTTGTCTTGGCTATCTTCTTCTAAGATAGGGGCAGATTTAAGTTCAGGTCTTCCTGACTCCAAGCCCAATGCTCTTTCCATTGAGTCACTTGGCTGCTTTAGTTGGGAGGGAATGATCAGAGAAGACTTTTTTGAGGAGATTAGTTTTGGACCAGGGATTTGAAGGCAGCAAAGGATGTGGAGTGATGATGCAGAGATTGCAAAAGGCTTGTGAGTTGGCTCCTGCTATTTCCTTTCCTCCTGGTGTGTGTGTGTGTGTGTGTGTGTGTGTGTGTGTGTGTGTGTGTGTGTGTGTGTGGTGGGTAGTAAGTCTCAGCAGAAGCTAGGACTTCACCTCTACCTCCTGGAATTCCTGGCTTCAAGACTTGCCTAAAGTACTTCCTTTTGCATGAGGTCTTCCCAGGTTCCCCTAAATGTTCTATTTTCTTCTCCAAAGCTAACTTGCTTTGTGGTTCTCTTGCATATGCCTAGATGTTTAATGTCACTTTCCCCATTAGAACATAAGTTCACTGAGGATATGAATTGTTTTTCAACTTTGTCTTTGTTATCTCCATTGCCTAGCACAGTGCCCAGTACATAGTCATGGGAGTCACTTAATAAAGAATGATTATTGATCAGTTGATTCATTGAATAGAAGAGACTCAGGGGGATGTGGAAAGGAGTCACTAGAGTAGAAGACAATGTTATTGAGTAACATTTATGTGGAAACCAGCAGAAGGAGCAGGGAGGTACCCAAACTAAAGAATCTTACCAGGTAGGGAAAGCCCAAGATGACAGAAAAGATTATGGTGTTGGCCCCATTGAGTTCCATCCCTGTTGAACAGTCCCTCGAGTTCAACTCTAAGGTTCTCTCAACTTTTCTCACGATGGAATGGAGGCAGGGACAAAGAAATGTTTCCTAAATGGTGCTTGTGAAAGTAGAAAGTAGAATGATGAAGCTAACATAGGCAATCCCAGTGCGATGGTCTGGTGTCATTTGGCGGGCCTCTTACCAGAGAACAAAAGCAAAAAGAAATCATTTACCCACCACACACACACACACACACACACACACACACACACACACACACACACCAGGAGGAAAGGAAATAGCAGGAGCCAACTCACAAGCCTTTTGCAATCTCTGCATCATCACTCCACATCCTTTGCTGCCTTCAAATCCCTGGTCCAAAACTAATCTCCTTGAAAAAGTCTTCTCTGATCATTCCCTCCCAACTAAAGCAGCCAAGTGACTCAATGGAAAGAGCATTGGGCTTGGAGTCGGGAAGACCTGAACTTAAATCTGCCCCTAGACACTTACTAGCTGTATGACCCTGAACAAATCACTTAAACTCTGTTTGCCTCAATTTCTTCAACTGTTGTTGCTGCTGTTCAGTCATTTCCATCATGTCTGCCTCTTTTGACTCCATTGGGATTTTCTTTTTTTTTAATTATTCTTTTTTCTCTTTTAATTTTATTTTAGATTCAAAGGCCAGAACACAAATATAGAATAGATAAAAGAATCAAGAGCATATCATAAACGTAAATATTGGAATTTAAATTCAAAGTAAAAAAGGGAGGGAAAGTATGTCATGTGCATAACAGAATATGAGGGGATTCAAAATATATAACAATAAATTTTCACTTTAAGAAAGTCTGTATAATAACTAATACACTTGGTGTTGAAAACCCATTTGGGATTTTCTTGGCAAAGACACTGGACTGGTTTGCCATTCCCTTCTCCAGCTCTTTTTACAGATGAGGAAACTGAGGCAAATAGGGTTAAGTGACTTGCCCAGGATTACACAACTAAGAAGTGTATGAGGTCAGATTTGAACTCAGGTCTTCCTGACTCTAGGCCCCACACTTACTACACCACCTAACTGCCCAGTAAAATGACATTAAAAAGCAGCACCTGCCCCACAGGGTTGTTGTGAGGATCAAATGAGATATCTGTAAAATGCTTAGCAGAGCGAGTGGCACATAGTAGGTGCTATATAAAATACTTATTCTCCCCTTTTCAACCCTGACTCAAGTCCTAGCTTCTGCTGAGACTTACTACCTATACAACCCTGAACAAGTTGCTTAACCTTTCTGGGGCTCCTTGACCCCTCTACAAAATGAGGGGGTTGGACAAGACAAACTCGGAGGTGCCTTCACTCTCTAAGCCTATGATGCTATGACTGCTCTTTATAATAACCACTCAATAATTACTGATCATTGCCATTTCATATTCTATAGATTCCAACAAACTTTTTTTTAGGGCAATTGAGGTTAAGTGACTTGCCCAAGGTCACACGGCTACTTTTTGTGTTAAGTGTCTGATGCCGGATTTGAATTCAGATCCTCCTGACACCACGGCCTGTGCTCTATTCACTGCACCACCTAGCTGCCCCCCCAACAAACTTTTAAGAAACAGCATGTTTGATCCACAAAGAAACCCTGTGAGACAAAGTGGTGGCATCACTATCCCCTATTTTCTAGGTTAGAAAGCTGAGAGATAAGGAAGTCAGGTGATATGGCCAAGTTCACCCAGCAGAAGAGCAAGGGTCCAAACCTGAATCCTCTGCTACTCCCTCTTCCCGTGGGAAGAGCCCACAAGTTTTTAGGGGTTTACAATATATTTCAACGGTCCATCTTCCCCAATATACTGGGGAATGCCCCCAAGCCCTCTTTCTCCTTTCACAAACCCTGATCCCCTTTACAATCTTGCCTACCATTACAAATATGCAAACCTACAACAAGGTAAGGACCATAATAATAACTAGCATTTTAAAGTTTGCAAAGTACTTGATAAATATTATCTTATTTGCTCCTCACACAACCCTGTGAGGTAAATGCTGTTATTATCCTCCATTTTACAGATGAGGAAACAGCAAGTGTCTCAGTCTGGATTTGAACTCAGGTATTCTTGACTCTAGGTTAGTACTCTATCCACTGTGCCACCCAGCTGCCATGTTTCATCTCTTTCGTTCCCTCCTGTCTGCCAAAGCCCTGGACTCCCCAGACAATAAAAACTCAAATAAGGTCATTGACTGACTCCTTAGAGGGTTCCGGCATGGAGTGATCATTGGAATGCCAAGTTGGGGGAGGGGAGGGGAATTTCATAGAGTTATAGCGCTGGAGCCAGAGAGAACCTGGGAGACCATCTAGTCCAACTCGCCCAATTTACAGATGCTAAAACTGAGACCCAGAGAAGTGATTGTTCAAGGTCATGCTGGTAAACAGCAGAAGCAGGATCTGAATCCAGATCTTCTGACTCCAGAGTCAATGCATTTTCTGATATACTTCACTATCTCCCTTTTGTCCATTCCCAGGAAAAACCATCAGGGCTCTGAAGCCTTAACCATAGTCTCTGACATGAAATGGCAGCTAAGTAATCATCAACAAGCATTTATGGAGTGCCTGCTATGTATTAGGCATGTGCTAGGTCCTAGGGATTCAAGGACAAACATGAAAAATTCCTATCCTCAAGGAGCTGAAGCAGAGTCAGAGCTGAAGCAGGGTTCAAATTCTAGTTCTGTTACTACAGCTGTGGACTTCAGGGAGTCATTTCTTTCTAGACCTCAGTTTTCTTCTCTGTAAAATGGGTAAGTTTGATTAGATGATATCTTAGGCTCCTTGCATCCCTGAATTCTATCCTCTCTAAGGTGGGAGAAGAAAGGTCTGGGGCTACTGAACACCTACATAGATAAAGAGAGGCTTCATGACATAGCTAGTTCAAATAAAATTCTCCTGCTCAGGTAGGACTTAGGGTTTAAAGCTTCAAAGACAGAATCTCTCACCAGAGACCCAAAGGGACATGTGCTAAATTGGTGGATTTACTCACAGCAGCCCTTCCTACATACCTTTCCCAATCCCCATCAATTACACCCCACCCTGATAATTAGAGACACATCTATACTCAGGCAATTTTAATTATAACATTAACCTACTCAACTTTCCTCACCCAGCCCTCAGCTCCATCCCTCCTCATACCCCTCACTACCTCCTACGGGTTCTGAACTGGAAGAGGGGAGAGTCCCTGAGGGATGCCCAAACGGCAAATTGTTTCCACAGAAGGAAGGAGGAGGGGACTGAGATATGGGACAAGGGGCTTTGGAACATCCTCCAGAGTTATGGGAGCTACAGTGTTGTGTAGGATAGGGTTTCCATTCCATTTGAGGGGGGTCTTCAACTTGGGAGTGAGGAAAAAACACCTCCTGTCCTCAGTCTTCTACCTATATTTTTCCTCTCCTCTCTCCCTCCTCTTATCCTCAAGAGAAATCCATCTGTGCACACTGGAGGGAGAAGGCATTCATTAAAAAAAAAAAAAAAAAAAGCACTGAATCTAAAGACAGAAACCTGACTTGAGGATGTCTATGACTGTGGAACAGTCACTTAAATACCTGGAGCTTCTGTTTCTAAGGTTCCTGAGATTCCAAAGTGTCAGACATTATCCAGTGTGGCCATCTCGTCTCCAGAAATGGAAGTAATTCAGGCAAGTTCATGCAGCCAGCAAGAAACGGAATGGGGAGTTTAGAACTTTTTTTCTTTTTAAATAGAAAAGGTAGGATCCCAACGTAAGTCTGCTGACTCCACATCCAGTTCTCCTGCACCCAGCCTAGGGAAAGAAAGAAGGAAGGAAGGAAGGAAGGAAGGAAGGAAGGAAGGAAGGAAGGAAGGAAGGAAGGAAGGAAGGAAGGAAGGAAGGAAGGAAGGAAGGAAGGAAGGAAGGAAGGAAGGAAGGAATGGGGGGAAGGAGGGAGGAAGGGAGGGAAGAAGGTAGGAAAGAATTATTTGTCCTAGGGAAGGAGGGAAATGTTTTAAGCATTTACTTTGTGCTTGCGCAGTGCACATGCACTGTGCTTGTTGCCGGGAACGCAAACAGAAAACAAAGTTAGTCCCTGCCCTAAAAGAGCTTACATTCTAGTAGAAAGAAATAACACATCTTCAGGGGTGTGGTTGCAAGGGCGGGGCATTTTGTTTTGGAAAGTTACTGGGCAACCTTACGGGATTGGATGAGACTGAGGGAATCCTGGTGTTTAAGTGAATCAGAAAGATGAAGATAGGAACTATTTCCAACCTTTCCCCTTCACAACCCCTGAAATTTAAGCCCCTTCCTTAAACCAATCCATCCCAATGCAAGAAGCATTTATTGAACATCACTATTTCCAAGGCAGTATGCCATAGTAGATATAAAGCTGGTCTTAAAGCCAGGAATCCCTGTGTTCAAATCCCACCTCTGACATAAAATGGCTGTGTGACTCTGGATTAATCACTTAAATTCACCTCCCTCCTCCCTTCCTTTCTCCCTCCGCTTTCTTCTTTCATCCTTCCTCCCTCCTTCTTTCTTTCCTTCTCTTTCTTCCTTCTCTCCCTCTCTTTTCCTCTCTCTCTCCCTCCCTTTTTCCCTCCTTTCTTTGTCCCTTCCTTCTTTTTCTTTCCTTCTCTCCTTCCTCCCCTTTCTCCCTCCCTCCCTCCCTCTCCCTCTCCAAGTGGTCCAAAGGGAGGAAGTTATAAACCCTACAATTCCCCTGGCCTTAGGTCTAGCTCACAGTATTGATAAAAACTGTTAGACTATGACCAACAAAACCCCCAAAGAGATATAAAGCAAACTCAGAAGGATCCAGTCCAGAGAAAGAGACAGGAAACTGGAAACCAGGAGTCTGAGACAGAATATATTATTGAATTCAATTCAATGTTCTTTTGCTAAGGACCCACTTGGAGACATGAACGTTGTCAGAAATCTCTTTTTCCCAGACTCCCACTAGAAAGAATTCTGGATGAGGAATTGGAAAATGTGAGTTCTAGTCTAAGCCTTACTTGCTAATTTGCAATGTCTCTTTTCTGCTATAGGTGTCAGTTTTCTCACCTGCAAGATAAGGAGATTTGTAATACTGATCTTTAAACTGTTTCCTAGATCTAAAACTTAATACCCTCACCAGAGATTAAAGTATTAAGATATGTATACTGGTCCCCAAGCACAATGTCTTTCACATAGAGTAGGGGAGAGAGACTGGATCTGTGATTTCAGGACAGCTAGGTGGGACAATGGATAGAGTGCTGGACCTGAGTTCAAATTCAGTCTCAGATGTACTAGCTGTGTGACCCTGGGCAAGTCACTTCTACCCTGTTTGCCTTAGTTTCCTCATCTGTAAAATGAGAAGAAAATGGCAAACCACTCTAATATTTCTGCCAAGAAAACCCCAAATGGAATCACAAAGAGTCAAACATGACTTTAAAACGGATTGAATAGCAATGCACTTTAGCTACAGCACTTAAGATGTTTAAGTGGAGTCTAGGTGACTGACCACCTCTGGGGATGCATGATTTAAGTGGGAATTGACCCCTGATGTCCTCTGAAATCCCAGTATTGAGATTCTATATTCTATGTCCTCTATACATAAAGATGAAAAATGCTATAAAGCCAGTTTCAAGAGGATGTGCTCTTCAAGGTCTTTTTCCAACAGTGGAGATAAGTTCACACTGAGTCATCTACACTCTACCCCTTCACCTCCTAGTGAATGAGGATGCAGCAGCCAGTGAAGCCTGTGGCTAAAGGAGAGAGATCAAAGGATAGCCTTTGGGTCCCATGAATGGCGTGCTTTCACCGATTGTGGTGTTGTGTTTTGTTAATCACTCCAAATCCCCTATTACACTCCTGAAACAAACACTAAAGGATTACAGCTGAGGAATAGAAAAAATAGATTGTTTACTTAGCCAGGTTACTCAGTACAGTAAATCGGATGATACAGAAGAGCAGTTATTACATAAATACTTTGTGCATAGCTAGCTTTAATATAGATTATTATAAAGTCAACCTGGTACAATACAAAGAGTGTTACACCTAGCATCAAGAGATTTGATGGCTAAATCCATGCTCCTTAAGGAAAAATCATCAAATGAGATATTTCAAAGTACTTACCACAGTGCCTGGTACATTGTTGTTGATCACTTGTTCAGTACTGTGTCCAACTCTTCATGACCCAGGGGACCATAGCATGCCAATATTGTACATGGAGTTTTCTTAGCAAAAATAATGGAGTGGTTTATCATTTCCTTCTCCAGGCATACAGAGGTTAAGTGACTTGACCAGGGTTACACAGCTAATAAATGACTAAAACTGGGTTTGAATTCAGGTCTTCCTGACTCCACGTCCAGTGCTCTCTCTCTCTCTCTCTCTCTCTCTCTCTCTCTCTCTCTCTCTCTCTCTCTCTCTCTCTCTCTCTGTCTCCACTGAGTCATCTAGCTGCCTCTACCTGGTACACAGTAGGAACTTAATAAATTCTCGTTCCCTTTCTTTTTCCCCCAAGCCCTTTTTTAGTTTCTTATAGCAATGATCCAGTTTTGAATTGCCATCATAAGCCCTTCAGTTTCCACCAAAAAAAAATCTGCCTAATATATATTTGCTTGATGATTATTTGCCAACATGGTACTGGTTATGTTTCTGTGGTTTCTCTCATGAAGGGCCTTTTGATTCCTTCTTGGATCTTAGTTCTTTCAATGGTTCTATATGGAGGTTAACCATAGTCCATTTATATTACACAAATATATTACACAAATCCAATGGAGGTATGCCTATTATCAGCCTTGGCTATTGCTTAGTAAAGTGATGTGTTTGTTTCAAAAGTATTTCCCTAAACTTTTTACACATTCATCATTTATTATTGTTATTATCAACTGAGATAATGCATGTAGAGTATTTATTAAAGGTATTATTATCATTTATTTTAGCATACATTCTGAATTCTGTATGGTTCATACCATTATTAAGATAGGATGAATTGGCCTGATTCAGTCACATCAGTGCTGAGCCCACTGAAAAGACAGTGTGGTTTAGTGGAAAGTATGCTGGATTTGACATTAGAGACCTGATTTTAAATCCAGGCTCTGCTACAGTGTCAGTGCAACATTGAGTAAGCCACTTATCCTCTCTGGACCTGAGTTCCTTCATCTGTAAAATGAAGTACTCTTATTACTGACTACTGTTTCTTGTGGTCCCTGTGCTCCAACCAAATGATACTTCAATGATGGCCATGTTTTCTTAACTCAGGACTTTTGCTCACAGCTGTCTCCTCTGCCTAGAATTCCTTTTCAATCTTGCCACCTGCCCATCACTGCCCATTAAAAATCCTCTCCATCCTTCAAAACCCAGCCGAAATGCTACCTTTTCATTGGGGACTTTTCTGATCTCCCATGAAGGGATTACTCCTTCCTATGTTGCCTTGGTATTTCATACCTCTCTGATGCAGTTACCATATTCAATTCTAAATTATGGCAGCTATGTGGCAAGGTGGATGGAGTGCTGGACCTGGAGTCAGGAAGACTAGTCTTCCTAAATTCAAATCTGGTCTCAAACACTTACTATTTATGTGACCTGAATAAGTCACTTCACCCTGTTTGCCTCAGTTTCCTCATTTGTAAAATGAGCAGGAGAAGGAAATAGCAAACCATTCCAGTATCTTTGCCAAGAAAATCCTAAATGGGGTCATGGAGAGTTGGATAGAACTGAAATGACTGAACAACAACAACAATTCTAAATTACAATCACTTCTACATATGTCTTACCCTCCCCCCCCTTCCTTTAAGCTTCTTTGACTCTCTTCCAACACTTAGCATGGTGCCTTATATTATCTGGAACTCTAATAGGCACTTATTGTGAAGGAATGAGCAGCAGGGAGAAAAGAACCAGGAATGTAGGAGAGCTCCAAATAAGATCAATGATCCTTTGCTATAAACAAATCCACAATGTGGGTTATCCACAAACAGATAACTGAAAGTTGGCAACCATTCAAAGAGTCGGGATTCTCGGTCCTTGCTTCATTGCCTTAACCCCAAGCCCAGGGAATCTTGAAGATATATATTTCCAAGCTTGTGGACTGCAAATCCAGTCTTCCTCTCTCTAGCATTCTTTCTCACTCATAAAATTTTTAATAAGGATATAGATGCTAGGCCCTCCAGTTAGGAAATCCTGCTCTCCCATATCACTAAACAACCTCTAAGCTGTTCCAGCTGCTAGGAGATATGTCCCAGAATCCTGCAGCTTTCCCTAGGGCACCTAAAGCAAGGAGATTCTTCCTGTGCTCATGCTTCTATTCCTATGCTGCCAGGCTTAGGGCTACCCCATCAGGTGGGGACAGATAAAAAGATGATACATGTAAGCAGCTATGTATGCACAAAACATATTATACAAGATAAATTGAGGACAGTCTCAGAAGTAAGGCACTAAAATTACTGAAGACTGGAAGCTGGAGAAGTTAGATGAGGAGAGAAAGAGTTCCAAACGTGGGAGACAACGAGTAACAATGCTTATTGTTGGGAGATGGAAAGTCTTGTTTGGGAAACTTCAAGGAAGTCAATGTCCTTGGATCAAAGAGTATGTAGGGGAAAGAGGGTGGAGTATAATAAGGTATGACAAGGCTGGGAAGGTAGGAAGAGACCAGACTGAGAAGGGCTTTAAAAGGTAAATAGAGGTTTGGGTTTTTGTGGGGTTTGGGTTTTTTTTTTTTTATTCTGAAAGTAATAGGGAGTCCCTGAAGTTTATTGAACAGGGGATGACATGGTCAAAGCTGTGCTGGAGGAAAATCAATTTGACAGCTGAGTGGAAAATGGAGACTTTAAGCAGGCAGACCAATCAGCAGGCTAGTGCCATAGTCTAGTCTTAAAGTAATAAGATAAGAGAGCACAACAGGATGAAATCTGTGTCAGGAGAAGGAAGGGCTTGTATAGGCAAAATGATAGGCAAGCAGAAATAATAGCATTTGCCAGCTGATTAAATGTGAGGGGTGAGTGAAGGTGAGGAATAGAGAAGGATACCTAAGTCACAAGCCTAGGTGGGTTGGGAGACGGTGATAACTTCCACAATAGTAGGAAAATTAGGAAAAGAGGAGTTTTGGAGGTTTTAATCAATTCAATTAATGGCTTCTCTTTTGATTCTGAAGAACAGGACATAGTGCATCTTTAATTGACTGTACATTTCATCTATCCAGTCATTTCCTACTAAAACCCCTTCTTGTACTCTCCATTCCAGTCAAATTGGTCCTTTAAGCTGTTCCATAAATGCAATATTCCATTTCCTGTCTCCATGACTTAGCCCAAGCTTTCAGCCATGTCCAGAATGAATGCCTGACTCAGTTCTGCTTCAAAACTTCCCTCAAAGCATAAACCCCTCATAAGAGGCCTTTCATGATCACTCCCTCCTTGAAATTACTTTGTATATTCATTGTGTTGACTTATATGTAGATCCCTTGTATCTCTCCCCAGCCTCAAGTAGAATGTAACATCTCTGAAAGAAGGGACTTCTATTTTTCTTTTTGTATCCCCTAGCACTGAACGCAATGCCTTTCATATAATAAGTGCTTAATAAATATTTCTTGAATTAAATTTTATTGAATTGTTCTAAGATCTTTTTTTTCCCCAAGGGCCTTTGTGTGAGTATAGTCTCTCCAGCTAGATTAGTAAATTCCCTGAGGGCAAGGCCTATGTGCCTATTTCATTTTCTAATTGCAGAGCAGACAGCATCTGATAGCCCTGGATATTTGGCCATGGAAAGCACAATGTACTAGGAATAAGGAGTCCTGGCTGCCTTCCCCCTGAGATTATCCCCTATTTATCTTGAGTATATTTTGTGTGTGCCTAATTGTTTGTATGTTGTCTCTCCCATCAGACTATGAGCTACTTGAGGCCAGGGACTGTTTTTGCCTTTTGTTATACCCCCAAAGCTTAATACAATGCCTGGAACATTGTAGGTACTTAAACGCCTGTTCCTTGTATCTGACTAAGCTTGGGTCTGCCCCTAACTTGTGTGACCTTAAGAGAGTCACGTGTCCTGCTTAGCCTCAGTCTCTTCATCCACAAAATGAGATTATGCTAAATGATGGCAGCTAGGTGGCACAGTGGATAAAGCACCAGCCCTGGAATCAGGAGGACTTCAGTTCGAATCTAGCCTCAAATACTACTAGCTATGTGACCCTGGGCAAGTCACTTAATCCTGTTTGTCTCGATTTTACTCATCTATAAGATGAGCTGGAGAAGGAAATGGCAAACCACTCCAGTACCTTTGTCAAGAAAACTCCAAAGTGGGTCACAGAGAGTCAGACATAACTGAAACAACTCAACAACAGTTAACAACAACAAATACTGGAACTCAAATGTTGATAGTGTTTAAGTTCCAGGATTCCAAGCCTGAAAAGACTGAAGTCAGTTTAGCCAGCACTACACTAAAATTTGATTCTTCTGCCTCTCAGTCTACTAACCTCTGGCCTACAGTAGGCTACCTCTTTGGGAAAATGATTAATTGCCCCTTTCTGACTATGACTCCAGGTGGGAGACAGTCTTAGGTATTTAGAGTCAAAAGACTTGAGTTCAAGTCAACACTATGTAGTTATGTGATCCTAAACAAGTCACCTCTCTGAGCCTCAGTTTCCACATCTATAAAATGGGGGAAATAATACCTTCCCCACCCATCTCACAGGGTAATTGTTTCAAGGAAAGAATTTTGTAAACTCTAAAGCAATGCACACGCTGTTGCTCTTGAGGTGTTGTTTTTAAGCCACCAAAATCTTATCTGGTTGATTGGAAAGAGGATCCAAGTCAATGATCAACAAGTCCCCCCTGCACCCCCTGCAGGGAAGGGGAGGCAAAGTACTATTTTATTTTTTAATTAAATTTCATTTTATTTTTAGATCTGAATCTCCCTCTTCCCATCCCTCCCCTCATCCCCTTGAGAAAGCAAAACAAAACAAAACAAAACCCTGGTTACAAACATATATTGTCAAGAAAGACAAATCCCCACATTGCCATGTCCATAAAAAAAGAATGCTTCAGTCTGCACTCTGAGTCCATCATCTCTCTACCAGGAGGTGGGTAGCATGTTTCATCTTGAGTTCTCCAGAATTGTGGCTGGTCATTGCACTGATCAGGGTTCCTAAACCTTTCAAAGTTGTTTGTCTTTACAATAGTGTTGTTATTGTCTAAATTTTTCTCCCAATTCTGCTCACTTCACTCTACATTGGTTCATATAAATCTTCCCAGGTCTCTCTGAAACTATCCCCTTCATCATTTCTTATAGGGCAATAGTATTAAATTATGTAGTGCTATTTCAGTTACTTAGGTACTCTGAGAGGTGCTGTGACAAATACTGGCTATGTGGCCCTGGGCAAACCATTTAACTTCTCCGTGCTATAGGCAATTCTGAGATTGTAAAGTGTAGAGAATCTGAATGGGTAAGAGCTTCCTCACCTGGAAGATCCCTATCCCACTTAAATCACTGGTCCAGTCTCTGTTCTTAATGTAAAGAACCATCAAGATTTCTCAATGAAACTAAATGAGGAAAAATAACAACTCATATATAAGGCTTACAAAGTGCTTTTCCCACACCTTTAGGCAATTAGCAGTATATAAGTATTATTGTCTCCATTTTATAAATGAGGAAACTGAGGCCTGGGGAGGCTAAGTGATTTATCTGCTTCCTAGAAGCAGTTAATTGGTGCCTAGAGTCAGAAAGGAGAGTTCTAATCTAGTCTCAGACACTTTGTATGACCTTGAACAAGTCACTTCATTTGTTTGCCTCAGTTTCCTCAACTGTAAAGTGGGGGTAATAGTAGCACCTACCTCACAAGATTGTCAAGAAGATCAAATGAGATAGTATTTGTAAAATACTTGGCACAGTGCCTTAACAAACACTTGTTTCCTTCTCACTCACCCAACTGTGACCACATAACTAGAAAACTTTGAACTCCACCTACTCTACCATACTGCTCTGCAGAAATGTTTATATGTTTTTATTCCCAAAGGGCTTCAAAGGGGAAAGCAAGAGTGGATGATAAATTGCTAGTGGGAATACAAGACCTGGTGACTCAAGAAAGACCCTGAGAGTTTATTTGGGTTCTTGGCTCCATCGTTAACTCGAGTGAAAAGCTGGGCAAGTCATTAACATCTCTGGATCTTAGTGTCTTCAAAGGAGGAGGCTAAACTAGCTGACCTGGAAGGTCTCTTCCAGTTTTCTGAATCTACAAATGAATCCAAGCTTTCCCGGAGGAGGAAAGAGCAAAGCTGGCCCCAAATCAATAACTTGTTTTCTCCAAAAATTGGTCCCATCCCCATGCCAAGATATTCCCATGAAAATTCAAGAACAAACCAATAGCAAAAAAGTAGCCTAAAAGACAAGGGGTGATTGAGAGAAGGGGTGAGGTGGGAGAAACCTGAAAGAAAAAAAATAGCTCAGACATGGAGCAATGTCTAATTCAGATGTATAGTGTTGAAAGTAATCTGGGTTTATTTTTCATGATCAGGTTTAGGTTTTCCAGCGTCTGAATTTTCTCTGTAAGCCTCAAGGATTGGTTATGACTCATAAGACCAAGGGATTACCTTAAGATAGGGGTTATTGGGGGCGGCTAGGTGTCGAAGTGAGTAGAACATCGGCCCTGGAGTCAGAAGGACCTGAGTTCGGATCCGGCCTCAGACACTTAACGCACACACAAATGAAAACCTAGCCATGTGACCTTGGGCAAGTTACTTAACCCCAATTGCCCTCCCAAAAAGGCAAAAAAAAAAAAGATAGGGGCTATCTCCACTATCAGAATAGAGACTCCCTGAAAGCAAGCACAATGTCTTAAACTGTAGTATTTGGGATTCCTAGAGGGCAAAAACTAGTTCTCCTTTCCTCCTTCTCCCAGACTAGGGACTTCCTGAGGGTTTCTCTTGTTCTAACAGACTATAGGTCTCCTTATCACACTGGACATTCACCAAGGACTTGGACTGGGTCTCTCCCATAAGAATAGGTATTGCTGCCTGTACTATAAGAGGGCAGGAGGAAGGCGGTGGCAGGGAGAGGAGTCCCAGAGTACTGGGGCTATGTCTCCTCCAGAAGACTGAAAGCCTACTAAAGACAGAGCCTGTGTGTCCCTCTTATCAGAATGAGAATTCCCTGTACACACACACCTCCCTCCCACCCCAATCAGAAAGGAGACTTCCCAAAGACAAGAACTGTTTACCCCCATAAGACTAAGGACTGAAATAAATGAGCTGTCTCTCAAAAGACTAGAGGGTTCTCTAAAATCAGGCATTATGGTTGTTCTGTCAGACAGGGGCTCCCTAAGGACAGAAGCCATCTCCCCCCAGAGGACCAGAGGCTTTCTAAGGCACTGTGTCTTTGCATATCAGACAGGATTCCATGAGAGAAGGGTCTATCTCCCCTGTTAGACTGAAAACTCCCTAATGACAGAAACTACGTCTCCTCCATAAAACTAGGAGATCCCAGGGGTGAGAAACTCTGTCTCCTCTCATTACAATGGTGGCTAGCTAGGGGCAGAGACTGTCTTCCCATCAGACTAATAACTCCCCAAGGAGGGAGAACATGTCTCTTCCTTCCCCTAAAAAAATCCCTCTCCCTTGCATCCTTACCCAGCACAGCACATGGTGGGGAGAGGGGTGAAACTATTATTCCAGTGCTTACAAAAGCTAACTTTTTCCCCTTCCAGCCCTCAGATCTTGAAGAAAAGGTTATGCTGAGAGGACTTGACCCATCAGATGAACTGGGAAACAGGAAGAACAGCTCCCTTATAATTCTGTATTCTGAATCAGAGCTTGGTTTCCTCCCAATGGTTTATTTAGCACTTTGGACAAGCCATAGTCTCGGTTCCATCTCTAACCTGGGAGAGGATTTAGCCAAAATCTGAATGGTCTCCAAAATGGTCCCTCAAGAGAGAATTTTCCCATACTCATAATAGATCTCAAAGAGGTCCAGAGAAAAAAACTTTGGAGAAAGGCAAGTTGACCCCAATGTTACATATAAACCTAACTCAAAGAACATTGATTTGGAGTCAGAAGACCTGAGTTCAAATCTCGACTCTGCCACTTTCTGACTGTGTAACCTTGGAAAGGCCTCTCCAAACCTGTATTTTCTCATTTTGAAGTGAAGAGGTTGACTAAAGGAGTAGTAGAATGTAGTGATGTATAGTGTGGTGAGAGCACCAAGTTTTCAGTCAGAGGACCTGGGTTTGAATTCTAACTATGCCATTTACTTCCTTATCTTGAATTTAACCTCTTTCTCCATTTTCTCTTCTGTAAAATGAGGGCAGTTGGACTGAATGGTCCCTTCCAGTTCTAAGACCACATTTGTATGATCCCGTGACCTCTAAGGACCCTTCTAGCTCTAAATCTGTGATCCCATGAGCCTAAGAGCTCTTACTTATGTGCATGGGAACACTTACTCCTCAGGGACAGCATCCCTTAACTTCCATGACCACTTCTTAGCTTGAAAAGTCACATTAGTAGAAAAAGTAATGAAAAAAATTCATCCAAGGGAACAAAATATCAGAAATGTCAAGAGAATTAATGGGAAAAAGAGTGAAAGAGGGCAACTGAGCAGCACCAGATCTCAAATTGTACTACAAAGTCTTAGTATCATCAAAACAATTTAGTACTGGGTAAGAAATAGAATGATTGATCAATGGAGTAGATTAGATATGCTATACAAAAGGAAATGACCACAGTGATCTAGAGCTTGATAAACCCAAAGATTCCAGCTATTGGTACAAGAACTCACTATTGACAAAAATTTCTGGGAGCCTGACAGAAACAAGGCATAGACCAATGCTTCCCACCATATACCAAGATAAGCTCAAAATGGGTAGAGGGTGATATCATAAGCAAATTAGGGAAGCATGGACAATTGTAACTGTCAGATCTGTGGTAATTTCCTTACCATAGGAAGGAAATAATGGGAGCTTATGATCAAAGAAAAGAAAAGATTAAGAGGATCACAGGAGGTAAAATGGAAAATTTTTATTACAATTAAATTAAGAGCTTTGAACAAACAAGACTAGTGCAGACAAAATTAAAAGAAAAGTAAGACATTTGAAAAAATTATAGCAAGTTTCTCTGATAAAGGCCTCATTTCTCAAATTCATAGGAAATTGAGGCAAATTTATTTTTTAAAAAAGAGAGAAAACTTTCCCAACTGATAAACTGCCAAAGGACCTGAACAGGCAGTTTTTGGAAAAAGAGATCAAAACTACCAATAGTCAGATAAAAATGTTCTAAATCACTGATAATTAGAGAAATTCAACTGAAAATAATTCTGATGTAATGCCTCATACTCATCAGATTGGCTAACATAGTAGAAAAGAAAAGTGACAAATGCTGGAGAGGATATGGGAAAACAGCGACACTAGTGCATTGTTAGTGGAGCTGTGAACTGGGCCAATCATTCTGAAGAACAATTTGGGAACTATGCCCAAAGACCTGGAAAACTGTGTTTTCTATACCACTACTAGATCTGCTAGATCTAACAGTACCGCTACTAGATCTGCATCCCAAAGAGTTCAAAGTAAAGGAAAAAGGATCCATGGGTACAAAAATATTTATAGCAATTCTTTTTGTGATGGCAAAGAATTGGAAACTGCGGAGATACCCATCATCTGAGGAATGATTGAACAAGTTGGGATACATGACTATGATAGAATACTGCTATAAGAAATGACAAGGGGGCGGCTAGGTGGCGCAGTGAGTAGAGTGTCAGCCCTAGAGTCAGAAGGACCTGAGTTCGGATCCGGCCTCAGACACTTAATGCACACACAAACAAAAACCTAGCCGTGTGACCTTGGGCAAGTTACTTAAACCCAATTGCCCTCCAAAAAGCAAAAAAAGAAAAAGAAAAAGAAAAAGAAATGACAAGCAGGGGCAACTAGGTGGCTCAGTGAATAGAGCATCAGCCCTGGAGTCAGGAGGACCTGAGTTCAAATACAGCCTCAGACATTTGACACTTACTAGCTGTGTAACCTTGGGCAGGTCACTTAACCCCAATTGCCTTGCCTTCCCCCCTGCCAGAAAGAAAGGAAGGAAGGAAGGAAGGAAGGAAGGAAGGAAGGAAGGAAGACATGAGGAGCAGGATGATTCCAGAAAAACCTGAGAAGACTTATAAAAACTGATGCAAAATGAAATTAGCAGAACCAAGAGAACACTGTGCACAGAAACATCAAGATTGTAACAATGATCAGCTCTGAAAGACTCTGACTGAGCAAGACAACAATTTAAGACAATTCCAAAGGAGTCATGATGAAAACTACTGCTCGCCTCCAGAGAAAGAACTGATCAACTGAATATGGCTTGAAGCATTTTTTCACTTTCTTTTAATTTTTTTTTGCTTTTTATTGTTTTGCTTTTTGACCATATAGTTAATGTGGAAATATGTTTTGTGTGATTTCACATGTATCATTTATGTCATATTGCTTGTCTTTTCAGTGGATAAGGGGGGGGAGAAAATTTGAAACTCAAAAAACAAATGTTAATGAATGTTAAAAGTAAACAAATTTTAAAAAATAACTATATTGTGTCCAAAATGAGATTTGAACAGATTCCTATTTTTTCCACTATGCCACCCTGACTGCTATAAGAAGAATTATTACTTACAGCCTGTATCCCAAAGAAAAGTATAGTCATATGTGGCAGTGGGACACATATATGATCATGGATTTAAATCTGGAAGAAACCTTCCAACTCCCTCCTTCTACAGATGATGAAATGGAAGCACAGAGAGGTTCAGTAATTTGTCTAGGGTCTCACAGCTAATAAGTGATCTAAGGTGGATTTGAAACCAGATCTTTCCAAGTCCAATTCCAGTGCCCTCTCCACTATACCACACTGCCTGTAGTAAAAAGAAGTATTAGATATAGTCCGTGCCCTGAAGGATCTTACATTCATAGGACACAAAATGACATAGTTGAGAAATCCCTGGAATTGGAATCAAGAAGATCTAGATTTAAACACTGCTTCAGATATTCACTAGCTGTGGGACCCTAGGCAAATCCCTTAACCTCTCAAAGCATCAAACTCCTAAGCTAAAAAACGGGTATTAGAATAATAGTACTTACTTCAAAAGGCTGTATGAGAATAGAATTTGATAATGTATGTAAAGTACTTTGCAAACTATCATTATTATTATTATCATCTAATTGATAATAAGAGGGCAATAGGTGAGAAAAGATTATAAAGGTATCCAAGTCTGTGCTAAGGACATTAAATGTCACGAGTAGCCTGGAAACACAATTTCTGTAAGAATAAGAGCCACAAAGAGACTGGGAAATAAATCCTTCACCACATGCAATCCCAAATTTCTTTCAAAGCATGGTTTAGGTGTTACCTCCTCAATGAGACATTTCCTGATGATCCCTAGGTGTTGGCACCTTCCCCTGTCCCCTCAAATCATTTTATATGTTTGGTATATATATTTTGCATATATTTGTCTGTGTACACATTATTTCCCCTAGGTAAAATGTACATGCCTTGAAGTTGGGGACTGTGGCATTTTTGTATAGGTATTCCTAGTACTTGGCATAATGCCTGGCACATAAAGAAGCACCCAATCAACATTTCATTGCTGTGTTGAAAACAGAATAAAATAAAGTAATGGTGAGTCTCTGAGTCCAATAAGGGAATTAGAGGTCATCTAGTCCATTGGTGTCAAACTTAAAGAGAAACATCTCTGAGGCTCTATATTGACATAGAAAACCACAAATTAACATTACCTGTGTTTCATTGTATTTTTATTTATTTTATTAAACCTTTCCAAATTACATTTTAATCAAGTACATTGTGTGAGTTTTGCTGACTGTGAGTTTGTCTGACACATGTGGCTAGTCCAACCCCATCATTTTAAAAGTGAGGAAACTGAGGCTTTAGTATGTGTAGAATAATTGTACATATAGATACCTATTTGTGTCTCATGGTAGCCATCTCTAGGGTGGGACAGAGGAGGGAAGAAAAAAAGGAAAAGACAAAGTAAAAAGAAATTTACATAATAGATTTTTATATATTTAAAAGGAATAGCAAGTTGTACATGATAGATCTGCAGTTTCATGTGCAATCATCTTTTTTTATTTTTCAATGTTAAGGAAATGTTTGTTTTATTCCATAAATTAAAGATAAAATAAATATTTTTTAGGAAAAAGGTAAAGCCACCTGTTAAAGATCACACATAGATGACACAATGACAGAGCCAGGATTCAAACCCAGGTTCTCTAATAACCAATCCAAGGTTCTTAGCACTAAACCAGTTCAGTTCAATACCACCCCTATACCACTGCCCCATTCTGGGGAGACAAGAAAGCTGGCTCCTCCCCACCAAATGATTCCAAGCCTTGGCTCTAAGCAAAGTCATTCGACCATAGGGGATTTTTTCCTCCAAATCTCTCTTCACAGCTACAGAATAGACTGGAACTCTTAAACCATTTGTCCTTTCCTCCTAATTTTGAGGGAGCCTTCTCTCAGGAGGATTCCCTATGTATTTCCTGAATTTCTTCAGTCTCACGTCCTTTACAAAACTAGGGTGTCACAAGTTCCTAATCTCTACTAATCAGGATTTGGGTCATTAAAAACTGCACCTTAATTAAGAGACAATGTATGCTATAGAGGATTACAGTTGTCATTTCAACACGTTACTGGGTGGAACGAGGTCAAAATATGGTGTCTCAAATATCTAGGTTACCAATAACAATCCAGTTCCTGTGGTCAACCAAAAAAAAAAAAAAAGCAAACATCAACATAAGTTTGTTTTTCACATACCTCATTGGTGCTATGGAGGTACTATCAAGGAGATGGACTTCACCTGTTAATTTCCTACCCATTCATCATAACCAACTCAAATTCTACCTTCTCCAGGAAGCCTTTCCCTGAATACCCTAGAATACTTTTCCCCTTGGATTGAATGACTGGATTTGTCATACAATCTACTAATACTCTTATGTATTATTATATATCGGAGTTGTCTATATTTGTGTTATGTCCCCTTTTTCTAGACTGTGAAGCTTCTAAATAGAGCAACCATATTTTATCTACGTTTTTATTTCCCTCATCCCATTGCATAGTGCTCTACATATATGTTTAAGTGTTTGTTGAATGAATCAATAAGTAGATTGATGGATGATTTGATTTGTTTTTCTAGCAGAGTAAATTGTTTTACTCTGAATCATTCCACAAATATCCCTGGTCTTCCTGTGATCAAGGGCAAGTATTTGCTGAACATCTGACAAAAACTAGGCATCTGGTGGTCCCAGGAGACAATAATATTAATTGAATAGCTGGGATTTGGGACAAAGAAGACGGGTTTGGGAAAGTAAAATTAACTGACCCACAGTGGAATGAAACCCACATTCCGAGTTTCTTCAAGAGGCAATGTGGTGCCCTGGATTTGGAACAAATAGATTTGTATTCAAGTCCTGGTCTTTATACTTATTAGCTGTCTGACTACTGACAAGTCATTTCACTTTCCAAACCTCAGTTTCCTCACCTGTAAAATGGGGGGAAGATTTGCCCTCTCTACCTCACAGTGGTTCACTGTTCCAATAGTTCAGATCCTACCTCTGAAAACTCACTGTTATAGAATCCATGACAATTCACATAAGTGATCTTATCGGTTGCAGTGGAGGAAACTGAAGCATTTCTTCATCTTTAAAATGAAAATTACATCTATAGTACCTACCTCACAAGGTGGTTGTCAGACACAAAATAAGAGAAAGAGTATTTTCAAGTTTTAAAGCCCTATTTAGAAATTCGTACTTATCATCTCGGTCATCAGCACCATTATTATTACTAAAAATGGGAGTTAATAATGAAAGAATCATCCAGGGTAAATGGAAGAATATAGCCCTCTACCTCCTAAGAGAAATTGTCCCAGGAATAAATTGAGGCTATGGCTGGTGCTCCTTCCTAACTTCAGTAAAAGTCAACACCATCGATTGAATACACACTTCACCGGAAGCCCTGTATTGACTGTGGAATGAAATACAAACCCAGAGGAGACTCAATCCCTTTTCTTACAACAGAGTTTCCAATCTAACCAGGATTATGTGTTTGTGGAACAATCACTGATAAAATAATCTGTAATAAACAGAAAGCAGGCACTCTTCCAAAGTGATTATTATGGAGCAATGAGTGACTGGACCGTTCCTGACAAATTAGGGGTCTTGAAGAAGACCTCCTGGTGTCAGGTGGGGGAAAGGGAGGAAATTATAGAATCTCAGAGCTAGAAGAAATCTTGGGGATTCAGTATAACTTTTTCACTTTATAGATGAGGAAAATGAGAACTATTTAAGATAAGCTATTTGCCCAATGTCACATAGCAAGTAAATGGCAAAGCTAGGATTGGTACCTTAGTCTCCAGCCTCCCAGTTCAGGCCACCTCTTTGACCTCTGTGATGCTGTCAAAGTCCAAATACACACTAAGAACCTTGGGTCAATAGCCTAGCAAGCTCCTCATGCCATTCGTTCCTTGCCAGATCTTCTTTCAGAAACAATGCCTGCCATCCACCCTTGTTGGCCCTTGTTGGACCTAGTTAGCATCATTGCATCAGGAATGGGGCCAAGTCACCTGCCAGGCTGTACATTTCAAGAATCTCAAGTGGTCCACCCAGTGCCTTCATTGAGGGGGAGGTGGGGCTCCATAGCGGGAGAGGTCACGTAGAGACTGGCTCACAAATGCAAATGAGGAATCAGGCAGAGTATAAAAGGCTTCTGGAATCAAGTGTTCTTCATTCAACTCAGCTAGCTTCTCTTCTCTTGCTTATCCCTCTTGGTGATCCAGGTAAGTGAGAGCCCTGGGCTTGCTGTTTTGCCTCCCATGGGGCTAGGTCAGTTCCAGTCTTTTGGGTTTCTGCCTCAAGATATGGTAGCTGGACAGAGCCAGAGAATCTCCATACCCTCTGAGGAGAGTCAGATCCTGCTCTATCTTTGCCAGATCCTGAAACTCCATAACTATAGATTTGCTCTTTGAGGGGGAGAAGGGATATTTAAGGACATCTCTTGCCCCCAGGAAGGATAAAAGGAGAGAAGGGGAGAAAGGTTTGGCATTGATGTCTCCTCAAAAAAGGTTAGAGGACACATCCATCAGTACTTGAAGGAGAACTGGGATCTAAGCACCCCCAAATGCCTCCGGAAGGCATTAATTAAGAGGAAAGGGCATTACGCTTTATCAGAATCCCAGCTCTTGTCTTGGCTCTGACACTTTTGAGTTTTGTAGCCTTGGACAATTTTATTTCTCGGTTTCTTTATTGGAGACCATTTGAGCTTGAGGATTGCTGAGGTCTCTTTAAGCTGTATGATGAAGGGGAGGCTCATTTTGTCTCTTCCTCTCATTTTTTAATCTCAAAGAGTATAGTCTCTTTGAAGACAAAGGTCACAGCTCCCTTGTACCCTCAGTGCGCTGAAAAGAGTAAGTGCTCAGCAGCTTCTTAGGAACTAGTTCATTGAGAGAGGAGAGTTTTGTGTGTGGGTGTATCTGGTCTTCTATATCTAGAGTGAAGAGAGCTGCCCTGAGGCTACTCTCATAGACTGAAATGGACTAGACTGAAATGGACTAGGGGACTTCCCTTCCATTTCAGGTTTATGGAAATAGATTACAGCACACCAAGTGAGGATTTCCACCAATCATGTTTGGGTTGGAATCCCTAGCTTCCTTCCAAAGCACAGCTCGGGTACCAGCTCCTCTGGCAGGCCTTCCCTAATGCTCCCCCTAATTGGCACTTTTTTTCCTCTCTTAAAATTGCCTTATATCATTTCATATTTATTTTTATTGACTTCATTGTGAACATGTACCCTCCCCCGATGCTTTAAACTTTCTGAGTGCAAGGTTGTTTGGGTTTCAACTTTTTTCTTCTTATCACCAGGAATGGTGCCTTGCACTTGGTAGGTAGGTAAATGACTACTGAATTGATTAAAATTGAATTTGTGGACAGAGGTCCAAAAATTCTGAAGTTGAATGGAAGTGGGAGGAGCAGAAGTCACTGAGGTCACCTCAAGATGGGACCACAACAAAACCAACTTCCACACCTGCTTCCTAACTTCCTAAGGCCCAGACCATCTAGAGCAAGGATCTAGGCCCAAAACCTATGCTATTCCATGCAATATGGCCATCCTGCCTCTGACAGGATTTGTGTGTGGATATGAGTAGCTCACAATCTCTGGGCCTCATCTGTAAACCAGAAATAATCATGCTTGTAAGTGCCTCCTTTACAGGGTTTTTCTGAGACTCAAATGAAACGAATACAAGCCAAATGCTTTGTATATATATTTTCGGAATAGGCTATTTTTATTGTCATCTGTGGTGAAAAGTCCTGGATTTGGAGTAAAGAAAAAAAAGTTAAAATCCCAACTCAGCTACCTGTGTGGTTCTAGACAAACCACTCTCTGGGCTTCGATTTCCTCACCTTTTAAAATTAGGAAGTTGCACTAGATCCCTAAATTCTTTCCAGATATTATTCTGTCATCTCATGAAATGACCACTTTGCCTCCTGGAAAAGGCAGAACCTTCCAGGAAACCTCACTGTGGTAGTCTGGGTGGTCTGGTACCCCCACCCCACCAAGATTTGGGATAACTTCTTACTACACGTGTTTAGAGCCCGTTTCTGAGAGACCCCAGTTAGTGGCTCTCAAACCAGGATCCCCCTTCAGCCTGAAGCCTCAGTCCAGACCCAGAGGATTCTCTAGTCCAACTGTATTTCTCTTTCTTTCCAAGCTCTTCATCCCCTGCTACTGAAAAGATGTCTTACCAGAAGACCCAGCCCACACCCCAGCCCCCAGTAGGCTGTGTCTCAGGTGGCGGCGGATCCGGCTGCGGTGGCGGCTCCGGAGGTGGCGGTGGCGGCTTCGGTGGCGGTGGCGGCTTCGGTGGCGGCGGCAGCGGCGGTAGCAGTGGCGGCTACTGCTACACCAGCGGCGGCGGCGGCGGCGGCAGCGGCGGATCCGGTTGCGGCGGAGGCGGCAGCGGCGGTGGCAGCAGCGGCGGCAGCGGCGGCGGCTCCAGCTGCGGTGGCGGCTCCGGAGGTGGCGGTGGCTCCTCCTACTATCCCAGCGAGCAGAAATACTCCGGCAGCAGCGGCGGCGGCGGCAGCGGCTCAGGCTGCGGAGGCGGTTCCGGGGGCGGCTCTAGCGGCGGCTCCAGCGGCGGCGGCGGCTACTACGGCGGCGGTGGCTGCGGCGGAGGCTCCTCCGGCGGCAGTGGGGGTGGCTACAGCTGCGGAGGCGGTTCCGGGGGCGGCTCTAGCGGCGGCTCCAGCTACGGGGGCGGATCCGGCGGCGGCTACTACTCCGGCGGCGGCGGCTCCTCTCAACAATCCTACCAAGCTCCATCCCAGCAGAGCAGCGGAGGGGGATCATACGGGGGCAGCTGCGGCGGCGGCGGCGGCAGCTCCGGCGGTGGCTCCAGCGGTGGTGGCTACTACTGCGGCGGCGGCAGCGGCGGCAGCGGTTCCTCCGGCTGTGGCGGCGGCTCCGGCGGTGGCTCCAGCAGCAGTGGGGGCTGCTACTCCAGCGGTGGCGGCGGCGGCGGCTCCGGCTGCGGCGGCGGCTCCGGCGGTGGCTCCAGCGGTGGTGGCTACTACTGTGGCGGCGGCAGCGGCGGCAGCGGCGGCAGCTCCTCTGGCTGCGGGGGTGGCTCCGGGGGGAGCAGAGGAGGCTCCTCCGGGGGTGGCAAGGGAGTGCCAGTGGCCCACCAGACCCAGCAGAAGCAGGCACCCTCCTGGCCAACCAAGTAAACCATCCTGCCCGACACCCAGAGGAATGAGCAGCAAGTTTGTTCTTGCTGTAGTCTAAAGGTTTACAAGTCTCATGATATTGCCTTAAGTTTTACCAAATGCCTTCAATTCTTCCTCAGCCTCTAACACGAAAGGTTCTCCTTTCAGCTGCCCCTTCCAACACCTGTGTCGTTCTCCGGAATGTTTCACCCGCCTGGGAAATGTCATCATCCCATCTACAGACCCCCTCAACCTCTCCACCCTAGTTCTGTACTACCATCTTCCTGTTTTGCCCTAAGCTAATAAACTTGCAATTCATGAGAATTTCTGTGTCTAAAGCAGTCTTTTAATATCAAGTTCTGTTGAGGGATGGGGGAGGCAGATGCAAGCAGAAATGGGGATGAGAATGAAAATGGAAGTGAGGGTATTCTGAATGTTCCAATTCACTTATTAGAAATCCACTTGCAATAAAAAAAAAAATGGGTAAGAAAGTTACTTATGATCACATCTTTTTTCCTGGAAAAGAATAAACCTTCTGGTGGAAGAAGTTACAGATTTGAGAAAGGGAAAAAAATAGAAAAGTCAGATATTCCCAGGCTAATGCCTCAAAGACAACCTCCTGGTTAAGTCAGGCAGGGAGACGGTAAGTGATCTGACCAACCCAGAGGAGGCGACCCCAGTCGAAATACTCAGTCATCCAAGTTTTATTCACTAGCTCATTCTTGATGTCCTTATGTAAAAGAAAATAAATCAGAGACTGGTGGATAAGGATGGGGGGAATCCTGTAAGGACTGAAAAGGAAAGGACTCTAAGTCTTCCGGTTCACTGAAACTCTGGAGATGCTGAACATTGTGAGGATCGAAAGAAGCTGCCACATCCTAGGGCCTGATCTCTCTGCCCTCCAGGCTTAGAAAGTCTATAATCAGCTTTACTTAAGAGTGTGCAGACCCTGAAAATACTGATTTGCACCATCCAAATTCAAATAAGAACTCATTAACAAATTTCAAAAAGCAGTTAATGAGAACATATTGCTTGCCTAACTTTGTTCTAGACTCTGTGGGGAGACCACAAGAAGCTTAGATGGAAAAGAAAAAAAATAAAAATTTTAAAATAACAAGAATGGCTCACATTTCTATAGCATTTTAAATTTCACAAAGCATTTTCATCACAGCAGTCCTGGAAGATTGGCAGTACAATTTTGTCATTCCATTTTGCAGATGATACTCAAAACTGAACACCATGCCTCCTGGGTGATATGATCAGCAAAGAGTATGTTGGGACCATTTCCACCCTTTTCCCCATTATGGCATAGAAAGGTGCCTCGTCCAAGATCACCTTAACAGGGTATCAAAGATAGGATTTGAACTAAGGTGCCCTGACTCCATGTACAGTGCTTATCTACTTCACTCCAACAGATAGCATAATAATAGGCACTCAACGAATTAATGAACAACTTGAAAAAAACACTTTGCCCTATGTATAAGTTCAGACGAGGACACAGATTCCCTAAGAACCTGAAGGAAGAGCCAAGATGATAACACAACAATAATAGTTCGTATTTACATAGGACTTTACAACGCGTTTTACATACATTATCTTATTAGAGTCTTACAACAGTTCTGTAGAGTAGGTAATAAGAATGTTTTTCATTCTTGTTTAGAGAATAGGGAAACGTAGCTCAGAAGTAAACCCAGGTTCTTAAACAAGTGTCTCCCCACAATAAGAATGTTCAATATCTTCTTCTATTTCTTTACCAGAGATGTCCGTTCTCTTTCTTCTATCCTCCCAAGTCCACTACTCTCATTAGGATCAAATCTTAACCACATTACTAACCTACTCTAACCAAAAACAACAATATAGAGCTTTAAGGTTTACAAAGCACTTTACAAATATTATATCATTTTATCTGCACAACAATCCTACGAGGTATCTGTTACTATTATCCCAGTTTTGAGGCAGTCAGAGATTAAGTTACTTGTTCAGGTTGACATAGCTAGTAAGTATCTGAGATTGGATTTGAATTCAAGTTTTCTAGAAGACGCCAAACCCAGTGTTCTATAGTCCACTGCTACCTAGCTAACCATTGGGGAAAACTGACCAGACACCAACTTAATCAATGCTTGACCAAATCATGGTAATGATGGATAAGGACTATACCATGGCCACAATCTGCAGATTAACCCTTAACCTTGGGGTATTGTGCCAACTCATACTGTTGGTTAGAAAGGGGCTCTCATGAGAGAACAGGAAAAACTCCTTCCCCCCCCCCCCACCCTTTTTATTTTAGACAACATTCTAAACAAAGAATCCATTAACATATCCTTTACCTTGTATCAGCTTAAAGGCAATTTAGAATTGTTTATCATTTCCTTCCTAATTAGTATAAGTAAAGAGCCTCTGGTCCTCATCTATAAAAAGGGGAGGAGAATGTCCATCCCTGCTCTAATGAAGTCTCCTTTCCTACCAACAGGACATGATTGTACAATAGGTCAAGTATAAGGATGAAAGCGTGGCCACGGCATAGGGCACCATCCTTATTCATTATTTTTGTTATCTCACGAAGTATAGTTGGCTGATCACAAGTAATAACTGTGCCTCCCTCTAAAGACCTCTCAAGATGCGAAATTCTCTAGTCATCCTTTTTTTTTTTTAATGACTCTGATTGTTAGGGCACTCTTTATATTGAGATGAAATCTCTTCCAGTAAGTTTTCTTTCTATGTTCCACCTACTCTTCTCGATGGCCATGCTCTGCTGTGGTCAAATAACCTCTGAAACTTTGCTTCCAGTTCTGAGAATCAGGTTTTAGGAAGAGCATTGACAAATATGTATTTTCAGAGGAAGGTAGTTAGGATTGTGAAGGGATATGAAATCAGGTTAAATGAAGAATGGTTAAAATAACTCAGAAGACTTAAGGAGAGTTATACGTTTTCTTCAAATATTTGGTGTGTGGGCATGTAAGATTTACAAATTTTTGTGTAAATACCAGAGACAAAACTAGGAGAAATGGAATTGCGTGATCTGGGCATCCTGTCTCTTCATCCAGTGTCAGCATTACCCATCAGCTTACGGGTTTGTGCTTGCAAATCAAGTAAGTTGGAGAAGATGCAGATAGGTAGACTGGGCTTTCCAAAACTGGGAGAGTCTTAGAACAAAGATTAGGACATTAGTATGCTCAAGTAGGAATTTCTACTTAAAAATAAAAATAAATTGTTAAAATGAGACACAACAACCAGTTAATCTCTAGGTAATAATTATGAACAAAGTTGTGCACAATTGAGAATAGCCTTTGAAATAATATGATTCAGAAGGCATGTTTATGGACACCACTTCCTATAATACTTAGGAGATGAGAGAACCTTATTTATTAGGAAAAAATTCTCTGGGCTACATTTCCCAGAAGGCTGTGTGTTAGCCCCATTGGTGACATTATGGTGACATTACTCAGCATAGATCTTGGTTATGGCATTGTGAATTCTGACATACCATCTGGAATATGATAACTAGCTACAGCAAGAAGTTTCAGTTTTTGTCTACCAAATAAAGTTAAAAGGGAAGCTAATTGGGGGCGGCTAGGTGGCACCGTGAATAGAACACCAGCCCTGGAGTTCAAATCCAGCCTCAGACACTTAACACTTACTAGCTATGCGACCTTGGGCAAGTCACTTAACCCCAATTGCCCTGCCTTCCTCCTTCCAAAAAGCAAAAAAATAAATAAATAAAAGTTGGGGGGCACTAATTAAGTCAACAGGTTTCAGATTCTAAGTCTCAACAATGAGAGCAGACTTTATCCCTCTGCCACTATGTTGTTTGTGTATGTTGGATTTGTTATTTTGTGTATATTGTTTGTTATTTCCACTATTTTTTGTGTGTATGTTGGACAAACGTGTGTGGACACAAGTAATATTTACTATCTGATTTAATTCCTTGTTATTTATCTTACTACTCTATTTTAATTAAACATCCTAAGCTTTTGATTTTATATGTCACTTAGTATGGCTCAACATAGAACTACATTGATGAAAGCTTGAAGGATTATTTTGAAGAGACAATGACCTAAATATTAATCTGAACACAGGTGTAGCTAAGCTAAAGGGGCATGCAAATGCTTAGGTAGAAACGTATCCATCTCTTCACACATCTTCAGTCACCAGTGAAGCCAGCCTTGTTTATTCCCTTCTCTGTTTTAAGGAGAAAGTTTGACTCTTTCCCTCATGGTGCTTGAGGTTGAAAGTGACTTGAGATCACCCACAACACCTCCTTAGTCTTCCCCCAATACTGAATTTCATTGCAAAATTGTTGATGACCCCAGTTTTTTCCTTCTCATGCCCAGTGATGCACATTCACTAGCTGACCTATTCCTCTCTTCCTCTACAGGAGAAAAATGACTTTCTCCTGCATGGACATGACTTGCTGCTCTTAGGAGACTGCCCAGGCAGCTGTTCCAGGGACTGGGCTTCTGTATGAATGTCAGGAAAGCTAAGAAATAGGAAATGAGGAAAGGTGGGCTCTGAGTGTATCATTCACCTCCATCTCATGAGCAAGGTGAAAGTGGCTAGCCACTGCAATAAAATATAAAGGGGAAGATGGGCAAAATGAGACCAGAGCTGCCAGGTTGTAGAATACTGGAGTGAAAGTGTATCGGGAAGACAAAAAGGTATTTAAGAGGTAAGCAAACTGAAGAAAGGGGCCCAAGGATGTTTCCTCCCTAGGGAGCCCTTAACTCTTGGGTTCACCTGTCATTGAATGGCTTTTTCATTTATTCTACATATCAAGTCTTAGACAAGAAAAGAAAAAACCAAAATCTACATCTTCTCCATTTGAGCTGGGCCTGCCCCTGCTTTCCAAAGGAGGAGAAAGTTTTCTTTCTTTAATTCAAATAAACAAAGACTTATTATCTGCCTATTATGTGAGACTTCGTACTCAGCCCTAGGGCTTCAAAGACAAAAGACAAAACAGCCCCAAGCCACAAAGAGTTCAACTTTCTACTGGGAGAAGGAGGATGTTTAACCTCGAAGAAAAAAAGACTTATCCGAGGCAGTTAGCAATGTGCAAAAGTGAGAAATGTTTTCCTGCGAAGGAGTGATTCCTCCTAATGCAGAACTAGTGGCAACGAGTGAAAGCTGTAAAGAAGCCAATTCAGGCTTGATGACAGTTAAAACAATTAGAAAAAAAAATGCAAAGTATCCCTAAAATCTGGACACATAGGAAATCAATCTCATTAGCTATACGTATTTTCAAGAAATGAAATGATTGAAATTTTCTCTCTTTTTTTGGAAGGGGGAGGGAAGGGCACTTGGGTTAAATGACACAGCTAGTAAGTGTTAAGTGTCTGAGGCCGAATTTGAAGTCAGGTCCTCCTGACTCCAGGGCTGATGCTCTATTCATTGCACCACCTTGACACCCCATGAATGAAATTTTCAACAACATTTTATTTAATTAACATAAATGAGATTTCATAGGAAGACATAGGAGACACAGGAAATCTCATTAATTAAATTAAATTAATCTCTTCAATATGGAATATGGTCCCCCAATAGCTAATGAAAGCTTTTATTCCATATGAAACTGTCATAACTAAGATTTATGCTAATTAAACAAAATGTTGTTGAAAATTTCACTTATTTCATTTGTTGAAAATATGCATAGTTAATGAGATTTTCTACGTGCCCAGACTTTAGGGACACCCAGTAGAAGAAGCTACTTCAAAAGGTGTTAAATTCTCCATCCCTTCTAGTGTAATGGACCTTCTGGACTGCAGAGTTCACCTGGATTTGGATTTGAAACACATTACAGAAAGAAAAGATTTTTTTTAATCTTTATTTGAGTTAGGTTATTTATGCTTTAGTATTTTTTTCTTTAAAACATCATAGATAAACTACTATTTTTATAATTCCGGCTTCAAGGATGTGGTCAACCTAGGTGAGGCTTTCCACTCCTTCATACCCAGATTATTATAATAATCTCCAAAAAACCAATCAGTCAAAAAACATTTATTAAGTACTGAGTATGTGCCAGGCATTGTGTTAGATACTGGGAATACAAAGACAAAAATGAAATATTCTCTGACACCAAGGAGGTGACATTCTATCAGGAGAGGCAACATACGTGTATATAAATAGTATATTCTGAAAAAAATATAAGATAAAAGCAAGGTGGTTTAAGCTAAGGGTCCCTGGGTGGATAGAGTACCAGCCCTGGAGTTGTCTTCCTGAATTCAATTCTGGTCTCAGACTTACTGTGTGACCCTAAGCAAATCACTTGACCCTATTTGCCTCAGTTTCTTCATCTGTAAAATGAACTGAAGAAGGAAATGACAAAACCACTCCAGCATCTTTGCCAAGAAAACCCCAAATGGGGTCACGAAGTTAGACATGACTGAACAACAAAAGTTTGTACTAAAGAAGACGTTAGCAGCTATGTTGATCAGGAAATCATTCATGTAGATGGTATTTAAGCTAAGGTGAAGGAGTTAGAATTGAAGGATTCTTGGAAACACAGTGGTGAGGTGAAGCATTCTAGATGAGGAGGGAGTGAAATTCCATAGATAGGAGATGGCTATTGCAAAGACACAGAGACGGGAGATGAAGTGTCATGTGTGGGGACAACCAGATCAGTTTGGCTGGACCACAAAGTCATGGTTTATAATAATACTGGAAAGATAAATTGGAGCTAAGTTGTGAAGGGTCTTAAAAACCAAGATCTCCTGTGATGACTTCATTCATCTGAACTCTGCAACCCAGGCTAAAGCCCATTACATAGTGTTGTGTTTGTCCTTCGTTCTCGAAGGGAGATGATGACACAACTTGTAGTTGACTTTGATTTGAGGGAGGGAAGGAGGGCTGTGCAAGGTCACCAGCCTCACTTCCTCCTCCAAAGCTATCTGGGTCCAGTGACCAGATATTCATTAGGACAACTAGAGATGACCCAGGATGCAATGGGAGAATCACACCAGAATAGTGTGATGAATTTGAATGAGAGAAAGGTCCCATAAACTCCTCTGAGAGTCCTGGGCCTTTGTGAGCAAAGACTAAGGCAGTGTTTACCGTATCTTTACATTTCCTGCACTGTGCCACACACCTGCCCTGATGATACAGCCTATATTATTTTATCCTAGAGTCACTTTGGAGCCCCTGGAGTTTATGGAGTAGAGGAATGACATGATAGAGTAGATTGGTTAGGCTCTGCTGAGGTACCACAGCCCCAAGGCCCAGTCGTTTATTTGAATCAGAATAAGAAAGTGTCCTCCTTCTCCAGGGCATAGTAGAAAATTAGCTATGTGAAAAACAAGAAAACAATATCATAAAATAAGAGGAAAGTCCAGAGGCTCCCAAATCACATACTCATTTTTTAAAATACATTTTATTATGTTGTTTAAACACTTAGATTTCCCCTCTTTCCAGGAAGCCATCTTATCCATAATAGTAAAGACCTTTTAAAAACTAATGAAAAGAAAACTAAAGAAGAAAAAATAATAAAACTTTTTAATGTGTAGAAAAAAAATCTGACATATATACAATATTTCATGCCAAAGGACTCACCCCCTACAAAGGAGGTGTAAGATGAGTATTCTCATATATTCTCTTTGGGGTCAACCTTGTTATTTATACCTTTAAAACATTCAATTTTGGGCGGAGCCAAGATGGCAGAGTAGAAACAGTGAGTCCAAGCCACTCTTCCCCCAGACTACCTCCAAACTATGTAAAAGGGGACTCTGAACAACTTCTGGAGCCCCAGCACCCACAGAATGACACCGAGAAGCTAACCTCCCGCTGAGGACAGCCCAGCAGCCCTGCAGGAAGGACCAGCGCAGCACCGGCAGCGCAGCTCGCAGTGCGCAGGGAGCCCAGCACAGGTCCGCCTGAGTCGAAGTTTTAGCCCCAGGGGGGCAGGGCCAGCAGCCGGCTGGAGGGACCCCAGAACACCAACAGCTGTGGCGATTCCAGAATTATCAACATAGACATGCCTAGGACAAAGTGAGAGGTTAGTGCCCTATGGACTTTGGGACCAGTATTTGGGGAACACGTCGGCTTCCTCCCCTGGGGGCTAGAAGCCTCTGAGGAGACACGCCATTTTGTACTTTTCAGAGGCAGCTCCAGCTCCTGGCCTGCAAACTGTAGGGAGATCCAGCGATCAGTCTTGGGGAGTAATCACTCTTGCTTTAACCTCCCTGGATCTGGATTGTGATCTGGGGTGGAGGTCGTGGATGGGTTTCCAGCTTTCCAGAAACAGAAGTTGGCCCCCCCATACACACGTTCGGGATGAAAGTTCCTGTCTGGCGCCAGGCCATACTGTGGCAACAAGCCCAAAAGTCAAGTAATTAAGTGGCAACATGCCAAGGCAAAGGAAACAAATTAAACAGAAAAATGCAACCTTAGACTCCTACTTTGGAAGCAAAGAGGATCAAAGCATAGAGCGAGAGGAGGGCTGTGAGGTCAGAAGTCCTGCTCCAAAAACCCCAGGGGAAAACATGAGTGGGTTGGAGGCTATAGAGGACCTTAAGAAGGACTTTAAAAATCAAATAAGAGAAGTGGAGGAAAAATTGGGAAGAGAAATGAGAAAGATGCAGGAAAAGTATGAAATGAGGGTCAGCAGCCTGACTGAGGAAAACAACACCTTAAAAAATAGACTAACTCAAATGGCAAAGGAGGCCCAAAAGAGCAATGAGGAGAAGAATGCCTTCAAAAGTCGAATTTGCCAGATGGAAAAAGAATCTCAAAAGTTCACTGAGGAGATTCATTCCTTCAGAGTGAGACTGGAGCAAATGGAAGCTAATGACTTTATGAGAAATCAAGATTCTGTTAAGCAGATCCAAACAAATGAAAGATTAGAAGGCAATGTGAAATATCTCATGGGAAAAACCACTGACCTGAGAATAGATCCAGGAGAGACAATTTAAAAATTATTGGACTACCTGAAAGCCATGATCAAGGAAAGAACCTAGAAATCACCCTTCAAGAAATTCTCAAGGAAAATTGCCCTGATGTTTTAGATCCAGAGGGCAAAATAGAGGCTGAAAGAATCCACAGATCACCTCCTGAAAAAGATCCCAAAAAGAAAACTCCCAGGAATATTATAGCCAGGTTCCAGAATCCCCAGATCAAGGAGAAAAATACTACAAGCAGCCAGGAAGAAACAATTTCAATATTGTGGAAACACAATCAGAATAGCCCAGACCTGGCAGCTTCTACACTGAGGGATCGAAGGGCATGGAATATGATATTCCAGAGGGCAAAAGAACTGGGAATGAACCCAAGGGTCACCTACCCAGCAAAACTGAGCATTTTGTTTCAGGGTAAAATATGGTCATTCAGTGGAATAGAGGACTTTCAAGCATTCTTGAGGAAAAAACCAGAATTGAATAGAAAATTTGACATCCAGACACAAGAAGGAAGAGATGCCTGAGAAGGTAATCAGGAAAAGAAATCAAAAGGAACTTATCAAAGTTGAACTATTTACATTCCTATATGGAAAAGCAATAACTGTGACTGATGATATCTTTCTCACTATGAAAATAATGGAAGAAGGGGTGTGGTCATATGAATACATATGTGAATGTGTGTGTATATGGTTACAGTTAAATATGGATAGAGGGCATAGGTTGATTTTGTTGGGAAGGGAGAGTACTCAAGGGATGAAATTATGAGGTGAGAGAGGAAAGTGGCAAGAGGAGATGGGGAGAGACATGGTAGGGTAAACTATCTCATGTAGGGGAAGCGGGTGCAAAGGAGGGGGAGAATAAGGAAGGCTAAAAAGGCAAAACCACATTCACATTGAATTTGGTTAAGGGAGAAAATGACATACATACTAAATGGGATATCTCAACCTGCAGCAGGATAGGGGGAAGGGGGATGAGAGGAGGGATGATGGAAGGGAGGGCATCCTTGGGGTGAGGGGAGGTTGGAAGTACCCACTATAGAAGAGGGACAGGATCATGTAGGGAATGGACCAGGTGGGGGGTGGGATGAGTGGGAGGGAATTATAAGCATCCTTGTACAATTTATCTACCATGATAATGTTTTGCATAGCTAGACATGTACAACATATACTGAATTACTTATATCCCAAGAAGGAATGGGTGACAAGGGAGGAAGGAAATGGATCTGAAATTCGAGGTCGTAACATTAAATGTTTCAAATATATATATAAATACTATTATTAATACTCTTTTGCCTATAATTGGGAGATAAGATGTGCAGGCATTGGGACACAAAGACTCATCTTCCTCTAATGGAAAAGTCGATGGGAGTATGGGAGAAGGTATGGGAGAGAGCAGATTGGAGGAAGCGATATCTTGTGGGACTGCTATTCTGGGAGGTTGGGTAGGGGAATAATGGGGGGAAAATGATTGTAACTCAAAATCTGGCGGAAATGAATGATGTAAAACAGAAGTTAATAAAGTATTTGTTAAAAAAAAAAAAGAAGCAAGAATCCCTTAGCATGCCTTTCTGTACTGATTCTTCTAAGGCAGCAACACTTTTGTAATTTTGCCATTTCCTTCTCCAGTTTATTTTACAGATGAGGCAAACAGGGTTAAGTGTCTTGCCCAAGGTCACATAGATAGTAAATTTCTGCGGCCACATTTGAACTGGGGAAGACAAGTTTTTCAGACTCCGGGCCTAAAGCTCTATCCACTGTGCCACAAATAGGAAATAATTAAAAGAAGAAAAACACTGAAATTAAGAGGTGTCCGAGAAGGCTTCCTCTGGAAGATGGGGTTTTAGTCAGGGCTTAAAAGAAGCCAGACAGGCAGGCAGTGGTCTGAGAGGAGGGGGGAGAGCATTCCAGCTGTGGGGGACAGCCAGAGAAAATAGCAAAAGCCAAGAAATGGAGTCTCTTTTTGGTGGAACAGTCAGATCAGTGTCACTGGTGCCACTAGATCAAAGAGTACATGTTGAGGAGAAAGGTATAAGAAGACTGGAAAGATAGGAGGGGACTGGGTCATGAAAGTCTTTGAATGAGGATTTTGTGTTTGCTCCTAAAGGCCATAGGAAGCCCCTGGAGTTTATTGAGTTGGGGGAGGAGGAGGACATGATATGTTTTAGGAAAAATCACTTTAGTGATTTGAATAGAGGATGGATTGGAGTGGGGAGAGACTTGAGGCAGACTGACCTACCAGCAAGCTATTCCAATAATTAAGGCGTGAGGTGATGAGAGCCTTCTCTAATGGGTGGCAGAGTCAAAGGAGAGAAGGGGGCTTATTAAAGAGATGTTGCAAAGGTAAAATTGGCAGACCTTGGCAACAGTTTAGATGGGGGGATGAGGGATAGTGAGGTATGAACCCATGAATCCTAGGAGTCACCCCTATGGTGACTCCTATGTTGTGAGCCTGAGGGACTGGGAGGATGGAGTGCCCCTCTGCAGTAATAGGGAAGGTGGGAGAAGATTTGGGGAGGGGGGAATAATAAGTTCTGTTTGGGACATATTGAGTTTAAAATATCTACCAGAAAACCATTTCAAGATGTCAAAGAGGCATCTGGACATAGAAAATTGTAGGTCAGAAGAGTGCTTAGGACAGGAAAGATAGATTTAAAAATCACTGCATAAAGATGGTTATTAAATCCATGGGGCCTTGTGAAGTGAAGTAGTATAGAGGGAGAATAGAAGAGGACTTTTTATTTATTTTTTTGCTTTAGGCATATCGGGAATGTGATTGTAGGGAGCATAGGCAATCTGCCTGCAGAGTTTTGATATTAATGTATTTGAGAGACAGGCAGCTTGGCAGTAGCAACAAGGCAGTAATCCAGTCTTAGAAGATCTGGGTTCAAGTGCTGAGACGCTCTGATTCCCATCTCCTCTCCGCCCTGCCCCCCACCCAGTCATTTAATATTTCGGTGCTTTAGGCAACTCATTCTAACACTAATTACAGAGAAGTTGATGCTCTACCTAGGGAGTCAGTCACTACTAAACAAACTAAACAGAACTCTAAGGGACCCCTTCAGATGGAGGGCTATCCCTATCTGATATCCATGACTCCTGCTCTTAGGAGGCTGTGTGGTTTGATAGAGTATTAGACCTCCAGGCAAGAAGATCTACATATCCTACTCTTAACATAATGCCTGTCACATAGTAGGTGGCTTAATAAAATGGAACAAATGGTTGTTTCCTTCCCCCTTTGTGATGTGTTAAGTGGGAGTAATAAGTGTAATATCTACTTTAGTGATGGTGCTGTGAAACTCAAATGTTTTTGAATGCTTTGCAAACTTAAAGTATCACATAAATATTAATTATCACTATTGCTACATGACCAACCCACTTCCTTTTTAGTCATACATTTCTTTGATGATATCTTTAATATTGATTCCAATGCACAATATTTCATTAGTAACATGCTATAGTTTACTACTGTTCATAACTTGCAGCCATACAACCAGAAGAATATTGACATTTTTAATGGGTCTTTACTTCAGGAAGATGCTTGGGATTATTGAAAAGCACTGTTCCATTTTCTAAATACATTTTATGTCACAACCTATTTAATTCTTGGCCCAAGTCATTGCCCAACTGTAGCATCTTTAAGATGGATGGATAGATAGATAGAGATGGATGGATCGATGGATGGATGGATGATTGGATGGATGGATGAATGGAAGAAAAGGAAGGAAGGAAAGAAGGAAGGAGGGAGGAAAGGAAAGGAAAAGAAAGGGAAGGGAAGGGAAGGAGAGGAGAGGAGAGAAGAGGAGAGGAGAGGAGAGAGGAGAGGAGAGGAGAGGAGAGGAGAGGAGAGGAGGAGGAGAGGAGGAGGAGAGGAGGAGAGGAGAGGAGAGGGAGAGGAGGAGGGGAGGGAGGGAGGGAGGGAAGGGAAGGGAAGGGAAGGGAAGGAAGGAAGGAAGGGAAGGGAAGGGAAGGGAAGGGAAGGGAAAGGAAAGGAAAGGAAAGGAAAGGAAAGGAAAGGAAAGGAAAGGAAAGGAAAGGAAAGGAAAGGAAAGGAAAGGAAAGGAAAGGAAAGGAAAGGAAAGAAAGAAGGAAAGGAAAGGAAAGGAAAGGAAAGGAAAGGAAAGGAAAGGAAAGGAAAGGAAAGGAAAGGAAAGGAAAGGAAAGGAAAGGAAAGGAAAGGAGGAGGAGAGAGATTCTAACAGAGCAGCTCTAGGAGTGACCAAGTCAGGTCAATAAATCTTTATTAACTTTCAACTATGTTCCAGTTGTTGTTGTTCAGTCATTTTCTGTTGTGTCCAATTCTCCATGACCCCATTTGGGGTTTTCTTGGCAAAGATGCTAGAGTGGTTTGCCTTTCCTTCTCCAGATGATTTTGCAGATAAGGACCTGAGGCAAACAGGGTTAATTGACTTGCCTAGGGTCACACAGTTAGTAAGCATCTGATTTTAACTCAGACTTCCTGACTCCACTGGGCCACCTAGCTTCCCCTCTATGTTCCAGGCACTGTGTCAAGAGCTAATCCATCCAACTATACATCATAATCTGTACTCCATTTGGTTTTTCTTCTGTGGATAATTAGGGCAAATTCTTTTTTGTGGTTATAGATCACAGGAGGCTCTGTAATCTTCGAGGGCTAGATGTAATCAGCACATTGTCATCTATAAACAGTAGTATCTAGAGGGTTTCACATTCCATAGGAAATATTTCTTCTATTTTGAACTCTGTGCTGGAACCCCTCCATGTCAGTGGCAAACAATTTGGCAAAGAATGGGTCTCCTTGTTTTGTGTCTCATTTCTATACCGCATTGAGGGACATTGAAAGAAATTACCGCCATTGTTGCATCTTTCAAGGAATCTTGTATGATTTTAACATATGCATGGAGACCCTTTGTTGGAGAAATACCTTTAAGAGATAACTTTTCTCTGTTGAATCAAATGCTTTTCTAAATTAGGCAAAAAAAAAATACGTCCAGTGGAATAAGCCCCTGTACCTTTCAGTGAATTGTGAGGCTGTAAAATGTCCTCTGGGATGACCTTGGTACATATGTAAATTATTCTTATAAAGGCTTTGCAGAGATCAGAAGAAGGGCATATGAATCAAGAGTTATTGATATTTTCTCCATCACCTTTTTTGTATTAATAATGTCCCTGATTTTTCCAAGTGTTTCCTAACATCCACTCTTTTAAATATCTTTGAAATTTATTCCTCACTATGTTTTATTGGTGTTTCCATCTTTGCTTTCTTTAGTGGCATTTCAACTTCCTTGGGCAATATATCAGAGACTGTGATGTTGGTGCTGGTTTCATTATCACTGATGGAGAAAACAGTTTCTTTAAAAATGTTGACAAATTTGCTTACATTTTTCTACCATTTATTGTGAGGCAGCTAGATAGTACAGTAGATAGAGTGCTAAACCTGGAGTTAGAAAGACTCATCTTCTTTAGTTTAAATCTGGCCTCAGATACTTAATAGCTGTGTGACCATGAGCAAGCCACTTAACCCTGTTCACCTCAGTTTTCTCATCTATAAAATGAGATAGAGAAGGAAATGGCAAATCACTGCAGTATCTTTGCCAAGAAGACTCCAAATGGGATCACAAAGAGTCACAATTGTGTGCTGCCCTTTTCCCTTAAATGCCAAAGAAATGATCTGGCTTAACTAGGTCTCTTGTCAAGTTTTCTTTTTTTTTTTTAATTTGTTTGTTTATTTTTAGTTTACAAGATTCAATTCTATAGTTCCTTGAGTTTCAAATTTCCCTTCCCTCTCTCCTCCCACCCCCCACGATGGCATATAGTCCAGTATAGGATCTGCAAATACTTTCACATTAGACATTAGTCAAGTTACAAAGGTGTATTGTACTAGACAGAATGAAAAATGGTAAAGAAGAAATAAAACCAAACAACGAAAGGAAAAAATCAATTAGTTTGCTTCCATCAGGATTCAAGCTCAGTTCTTTCTAGTTATTTCTCTGGATGTAGGCATCTCTCTCCTTCAAGAGTCTTTCGAGATTGACTTATATCACTGCATTGCTGAGAAGAGTACAGTCTGTCATAGTTGGTCATCACACATATGTTGTGTCTGTGATTGTATACAAATTTCTCCTGGTTCTACTCTTCTCACTTAGCATCAGTTTGCATAAGCCTCTCCAGGTAAATATGAAAACCGTCTCCTCCTCATTTCTTATAGCACAATAATATTCCATTACATGCATATACCACAACTTGTTTAGCCATTCCCCAATTGATGGGCACCCCTTTAATTTCCAATTCTTTGCAACCACGAAAAGAGCTGCTATAAATGTTTTTGTACATATGGGTCTTCCTCCCTCTTCTATGATCTCTTTGGGATATAACCCTAGAAGTGGTATTGCTGGGTCAAAGGGTAGGAAATTATTTATAGCCCTTTGGGCATAATTCCAGATTGCTCTCCAGAATGGTTGGATAAGTTCACAACTCCACCAGCAATGCATTAGTGTTCCAATTTGCCCACATCCTCTCCAGCATTTGTCATTTTCCTGTTTTGCCATCTTAGCCAATCTAACTGGAGAGATGTGGTACCTCAGAGTTGTTTTGATTTGTATTTCTCTAATCAATAGTGATTTAGAGCATTTCTTCATATGCTTATAGATATCTTTAATTTCTTTCTCTGAAAACTGCCTTTTCATATCCTTTGACCATTTATCAATTGGGGAATGACTTGTATTCTTATAGATTTGACTCAATTCTCTGTATATTTTAGAAATGAGTCCTTTATCAGAGACACAGGTTGTAAAAATTCTTTCCCAATTTCCCACCTCCCTCTTGATCTTGGTTACATTGGCTTTGTTTGTACAGAAGCTTTCAAATTAATGTAATCATAATGATCCATTTTGCATTTTATAATGCTCTCTAATTCTTGTTTGGTCATAAAGTCTTTCCCTCTCCACAAATCTGACAGGAAACTATTCCTTGCTTTCCCAGGTTGCTTACAGTATCATCCTTTATACCTAGATCATGCACCCATTTAGACTTGATTTTGGTATATGGTGTTAGATAATGGTCTATGCCCAGTTTCTGCCATACTGTATTCCAGTTTTCCCAGCAGTTTTTGTCAAATAGTGCATTCTTATCCCAAAAACTGGGGTCTTTGGGTTTATCAAACAATAGATTATTATACTCATTAATTGCTGGATCTATTCCATTGATCCACTACTCTATTCCTCAGCCAGTACCAAGCAGTTTTGATGACTGCTGCTGTATAATACAGATTAAAATCTGATATAGCTAGTCCACCTTCCCTAGCATTTCTTTTCATTAATTCTCTTGATATTCTAGACCGTTTGTTCTTCCAAATAAATTTTGTTGCTATTTTGTCTAACTCTGTAAAGTAGTTTTTTGTGATTGGTATGGCACTAAATACATGATTTAGTTTGGGTAAAATTGTCATTTTTCTTATATTAGCTCGACCCAGCCACGAGCAATTGATATTTTTCCAATTAGTTAGATCTGATTTTATTTGTGTGAGAAGTGTTTTGTAGTTGTGATCATATAGGTTCTGGGTTTGTTTTGGCAGGTAAATTCCCAAATATTTTATAATGTTTACAGTGACTTTAAATGGGATTCCTCTTTCTATCTCTTGCTGTTGAATTTCATTAGAGATATATAGGAATGCTGAGGACTTATGTGGGTTCATTTTATATCCTGCAACTTTGCCAAATTTATTTATCATCTCAAGTAGTTTTTTACTTGATTCTCTGGGATTCTCTAAGTATATCATCATATCATCTGCAAAGAGTGATAGCTTGGTCTCTTCCTTTCCTAATTTGATTCCTTTGATTTCTTTTTCTTTTCTTCTCAGGTTTTCTACAATCATGTTTTTCACTCCTCCACTTCTCAGTTTTGTGAAAAGATATTGTTCATAATCTTCCACCATCCTTTTCCATAAGATTTTGGAAATCATGATTATATCCTAAACCTATCTTGTTAGGTTAAGACACACACTCCCTTGAGAAAGAACTCAGTACTTAGATCACCAGTCCCCACCCCAGAATTTCTCTCTAATAATTTAGTTTCTGAAAATCTCTTCCTTTGTGTATCCCCATTCCTGCTCTACTATAGCCTCTGGGATGTTTGGAAGGTGACAAACCCCAGATAAAGTTGTGTATAATATAAATCTGAAGGAGCCACTTCCAGTATGAAATATTCCATTTTATTTGTAAATTCCCTTAACAAGGACCAAGAAGGGAAGGAATTTTGTTTTAGGTTTCTTTGTGTGTGTGTTTGTTTCAAAGAAATATCTGATTTCCTGTTACTATTTCACTATAAAAACTGAGGCTAGGGGCAGCTAGACGGCACAGTACATAGAGCACTGGCCTTGGAGTCAGCAGGACCTAAGTTCAAATCCGACCTCAGACACTTGACACTTACAAGCTGTGTGACCTTAGGCAAGTCACTTAACCCCAATTGCCTTACATTCCCCCCTCCAAAAAAAAATAAAATAAAACTTTCATCTTCCTTTTTTCTTTTTTAATTAAATTTTATGTTTATTTTTAGTTTACATCATTCATTTCTACAAGATTTTGAGTTACAAATTTTCTCCCTGTCTTTCCCCTACCCACCACCCCAAAACAGCTATCCCACTCTATACCCCCTCCCCCAGTCTGCTCTCTCCTATATCCTCTCCATCCCCCCACCAACTTTCCAGTAGGGCAACATGGATCTCCATACCCCAGTGCCTGTATATCTTAATTCCCAGTTGCATGTAAAATAATAATAATAATTTTTTAAACATTTGATTTTAAAACTTTGAATTCCAGATTCTTTCCTTTCCTCCCTCATCACCCATACTACATGTGTAGCTATACAAAACCTAACCATAGTGGATATATTGTGAAAGATTGACTATATTTCCCTCCATCTTATCCCACCCCCCCCCACTTGTTCTATTCTCCACTTTGATCTTGTCCCTTTTTAAAAGTGTGTGCATCTAACCACCACCCCCAACCTTCCCTCCCCTCCATCATCCCCTCTCTCATCCTCTTCCCCCCTACTCTCCTATAGGGCAAGATACCCTATTTAGTGTGTATGTCATTCCCTCCCTAAGCCAAATTCAATGAGAGTAAGGTTGACCCATTCCCTTTTGCCTTCCTGTTCTTCCCCTCCATTGTAACAGTTTTTCCTTGCCTCTTCTGTATCAGATAATTTACCCCATTCTGTCTCTCCCCATCTCCTCTTATTATATTCCCCTCTCAACTCTCAATTTCACCTTTTAAGTATTATCCCTTCCTATTCAATTGATCCTGTGCCCTCTGTCTATGCATACCTGTACACATATAAATACACACATATGTATTTATACATCCACACACCCTCCTATATAGACATAAATGTATATATATGAATATATATTCATATATATATACATATACATACATTTATATTCCCTTCAACTATCCCCATACCGAGAAAAGTTTCATAAGTTACAATTATCATTTTTCCATGTAGAAATGTAAATAGTTCAACTTTGATAAGTTCCTTAGGATTTCTTTTCCCTGTTTACCTTCTCATGCTTTTCTGGCTTCTTATATCTGAATGTCAAATTTTCTATTCAATTCTGTTTTTTTTTTTCATCAAGAATGCTTGAAAGTCCTCTATTTCATTGAATGACCATATTTTCCCCTGAAACATGATACTCAGTTTTGCTGGGTAAATGATTCTTGGTTTTAATCCCAGCTTCTTTGACTTCCAGAATATCATATTCCAAGCCCTTTGATCCCTCAGTGTAGAAGCTGCCAGATCCTGTGCTATCCTGATTGTGTTTCCACAATATTCAAATTGTTTCTTCTTGGCTGCTTGTAATATTTTCTCCTTGATCTGGGAACTCTGGAACCTGGCTATAATATTCCTAGGAGTTTTCTTTTTGGGATCTTTTTCAAGAGGTGATTGGTAAATTCTTTCAAACTCTATTTTGCCCTCTGGTTCTAAAACATCAGGGCAGTTTTCCTTGAGAATTTCTTTTTTTTTTTTGAAAACAAATGCTTTATTAACTTCTGTTTTACATCATTCATTTCCACCAGATTTTGAGTTACAATCATTTTCCCCCCATTATTCCCCTACCCAACCTCCCATAATAGTAGTCCCACAAGATATCGCTTCCTTCAATCTGCTCTCTCCCATACCTTCTCCCATACCCCCATAGACTTTTCTATTAGAGGAAAGTGAGTCTTTGTGTCCCAATGCCTGCACATCTTATCTCCCTATTACAAGCAAAAGAGTATTAATAATAGTATATATATATATATATATATATATATATATATATATATATATATATATATATATATATATTTGAAACATTTAATGTTAAGACCTCGAATTTCAGATCCATTTCCTTCCTCCGTTGTCACCCATTCCCTCTTGGGAGATAAGTAATTAAGTATATGTTGTACATGTCTAGCTATGCAAAACATTATCATAGTAGATATATTGTACAAGGCTGCTTATAATTCCCTCCCACTCATCCCACCCCCACCTGGTCCATTCCCTACATGATCCTGTCCCTCTTCTATAGTGGGTACTTCCAACCTCCCCTCACCCCAAGGAGGCCCTCCCATCCATCATCCCTCCTTTCATCCCCCTTCCCCCTATCCTGCTGCAGGTTGAGATATCCCATTTAGTATGTATGTCATTTTCTCCCTGAACCAAATTCAATGTGAATGTGGTTTTGCCTTTTTAGCCTTCCTTATTCTCCCCCTTTTGCAATGACTTCCCCTTGCTTCTTCTACATGGGATAGTTTACCCGACCATATCTCTCACCATCTCCTCTTGCTACTTTCCTCTCTCACCTCATAATTTCATCCCTTGAGTATTCTCCTTCCCAACAAATTCAACCTATGCCCTCTATCCATATATAACTGTAACCATATACACACACATTCACATATGTATTAATATGACCACACCCCCTTCTTCCATTATTTTCATAGTGAGAAAGATATCATCAGTCACAGTTATTGCTTTTCCATATAGGAATGTAAATAGTTCAACTTTGATAAGTTCCTTTTGATTTTCTTTTCCCTGATTACCTTCTCAGGCATCTCTTCCTTCTTGTGTCTGGATGTCAAATTTTCTATTCAACTCTGGGTTTTTCCTCAAGAATGCTTGAAAGTCCTCTATTCCACTGAATGACCATATTTTCCCCTGAAACAAAATACTCAGTTTTGCTGGGTAGGTGACCTTGGGTTCATTCCCAGTTCTTTTGCCCTCTGGAATATCATATTCCATGCCCTTCGATCCCTCAGTGTAGAAGCTGCCAGGTCCTGTGCTATTCTGATTGTGTTCCACAATATTGAAATTGTTTCTTCCTGGCTGCTTGTAGTATTTTCTCCTTGATCTGGGATTCTGGAACCTGGCTATAATATTCCTGGGAGTTTTCTTTTTGGGATCTTTTTCAGGAGGTGATCTGTGGATTCTTTCAACCTCTATTTTACCCTCTGGATCTAAAACATCAGGGCAATTTTCCTTGAGAATTTCTTGAAGGGTGATTTCTAGGTTCTTTCTTTGAACATGGCTTTCAGGTAGTCCAATAATTTTTAAATTGTCTCTCCTGGATCTATTTTCCAGGTCAGTGGTTTTTCCCATGAGATATTTCACATTGCCTTCTAATCTTTCATTTGTTTGGATCTGCTTAACAGCATCTTGATTTCTCATAAAGTCATTAGCTTCCATTTGCTCCAGTCTAACTCTGAAGGAATGAATCTCCTCAGTGAACTTTTGAGATTCTTTTTCCATCTGGCAAATTCGACTTTTGAAGGCATTCTTCTCCTCTTTGCCCTTTTGGGCCTCCTTTGCCATTTGAGTTAGTCTATTTTTTAAGGTGTTGTTTTCCTCAGTCAGGCTGCTGACCCTCATTTCATACTTTTCCTGCATCCTTCTCATTTCTCTTCCCAATTTTTCCTCCACTTCTCTGATTTGATTTTTAAAGTCCTTCTTAAGGTCCTCTATGGCCTGCAACCCGCTCATGTTTTCCCCTGGGGCTTTTGGAGCAGGACTTCTGACCTCACAGTCCTTTTCCTGCTCTATGCCCCCAAAATAAGAGTCTAGGGTTGCATTTTTCTGTTTCCTTTGCCTTGGCATGTTGCCACTTAATTGCTTGACTTTGGGGCTTGTTGCCACACTATGGCTTTAAGGCCAGATAGAGGAATTTTCATCCCGAAAGTGTGGGGGGCAACTTCCGTTTCTGGCAAGCGGTAAACCCACCCACCACTTCCACCCTAGATCGCAATCCAGATCCAGGGAGGTTAAAGCAAGAGCAATTACCCCCCAAGACTGATCGCTGGATCTCCCTACAATTTGCAGGCCAGGAGCTGGAGCTGCCTCTGAAAACTACAAAATGGCGTGTCTCCTCAGAGGCTTCTAGCCCCCAGGGGAGGGAGCTGACGCATTCCCCAAATACCGGTCTCAAAGTCCATAGGACACTAACCTCTTACTTTGTCCTAGGCATGTCTATGTTGATAATTCTGGAGTTGCCACAGCTCCTGGTGTTCTGGGGTTCCTCCAGCTGGCTGCTGGCCCTGCCTCCCTGGGGCTAAAACCTTGGCTCACGCAGACCTGGGCTCCGCTCGGCTCTGCTTCCTGCGCTCTGCGAGTTGCGCGCTGCCGGCTCCCAGACTGCTGTGCTGGTCCTTCCTGCAGGGCTGCTGGGCTGTCCTCAGTGGGAGGTTAGCTTCTCTGTGTCGTTCTGTGGGTGCTGGGGCTCCAGAAGTTGTTCAGAGTCCCCTTTTACATAGTTTGGGGGGAATCTGGGGGCAGAGTGGCTTGGATGAGCTGTTTCTACTCCACCATCTTGGCTCCGCCCCTTTTCCCCCTAATCTTCAAGAATTTCTTGAAGGATGATTTCTAGGTTCTTTTTTTTGATCATGGCTTTCAGGTAGTCCAATAATTTTTAAATAATCTCTCCTGAATGTATTTTCCAGGTCAGTGGTTTTTCCAATGAGATATTTCATATTGCCTTCTATTTTTTCATTTGTTTGGATCTGTTTTATGGTATATTGATTTCTCATAAAGTCATTAGCTTCCATTTGCTCCAATCTAATTCTGAAGGAATGATTCTCTTTAGTGAGCTTTTGAAGTTCTTTTTCCGTCTGGTAAATTTGACTTTTTAAAGAATTCTTCTCCTCGTTGGCTTTTTGAGCTTCTTTTGCCACTTGAGTTAGTCTATTTTTATTTATTTATTTTTTTAAGCAATTGGGGTTAAGTAACTTGCTCAAGGTTACACGGCTAGTCATTGTTTATGCGTGGGTGCTCATTTTCTGAGGCCGGATCTGATCTCGGGTCATCCCAACTCCGAGGCCAGCACTCTTACTCACTGCGCCACCTAGCCGCCCTGAGTTAGTCTATTTTTAAGGTGTTATTTTCTTCAGTCAGGTTGTTGACTCTCTTTTCGTGATTTTCTTGCATCATTCTCATTTCTCTTCCCAATTTTTCCTTCTCTTATTTAGTTTTCAAAATCCTTCTTAAGCTCCTCTATGGCCTGTAAGCAGTTCATATTTTTCTTGGGAGCTTTTGGAGGAGGAGTTCTGACTTCTTTGTCTTCTTCCTATTCCATGCTTTGATCCTTTTTGTCTCCAAAATAGGAATCTAATGTTTGACTGATGTGCTTTCTTTGCTTCCTTTGCTTACTCACGTTGCCACTCAATTACTTCACTTTTGAGCTTTTTGCCACAGTAGAACTCTGCTTCCAGAGAGGAAAGTTTGTCCCAAATCGCTGGGGTTTTCTCAGCTACCAGAGCTATTAGTTGGGTGCCCTCTCTGAAGCCTCCACAGGCTCTGAAACCTGGTCACACACCCCAGGACCTCCACTCAAGACAGGGATCCAGATCCAAGTATGTTAAACCATCAGAATGGTTGCTTGGTACCCCTATGATCTGCCGGCCAGAAGCTCTGAAGCAGCCATGTGGCAGTGGCTGAGCAGGCATCGTGCCTCAGCTGCTTCTCCCTCTGGGGGCAAAGGCTGGACAGCACTTTCAGACCCCCTGTTCCCAAAGTCTACACTAACCTTTTACTTTGCCTTTGGCGTTTATGGGTTGATAATTCTGGAAATCACCACAGCTGCTGGTGATCCATTCTCTAGAAGTCCCTCCAGACATGGCTGATTGGGGCTGCCCTGAGGCTAAAACCAAGGGCCCACATTGGGGCTGGGCTCTACTCTCAGCCTGCTGCAATGCACTCTTCCTGTCTGCCTGCTGGGGTGCCTTCAGGGAGAGGTTTGTTTCTCTCTGTCACTTTGTGGGTTCTATAGCTCTAAAATTTGTTTAGAGTCATGTTTTACAGCTATTTGAAGTGCTTATGGTGGGAGCACATGGAGTTTTCCTGCTTCTACGCTGCCATCTTGGCTCCTCCCCATCTTCATTTTTCCATACCTCAAAAGTCAGAATGATTACCAAGGTAAGGCAGTTAGGGCTTTATCCCAGGGCTCATTGACCTTAGGTATTTGTTGACTTTATATTTCAAAAAAGAAAACCCCCCTCTCTTCTTCATCACAACTTATTAAATGACCATCCCAAGATGATAGAGCATTTCATTCTGAAAGTAGATCCCTGAGACTATAGAGAGCTACAATATGTGCTTTTCTATCTAGGGCTTTCACATCTCCAAACATCTCAGAAGCCACAGTCAAACAGGCCTGGGAATGTACACAGGTGGCAAACTTCAAAAACTGAGCCTAAGATTTTAGGGTGACATTGAATGCATTTTAAGTATTGCCAAGAGAAGAGCAAAGCAGGCACAATACAGATAATAATGACATAGTATATAATAACATAGAATCAAAAGCTTTCTCAATACCATTCAGTTAAACCGGTTATCTTCCTTCCACCTTTCCCACTGACTCTTTTGTACACCCTGGTCTCCCACCCAGTTTATCAAGCTTCTCCATTCCTATCACCTGTATCTTGAGCAAACAATAGGGTACCTTAAATTTCCCATCACCCAGATCTGTTTCACCTCCATGACCTTAAATTCTGGCATCCCCCATTCTGATCACGATCTCTCCCTCCCTCTCTCCCTCTCTCCCTCTCTCCCTCTCTCCCTCTCTCTCTCTCTCTCTCTCTCTCTCTCTCTCTCTCTCTCTCTCTCTCTCTCTCTCTCTCTCTCTCTCTCTCTCTCCTCTCTCACTGTCTTGATCCTCCTAAACCTGCTCTTCATTTTCAGCACAATCTTCATGCCTTCCCTTCCTGTTCTTCTAGTTCACCATTCCTGTTTTGGCCTCAGTATCCTCCCTTCATAGCTTAGACTCTGTAATTAGCTAATTCAACAAAGTGCTGTCCTCAGCCCTGGGATCTCTTGCCCCTCGTTCTTTTGTTCTTCATCCTGCACCAATCCTCATCACACAATCACCACCACTACCCTTTCTACTCCCACTCAGTCGATGAATGTTACTGGTACAAGTCATGAAACCATGCCAAAGGAGCACACTCCATATTCAAATGATTTCGTGTCAATTGGGCTTGCTATATGGCAATTCTTTTTTTTCTTCCTTGATTGATTTTTTTATCTCCTTCCCAATAGCAACTGTCACAAACCTTCTGTTATCTCAAATCCCCATTATAACGGCTTGCAGTTGCCTAGCACCTTTGCATTTTCAAAGAGCTTTGCTTGACTCAACAACAACCTGGTGAGGTTGGTGAAGTTTTTACTCCCATTTTACAAAAGAGGAAATTGAGACCCAGAGTGTTAAAGTACTTGCCCAGGGTCACATGTCTAAAAAGCCTATCATTTTTTGTTGTCTGTCCTTTGTTTTTGAAGAGGACAATGACATCAGGAAGATGATGCCATGACTTGCAAGTGAATTGGATCTAAGTGAGGGAGGGCTGTGCAAGGGAGGCTATTACCAGTCTCCCTTTCTCCTCTGGAGCCATTTGGATCCAGTGGCCAGATATAGATCAGGACGGTGGTGGCCCCCAGGAAATGTATCAGGCAGGATAAGAACTCAGATCTTCCTGACTCCAAATATAATCACTATATCCACTGTGTCACCTAGAACCTCTAATCCTCCACTGGTTGCTTAGGTTTTACTGGTTTAGAATGAGTTTGAATAACATTCATTTTTTGTTCTGGGCAGAAACTCTGAGGGTCTTCCCCTCCCAGACTGATAACTTTGGGATGGCAAATTGGGCCATCTTTGGTCTCAATTCTTACCTAGCCTTTAATCATTGAATGGGTGTGGCCTCAGACCTTAATTACTGCATCCTAGGCCACAGTCAGTCATCTTGACCTTTGTCTTGCCACTGGACTCTGATTACTCTATGGAAGAGTGCAAGACTGATGACTTTGTGTGGCTCTGCCTCACCCAAACCCAAATTCATAAGCACGTCAAGACATCACACTTATGAGGTCATTGGTCCTCATTGAAAACAAATGATGAACAATAGCAATCCTCTGCTACCTTCTGTCTGAGAAAATGACCTTGCCTCCTACAAAATCTGAGTTCTCTCATCCCTGATGCTTCCCATTTCCTCCTGTACTGTACCTCAAATCCCTCAGTTATAACTAGAATGAAAAACACCCAGAGATTTACCCAGGCATCACTAAAAGGAAGTAAAATTCTGAATAACTGAAAAAAAAAACCAAACTGGTCCCAGAGAACAGATAATGAAATATACCTTATTCCTCTTGGCAGAGAGGTGGGGAAATATTAGGAAGGAAGGAGACAAGCATTTATTAAGCACCTACTATGTGTCAGACACTTACACTATGTGTAAGCGCTTTACAAATCCAACTTAGTCATAATGAATGATTTCTCATTTTTGCTTGTTTTGCAGGATTTTATTTGAAATTTATGAATTGATTTAACTAATGATATTGGTCTATAGTTCTCTTGAGCTTTATCCTTTCCCAGTTTAGGTATCAGGATTATATTTGTTTCATAAAAGAATTTTGATAGGGTGCTTTCTTTGTCTAATTTTGAGAATAATTTGCATATTGTGGATACTTATTGTTCTTTAAAAGTTTGACAGAACTATCCCATGAATCCTTCAAAACTAAATTTTTCTTTGGTAGTTCCTTTACAGATAGTTCTATTTCCTTTTATGAGATTGGGTTATTTAAGATCTCTTTTGGGTCTTCTGTTAGTTTGGGTTATTTCTGAAAGATTTTTTAAAATTTTATTTTTTAACGTACTCTGATTTTTCTTTTGTATTCTCAGTTTTCTTAGCATAGACTGTGTGTAATAAATTCTGATTTTTTTAATTTTTACTGAGTTTGTTATGATTTCACCATGCTCATTTTCTAATTTGCTGATTTCATTTCCTTCCCATTCTTTTTTATCAGATTGGTTAAAAGTTGATTGATTTGATTCGTCTTTTCAAAGAACTAATTTTTGGTTTTATTTACTATTTCCATAGGGTTTTTTCTACTTTATTTCTTCTCTAACTTTTAATATCTGTGCTTTGCACTATTTTGTGTTTATTCATTTTGTTGACTTTCTAAGTTACTAAATAGCTATTATCCAAAACAGAGAGTGGCCTTGAAATCTCTTACCACTATTGCATTACTGTGTATGAATTCTCAGTTAATGTTTTCTTTATGAATTTAGATGCTTAGGCATTTGGAGCCTATAACATTAATATTGATGTTGATTTGCTATCTATGGTTCCTATCAACATTCCATAGTTTGTTTTTTTGTTTGTTCATACTTTTTTGTGTTTTGGATGTTTTTGCTTTGTCTGATAGTTAAATTGAAATTCCTCATTTTGGGGATACACTTGGTGCATAGTAAATTTTCTTCCAGCCCCTCATTTTTATTCTATGTATATCTAATGTGCTTCTTGCAAGCAAGTGACTGTAGGATTTTGATATCTTATCCAATCTATCACTCTTTTTCATTATATTGAATTGGTTGATTCACTTATATTTTCTTTATTTGTTCATTTCTAATATTGGGATTTTTTTCAAAATATTATTTTTTCTCTCTTTCTCTATAAATATAGTACTAAGTATCTTCAGTTATTTTAGCTTAATCTGTTCTAAAGTAACCCTATTCCCATTGGCCCTCTTCCCTTCATCCTCAAGTCCCCTCCCCCTCTTTCTTGCTATTCTTCTTCATAGTTTTGGAGTTTTGTTTATTATTTCCTTTTTTCCCTGATTTTATCCACTTCTCATATTCTTTTTTTCTAGCAAGTAGTCAAGTAAACTGAGGCAAACAAGGTTAAGTGACTTGTGCAGAGTCACACAGCTAGTAGGTGTCTGAGACCAGATTTGAACTCAGGAAGAAAAGTTTTCCTGACTTCAAGCCTGGCACTCTATGCACTGTGCTACCTAATGGAAGGGAAAAAGGAAAATCCTCTTATTAGCAGCAAATTCTCTACACACCTTGGAAAAAAATGCTCTGCTATTGCCCTCTACTGGCTTCTTCTCATAACCATTCCCCAGAGCATGGGGAAAAGATCTCATGATTTGTCCAAACAACTTCCTTGAATGAAGGAAATTAACAGCCACTCATATTTGGCTGAGAAATACCCCCAGGCACTGATGCCTGCTAAGTCCCAAATTCCGTTGTTAGCTTCTGAGCTTCAAGGGAAGGAGTTAGACAACCTTCCTCTGATTCACATTGCCACACCACTAAGTACATGCAGTGCCCTCTTCAGGGATGCTCTGCAGTCAACTCAAACCTCAAGAGCTGATTGTTAAATTTTCATCATGAGCATTTGCATCTTGGAAACAGGGCTTAATTTATTATTGACTGTCTAGATCAGGGGTGGGGAAGCTACAGTCTGGAGGTCACGTGTGGCCTTCTAGGTCCAACTCAGGTGCTTCACAGAACAAATCCTTTTATAAAGGGGATTTGGTGTGTGAAGTTTGGATTCAGTCAAAGGGCTGCACTTGAGGACCTCGCCGGCCACATGTGGCCTTAAGGATGCAGGTTCTCTACCCCTGGTCTAGATTTTAAAAAGTGATAGAGAAGGGGCAGCTAGGTGGCTCAGTGAATAGAGCACTGGCCCTGGAGTCAGGAGGACCTGAGTTCATATCCAGCCTCAGACACTTAACATTTACTAGCCATGTGACCTTGGGCAAGTTGCTTAACCCCAATTGCCCTCCCCTCCCCTCTCCAAAAAGCAAAAAAAAAAAAAAGTGATAGAGAAAAATGTTACTAAAACAATAGAGAAAACATAAAAATGCAGCTTGATTTTTCAGAGTCTCTTGATATATATATATCAATACACTCCTGTTCAGCACATGCACACACACATAAACACACACACACTCACCAGGCATAGCTCTTCCCTCTGTGCTACAAAGTGAAGAAAGTACTGTACCCACTGACACCTCACCCCATCCTTCCCAAATATACTACTATTTACCCCTGCTGGTAAACAAATGCATTTCCTCTGCACACTATACATACTATGTATGTTGGCTCCTAGAATTCTTTCCTTGCCTACCCACAACAAAAATTATAATAGCTTGCCTTTATAGAGCATTTTTACAGTTTACAAAGTGCTTTCATATTTCCTGTCCCATTTGATCTTCACAATAACATCGTGAGACACCCAGTGTGAATATTATCTCCATTTTACATGTGAGGAAACTGAGGCTGAAAAAAAAAGCAAAGCTCACTGCTCTGAACTGAATCATGACTTGAAGGAGCCTTATCTTACTCAGAAATTTAAGCAAGGATCTACTTGCACAAAATTGGCCATTTTCCCAAATCTTATTCCTTGGCACACTGTAGGACATGGTAGAGTTAACCTCTCTCCAGTCTTCCTCCCCTACCTCACTGTTACCTTACCAATTGGCATAACCAGCCTTGGAAGTTTCCTGCTGTATTTGAATTTTGTTTATTTGCTATCTGTAATTTTATAAGGGGCATAAAATTTTACTTAGGGTCTATGCTAGGCAGTGGATAGAGTGCAGAGCCTTGGAGTCAGGAAGACTCATCTTTACGAGTTCAAATCTGGCCTCAGACACTTACTAGCTGTGTGATCCTGAGCAAATCACTCAATTCTGTTTCCTCATCTATAAAATGAGCTGGAGAAGGAAATGGAAAACCATCCAGTATCGATTTGCCAAGAAAACTCCAAATTGGCTCATGGTAGGACATCACCGAAACAACTAAACAACAAAAAATTTATAAGGGTTTTTTGTCTCCAAATAAAGATAACGTGTTTTCATTAAATTCTACATAAATGGATCATACAAGTAGGGAAGGTCAAAAGGGAACCTGAGACCAATTGCCTTGGATTTAACTTCGATGATAGAACAAAGAGGAGTTTCTTTAGGAAATCCTCACAAGGTTGTCCCTCTTATTAGCTCTGTCAACCTACATAGAATGAATAGATTGTGGATATGATAAAAGAGAGGGAAGAGAATCTCCCTCAGCAGGGAGAGATGATCACACAATGAGAGCCTGGAAACGAAGACCACCGATAGAAGAGCAGATTCAGAGCTCCCATCTCACACCCCCTCTTGGATATAATCTTGTTGAACGGAATGGCTTCTTGGAACTGAAGGCGTTATTTTTATTTTTTCTTCCCTTTTGAATTTTTCTTTATTTTTACTTAGTCATGTGATTGAATTCACGCAAGTTAAATGTGGCAATGATGCAATTTCATTGTACTGGCTCTTGCAGAACCAATTGTTACTTTCAATCCACACCAACTCTTAAGGTGATGATTTCTCTCAATGTATTATTCATCCCTTTGTGATGTAATATCCCCCCTATTAATCTTAAATTTGTCCTTGTTGATGTTTAAGTGCTGTCTCCTCCTCCCATCCTAGGATTCTATAAACAACCAGCAGTTTCTCTTCTTTATATCTATTGTTAGCATAATAAAATCAAGTCAATAAATAGTTATCAAGTACCTACTAAGTGCTGGGTACTATGCTAATCACTGAGAGTACAAAAAAGAGGTACAAGATCTCCCCAGTCTTTGAGAGAGCTGGTTTCCTGATAAGTTTCCTCTCCCATTGGGCCTTTCTTTAGCCTAGTATCCAGACCACAGAAAGGTAGTGCCACGAATATCATCTGTGCTATATAAATGTTAGCTATCATCATCATCACCACCACCACCACCATCATCATCACTTCTCCCTTATAGGTTTCAGATTTCCCCTTTTCAGACTTAAAAAGCATTGCTGTTTGAGGAAAAGCTTCCCCATCTTCTTCGTTACCTTCTTTGTCCTTTTCAGAGAGTGAATTCAACTAAAAAAGCATTTAGTAAGTGCATACTATGATCAAAGCACATAAAATCATAGAATATCAGAGGAGAAAGGAGTGTCAGAGGCCATCTTGTCCAACTCTTATCCAAGTCACAAATTCTAGCTGCAATATCCCTAACAAGAAGTCATCCAGACTTCTCTAGACTTTCTATAGTTTTAACTCAATTCAACAAATATTTCATGTTTACTACATGCCTAGTATGCTGCTGTTATTAAAAAATATATAAACAAAATATATTTCATGGTAATGTCCCTGCCCTCAAGGAGCTTAAATTCTGTTGGGGTATATGCACAGGTAAGTAAAAATAAAATAATTATACAATTTCAGGGACGCTAACAACCAAGACACTTAGGAAAGGTGTCTTATAGGAAGTAGCGCTTGAGCTAAGTCTTGAAGGAAGCTAGGGGGAGGTGAAGAGGAATGGTATTTCAGGTACGGGGTACGGTCATGCAAAGGCCAGGAGACAGGAGCATAATTTGAGGAACCTCAAGTACTACTCTATTTTATCTTCTCTGAGATGTAGAGACCAAAGTTATGTTGAGAATAAAACCCCCAAAAGGCAGAGTTTTGGGTAATTAATAATTAGTTTATTAATTATTAATTAGGATAGCTAATAATCAATAAATTGATAACTAAGTAACCAAAAATACCAAGGTAAACTCTAAAATGCTTTACATCAGTTATGTACCTTCAGACAAGGAACTCCCCTGACAAGTGAAACTCAACCCTGATTGGTCAACATTTAATGAGGAGGTGGGCTACAAGTCTTCAGATTCTTCTACTGAGATCATGGCTTCATCATGAGACTGAGCAGCCTCCAACAATTTGGGCAGGGGAAGCCATTTCCATCCAGATCTCTCTGACTGTTTTCTCCTTCGTGAGCTGGGTCACCCTAAACTCTAATAAAGGGATCAAGGACAGGGGTTTCTTCCCAGGGTAAGGGCTCCCCCACACTGGATACTATTTATACTCTAAACAGAAATTAGGTTTCCTAATTTCCTAACTGGGTGGGGTCCCATCCAACCTAGTCAATTAGCATTTGCTTTAGGGACTAAGAGTAAAGACTCATGGAAGGAGATGTCTACATTCAGAGAAAGAACTAAAAGAACTAGAGTTTGAATGCAGACTGAAGCAAACTACCTGCTCTTTTTCTTTTTCTTGTTTGGTTTTGTTTCCTTTTTCCCATTGTTCATTCCATCGTTACAATCCTTTACAACCTGACTAATGCCTAATGTGAAAGTATTTGCAGATCCTATACTTGATTGCATGCCGCCATGGGGTGGGGGGGGAGGGAATGGGAAAAGGGAGGGGGAGAAAATTTGAAACTCAAGGAATTGTGGAACTGAATCTGAAACTAAAAGTAAACAAACAAATTAATAAAGACCAAAAAAAAAATTGTATTCTTGGGATAAACACCAAAAAAAAAAAAATCCTAACAGAAGGTCTTTAGCCAATCCTGGTGTATATATTAAATAAATTTATTCATTTGACAAACATTTGTTTAATTCAATTGAATAAACATTTATTAAGTGCAAAAAAAAAAAAAAGAGTAATCTTTTCATTCAGTTATGCCCAGCAGAGACAGTGACCTTTTTCATGAGTAGAATCTTAAAAGAAATAGGAGGAAAAGGATGGATCACAAATAATTAGTTATTAATAGAATAGTGTTGCAGTTTGGGATGCTGGGAACTCCAAGGTACGGGTGGCCTGCCTTGAAAGAATTCAACCACTCAAGCCTTTCAGTTAAAGTAGTGAGTTGATTGTGATGCCAATAGAAGCAGGCAAGATTCTAAGAGAATCTGCAAGATTTAATGGGGATAAGATTGATATTTTTATACAGAGAAAAACTGTGGGAAGATCTAGATGGGATTAAGGAGTGGCAAGTAGCCTGGAGTGGGCCAGGTGCGGTAGTACCTGGTTTACCCATCCCCAACCCCAGCTCTCCCTCCTGGAAGTGAGCAGACTGCCAGGTTCAGCTCCACCCTCCCCCACTGGATCTCCACCCATTCTGGGTTCCCTGTCCCTCCCCAAATGGATCTCTGGGCGGGAATTTCAGCCAAAGGTAAATTTGAAGGCTCAAGGGAATTTCAATGTATGTACTGACCAATCACTGTTTTTGGTTGGCCAAGTGGCTTCCCTTTAAAAGCTGGCACATTTTCTGTGCAGACTCACTGTTCAATTTGGGCCTGACCCGGGACAGTCCCACAGAAAAAGTAAAATCCACTTCCAAATTTTACTCAGGGGGTCTCTTGTCTCTCTTCTTTTGGCACAAACAGTGCAGACAATGAAAGGAGTTAAGTAGCTGGAGAGCCACAGAGAAAGGGCAGGATTATCGAGTATCTGGGTAGACTGGCATGAACCTGGCAAATGCCAGGGACTGGGTTGAGGGGCTGGATTGTGTGGGAAAGTTAAAGGGTTGGGTTCTTTTCAGAGACATGGGTTCTTTTCCTTTTAGGGGTCCAGGTTTCCTTTTAGGGGTTCAGGTCCCATGACCCTATCAATAGCATAATATTAACTTTTCTCAGTTGTATATAGTATTCCAGATGTGGACCATGGACAAAGACTGGGATAGTCTCTGTTTTTTATAACCAAAACACTTCCCAGTGGTGCTCAGCAACAAGAACACATGGGACCCAAATTCTCAGGGTAAGGCTGGCCCTTGGTAAAGCAGAAAAAGAGGAGAAACCTTTCTCCAGTGTCTCCAGCTTCACAACCCTCTCTTTCCTCATAAAATGTCAGGCCGTTAGACACCCAGAATCTTCACATTCTTCACCCTGCTTTCTCTCCCTCTAGCAAAACCTGATATTGCAAAAAGTGATAAAACTCATTCACAATAAGTTTTAAATATCAGAAAACAGATTGACATATCCTACCTTCCTTGAGCACTTACAGTTTAATAGCAATGAGAGCCTCAAGGTCAAGGGCTAGAGACCTAACGGATGGAGAACTTTTGGGAGACACTAACTAGATGCTATCTTTAAGACTACATATTTGTAATACTGGTGTTGCTTCATCAAACTATATAAAATGACTGTAAAATAAAGGAAGTTGTCAGTGAGATGTGGGGACATTCATTGTATTGAAACTACTGAGTTTCAGTCATGTCTGACTCTTCATGATCCCATTTGGGGTTTTCTTGGCAAAAAATCCTGGAGTGGCTTCTCCAGCTCATTTTACAGATGAGGAAACTTAGGTAGAGTTAATCAACTTGTCCAGGGTCACACAGCTAGTAAGCATCTAAGGCCAAATTTGAACTCAGGAGGATGAGTCTCCCTGATTCTAGGTCTGGCACCTGTGCAATGACTGCACCATCTAGTGAGCAAAGTGGGGCATAGTTCTTTGCTATGTTGGGATAAGAAGAAACTCCAAGAAGGGATAGGATCATTGCTCAGGTTTGGTGAAATGATAATAACAAAAAATGCTGAGAAACCTAAGCTTCTCACTCATTTTATTTTAGATTGTTTTTTTTTTAATCTGTTAAAGAGAATGATCTTTCCAGTGGGGAAGGCAAAATGAAAATGACTCACAAGTCATTGAAACTACAGATAAGCAGATAGTGTAAGGGAGAACTTAGAGATTCCGAATGAATTCATTTCACCTGGTCCTGATGAAATATAGCCTATGATAGTAAAAGAACTGGCAAGTATTATTACTGGGCCACTCCTCAGTTATATTTAAAAGGTCTTGAAGAATGGGAAATGTACCCCAAAAGATGTTAAGAATTAGAAAGGGAAAATGTTTTCTTCAAAAAAGGAGTAGGCTCTGAAATTGTGGTCTAGTGAGCTTGGCGTGGATTTCTGACAAAATTTTAGAACATATTAGCAAATAAATATTTTGTGAACATTTTAACTTAATGTAGGTCAACAGGGTCAAGTCCAGTCAAGTCAACCAGTATTTAAATGCTTTCTATGTGCCAGGCACTATGCTAAATGCTAAGGATACAAAGAAAGGTTAAAAAAAAAAAGGAGCCTACAGTCTAATGGGGGTGGGGAACAATGTGCAAACAGCTATGTACAAACAAGATATATACAAGATGAATTAGAGGGATTATCAGAGGGAAGGCCTTGATTAACTGGGAAAGGCTTCTTGCAAAATGTGGGACTTAAGCTGAGACTTGAAAGAATCCAGGTAATTTAGGAGGCAGAAATTAGGAGGGAGAGCATTTGTGATATGAGGAACATTCAGTAAAAATGCTCACTGTCAGGATATGGAAAGTCCTATGTCAAGAGAAAAGCAAGACCAGTGTCACTGGATTGTAGTGCATATGGAATGGAGTAAAGTATAAGACAGGAAAGCTAAGAAGGCACCAGAGCATATTGGGCAGTAAAGCAAAACTTATGTATTCTGTTTTATAAATAGAGAGGTGATAGTCCCTCTGCCATGGCCAAGACCTCATTTGAGGATTGTGTTTAGTTTTGGGCACCATATTTTTGGCAAGAACACAGAAAAACTGGAATGCAACTGGGATGATGAAAGATTGGAGACTATGCCATTTAAGGATGGGCTGAAGGAACAGCGATACTTCGCTCGATGAAGAAATGACTGAGTGCAGGGCCACATGATAACTGTCTCTAAGTATCTGAAGGACAAGCATATGGGAGAGGGATTGGATTTGTTCTGTTGGGTCTCCATGAGGCAAAACAAGTAGCAATGGATATAAGATGCAGAGAAGCAGAATTTTGTTTATTATATGAAAATAAGCTTCCTAACAATTAGAGTTAACCAAAGGCATAATGGGTTATCTTGGAAGGAGGTGGTAAGTCCTAGCATTGGAAACCTTCAAGCAAAGATTAGAAGACCACTTGTTGGGGAGGCTGTAGGAATTATTGGTCTTGTCCAGAAGCCTTTTCCAGGGCTTCTTAAACTGTGTCAAGACCCACATGTGGGTCGCTGAAGGGGCTGCAAGTGGAAAAAAGTTTAAGAAGCCCTACAGACTGCCTTATCACACTCACATTCATGGCATCTGTGATTCCTCTTCCCAAATCTTTTTCCTAGGCTATAACTGATTGTTCTAATAGGACTTAGAGCTGTAGAAATATGAAAGAAAATATCAGACACAGTGAATGGAATGAAACATACAGACGGAAAGGTATGGATGAAGTCAGGAAACATGAGTAATCTGGGCATAGTGGCACATGGAGAGGAGGAGTAAACAATGAGGCTGCAAAGAGAAGTCAGAGCTTTATTGTGCTAGGCTGAAGCTTTATTGTGGTGGGCTGCCAATGCCAGGGTAAAGAGTCTGACCATAATTTAGAAGACAGAGGGAAGTCTTCCTGAGCAGTGGCTGAGGGGTGGGGTGGAATTATCACACCTGTGCATTGAAAAGATAAATGCAGCAGCTGGATATGGGAAATATGGGTGGGCGGGAGACTGGTTAGACGTCTATTGAAAGCTGTCCAAGTTAGAAATAATGAGGGCTTGATTCACAGGGCAGTGGCTGTGGAAATAGGCAGGAAGTAGGGGATGTGAGAGACATTTCAGAGGGAGAATTGACAGGACTTGTGATTGATTTGGACGGAGAGACTGAGAGAAGAGGAGTCAAAAAGAAATCTGCTTTTTACAAGCATGGGTGACTGAGAGAGCAGTGATTCCATTAACAGAGAAAAGTTACTAGGCAGAGCAGGTTTGAGGAAAATGATAATGAGTTCAGTTTTGGACACTGTCAACCCACCCATCATCCAGCATGTCAGAAGGCTGTGCAAAAAGAGTGTCCTAAACAGCAGAGGGTTACTTGAGGAAGTCATAGACCAAGACCCAAACACTGACATGAATCAACAGAGAAAGAACAAAACCTGGAAAGAACACAATGACCATTTCGACCATGAAACTAATAAATGAGTGCATACACTGAGGAAATTGGCCCAAAAGAGAAAGGATCAGGCATTGTAGCACAGACAAGAGAGGTGAATTGGGAAGCAGATGAGCTGGGCTCTAATCCTGGTTCTCTCCCTTATGAACTGTGTGACCTTTGGAAAATCACTTTAGTTTCTCTGCACACACAGCAAAGTTTAATTTTTCTTGGTACCAAGAAAAGGATAAAGCTGTTATAAGGCAGGTAAGACACTGTCCTTTTTAAGAAGTGGAAAATCCAAATTGCAGAATAATTCAAAAGAAATTTCATTTTACTACAGTCAATAAGGAATGAATAGGTATTAATAAATACAGACTATGTAGGAAGCTAAGCAGGTCATGGTGCAAAGAGAGTTCTGCTTTTAGCACCATAGAATCATAGATTACAGATTTAGAACTAGAAGCACCCCCCCATCATTTTTACAGATGAGGAAACTGAGGTCCCAACAGGAGAAGAGACTTGTCCAATCACACAGATTACAAGAAGCAGAGCTGAGATTTGGTCCCAGGTTCTCTCGACTCCAAATCTAGTCCTCTTTTCACTGAACCACACTACCAAAATGTTGGCAGAAACCTTGGTTCAAATGCTGGGTGGGAAAGTCACTTTTCCACTCCTGGTCTCAATTTTCTTATAAAAAAAAAGGAGGAGTAGACAAGGTGATCTCAAAGATCCCTTCCAAACCCAACACACTGTGCTTCTCGATTTTAAAAGACATTGAAGGCCCTCCTCATATGGTGACACATTATAAGCATCACTCATGCCAATTTACCACCTGCGTTAGACACTGGATACTCAATGAGGTTCACATGTGGCTTTTGAGTTATCACAAATTTCTGAATTAATTAAATGTTATTATTACATATGTGTTGCCCTTTACTAAAGTTCTCTTTAGACCACCATCACTACTACTACTTCTAATACTACTACTACTATTACTACTCCTGTTGCTACTATTACTACTACCATTACAACTACTACCACTGCCACAACCACCACCATTACTACTACTACCATCAGTGCTACTACAATTACTACTACTATTGCCATTACTAGTATTACCACAACCACCACCACCATTACTACTAGCCCTACTACTCCACTACTACTACTACTACTACTACTACTACTACTACCCCTACTACTGCTACCATGACCACTATTAGCATTACCACTACCCCTACTACTACTACTACTACTAATATTATTACTACTGTCACTATTACTACTACTATGGCTACTACTACCACTACTATGTGTTGTTACCAGCCAGTGATAAATTTTGTGACTATCTTCCCCAGGATCAGCCTAGATCATTTGGAGATTTTCACCATCAGAGTATTGGTCACTGGGTGGTGAATTCTATTAGACTACAGCTCATGAGGGCTTTCTACTAAGGCATAGAGGAACTGCAATCTCCCACAGGGGAGGGAGTAGCCTACATGGATGGAATCACAGATCCCCAAAATTAGAGTTACAACTTTCACCCTACGCCAGTGACAATAACCAAGGAGTGAAGAACAAGAAAAAGTCACCCATCACATTGAAAGCTTGGTTCTGTCCAGTTTCCCCTTCTGCCACCAAATCCTTTCCATAACCATACCCTCACCCAAAGATTCAGGGGCTTTGGCAAAGTCATTTGCAGAATCTCAAAGTTGGATGGGACCTCCAAAGGTCATCATGTCCAATCTTTATCTGAACAGGAGTACTTCTACAACACCCACTACAATGTTCGGCTTCTTCTTGAAGACCCCCAGTGAAGGGAAATACACTAAAGCTCTGATTCCAATTTTAAGCAGTCCATAGAGCCTAAATATTTCTCTTATGAGCTTCCACCCATTGCTATTAGTTCTATATGCTAGGCCAAGTAAAACAAGTCAAATCCTTCTTCCAATAGGCTTTCAAGTTAGCTAAATACTCCCAGCTCCTTCCCTGCCTCCTTATAAAATCTTGTGGCCTTAATCGTTTTGGTCATGCCTAGATTTCAACATGCTTCATAAAATATGATCCCCACAAGTGATCCAGCATCTTCAAATATGGCCTAACCATAGCACCTTCCCTCCCACCCAAGACTGGCTAGATGACCAGGAGCCTGGAGTAAGAAACTCAGTATAGTTCTTTGAGGATGATCTACCCCCACAACAACTCCACCAGTTCTTTTCCAGTATGTATCCCATCTCACCATGCTACCATGATAAAATAATGTGGCTTAGGGGAAGAAGCTCTGATCTTGGAGTCAGGAGATCAGGGTTCAAATCACTCCTTTAATTTCTGTAAGCCTCAGTTTCTTCATCTGTAAAATGGTAATGAGACTGGCACTACCTAAATCATAGGCATGCAGTGAGGAAAAAGATTTTAATCAAATGTTATAACACAAAGCTGTTTGCAAATCATAAAGTTCTATATAAATGCTAGCTTTTGTTGTGATTGTGTATTTCGTTGTGTAAATGTGAATTATTACAACTGAAAAGGCACAAGGGAGGAAGTTATGGCAGGTTCAGTCCTGTTGAGCTCCACCGGGAGAAACCTGACTGCCAACCCCATATCCATGCCCAAGCCCTGCACCCTCCCCTCAGCAACACACCCTAACAACCTCTTATGCTCAAGCCATTGGTCTCTCCCCCAAAACAGCTGCCACCTGTTTGACCAGCTTTTCCCTGCACAGCGGGTAAATGGTAACACTTACTACTCATCTTTTACTTGTTGTCACCTTGCAGCCCTGCCCTCTGGACCACCCCAAAACCCAGGGTGGGGTAAGCCCAAACCAGTCCAGGTGTGGCTCACTGGACCTCAGCCAGCTCTCCAGCACCATCTGCTGGATAATTAGGGACCTGCACCCCTGAGCAAATTTCCATGGTCACTGCTCAGGCTTCCTTGGTTTAGAGTCCAGGGGTGGGGAACCTGCAGCCTCAAGGCCACATGTGGCCTTTTAGGTGCTCGGGTGCGGCCTTTTGACAGAGTCCAGATTTTACAGAACACACCCTTTTATTAAGGGGATTTGTTCTGTGAAGTTTGGATTCAAAGTGCCACACTTGAGAACCTAGAGGGCCACATGTGGCCTCAAGGAAGCAAGCTCCCTACCCCTGGTTTACACCCTTAGTTTTCCTGTGAGCCAGGACTGTCATTCCTAGACAGTTAAGCTCAACTATTTGGCATTAGTCTCTAGGTAAATTCCCTGGGAATCTAGCGCATCACAAAAACACCCTTGGTCGCTCATAATGTCCTGACTTATACATTCATAAGGTCATAGATTTAGAGCCAGAAGGCACCTTCGAGTTCATGTCCAATACCTTCATTTTACACCTGAAGAAACTGACACTCAGAGAGGTTAAGTGATTTTCCCAAGGTCACACAGTTCATAAGGGAGAGAAACAGGATTTGAACCCAAACCCTCTGACTCCAAGTTCACCCTTTGGTCTCTGTGCACAGCACCTCTTCCTTTCCCTTTTTGCCAGTTTCCTCAGTCTGACATCCAAAATCACAGTTTCATTCCACCCTTTTCTAGCCAACCTTAATAATGCCCCCAAATCCACCTCAATTCCAGGGGAGCTGGCTTCTTCTGGGCCTCAGTTTCCTCATTTTTAAATTTCATTTTCACAACATATGTTGAACCATATGAGCGATAAGATCCCTCCAGACTTTAATTCCTTGATCTTCATTGTCCCAAGCAGATTATTCTGACCTTCGAACCTAGTCTCATGTTGCTCCCCTAACCTGGCAACTTGATCTTTCCATTTTTGCAAATCCTAGACACCATAAGCTCTAACTTCTCTCATGAAACCTTCCTTGATAATGAGAGCTGGTGCTGATCTTACCCATCCATAGCACATCTTGTCTACGCCTGACTTTCATATATATTGGGCAGAATGTTAAGAGTGCTGGACTCAGAACTGAAAGAGTCAGAAGTTCGAGTCCCAGAGCCATGTTAATTTAGCCTAATTACCACAGACAAATCACTTTACCCACTCTGAGCCTCAGTTTTCTTAGAGGTAAAATGGGTATAATATTTGGATTTCCTGCTCCACAGAACTAGTGTGAGGAAAGGACTTGGTAAACTCTAAATCATTATATAAACAGAAGCTATTGATGAATCATAAGATTTGGGGTTTTAATTGCACGAGATAAAAAGGCATTTAAGGATGGCGGTCTCTATTAAAGAAGACAAAACTGCAGATCCAGCAAAGAATCAAAGGAAAGTTTCAAGTGTATAAAATAGAAGCTCCATGTTCTTACAGGGTATATAGCACTCATCTAGAAGATATTGGACAATGCTTGGGTTTGTGGGATTTTTTGGAGGAGGAGAGGGGAGGTTTGGACTCAGCAGCAGCATAGCATAGTGGTAAGGACTCAGTAACTACTATAGCTGTGTGACCTTGGCCAAGTTACTTCCTCTCTATGGGCATCAGTTTTCATCTGGAAAATGGGTGTTGGGATTGGTAATAGTTAAGATACTAATTAGTTCTGTCATTCTATGAGAACAGGATAATGGCCCTCACACCTCAAAGTAGCCTCCTTCCTCTCCTTCTGATTGAATGGTTCTTTCCAGAACTTCCATTTAAGGAGGGTTCCCAGGTCAATTAATCCTCATTTTTCACCATGCTGCACACCAGAGGTCTCTGTTATGTCTCCAGTAACTTCTTCATCCTGGAAGAGCATTCCTGCCCTAGAATTCACATATTGAAAGCCCTTCTTGTCTCTCCCTCTGATTGGATGGCTTCTCCCAGAACTTCTGTTCAAGGAGGATGCAGAATCTAGTCATGTCTTCATTTCTAATCTGGTTGCACTCCCAGACTTCTCTACCATGCCCCAATCCTGGCTACCTTCATCCTCACACACACACACCCTTTTCAGTTTCCTTCTATGTGTTGCCTTTCCCCATTAAAATGTAAGCTTCTTGAGGGCAGGAACAGTTTTGATTTTTACTTATATCTGTATTCCCAGTACTTAGCCCCATGCCTGGCATACAGTAAGCACTTAGTAAATTCTAGTTGTGACCTTACTGTGACCTAGTGGATAAGTGCTGACCTTGGAGTAAGGAAGCACTGGGTTCAAATTCTAACATTTATTTGCTGTTTGATCATGGGCAAGTTGGGTAGCTAGGTGGCACAGTGGAGACAACCCTATGCTTGGAACCAGAAAGACTCACCTTCATGAGTTCAAATCCATCTTCAGACACTGACTAGCTGTGTGACCCTGAGCAAGTCACTTAACTCTGTTTGCCTCAGTTTCCTCATCTGTAAAATGAGCTGGAGAAGGAAATGGCAAATCCCTGAAGTATCTTTGTCAAGAAGACTCCGGATAGGGTCATGGAGAGTTGGATGCTACTGGAAAAAAAAGACTTAACAACAAAAAATGGGCAAGTTACCAAAGTTTTGCACGTCTCAACAATTCTGTCAAACTATAAATTATATACAGTGACTTATATAATGATTGATAATTATCTGCCTTGATGAAGGGAGTTTGGATACTAGAAATCATAGGTGCTTGATGTATAAACACATGTGTATGATTGGCTGATAGGAAGATAATTGGTGTGTGGTTTTGTATATGAACATTATAAATCAGTATTATTGAGAACCTACTTTTCTGAGGAGTTTAATTCCAATTGAACTCAGAAAGAAAGAAATAAAAGAAGGAAGGAAGGAACAAACAGGAGAAACCAAATCACTCCCTAACTACCATCAACCCTAACCCTATCAATCCACTGCTCCAATGACATCTAAATAGTTTAACTTACCAGGAATGATACCAACTATAAAGAGATTAAATATATTCACATCCTATTTATTCACAGATTGTGAGACACCTCTAGGGTCATCCAATACAATCCTAAGAGTCCAATCTCAAGTGTGTATCTTCTGATTTGTGTTTACCTTGAACCTATCAGTCCTTCAAGTTCATGGTGGGTGCAGATCTGTTACTGAATAGCCTAGGCTCACCTTAAAATGAATGTAGGGTTGCATGTAATGTTTTTCAACACCATGACCTTTTTTTACTGGACTTTTTCATCTTCCTATTTTTTTATTTCTTTTTTTAAAAAATCTTTGTTAAGAGGGATGGCTCTCTGACATAGGGAGGTGAGATGCCATGAGGAAATCCAGGTCAGGTAAAAATAAAATATAATAAAAATCTACTTTTTAAAATGCTATTAGAATCATAGGATTTGGAGTTGGAAGGGACATTAGAGATCATCCAGGCCAACCTCTCAAATAATTGCCCCAAGGTCATACAGGCTGTAAAGTAGAAAAAGCAGAATGTGAACCATGGTCCTCTGATTTTAACTCCAATGTTATTTCTACTCACCAAGCTGCTTCCTTGTAGGTATACATACACACACATACACACATGCGGTCTTAGCTGTGGGTGTGTAACTGATCATGCCTTGTGGTGAGGGGACAAGGGAGACAATGTCCTGTGGATGCACTCTAGTGGGTTGTGGCAAGTTCACAGGTATATGAGGGTCCAGAACAATTTGGGAAAAACTAGATTGGAATGTGGGGCAGCTGGGTGGGGCAGGGGATGGAGCACATAGATGGAGTCACTAACTATGTGACCCTAGGTAAGTTACTTCACCCTTTTGGTTCTTTTTTTTAAGTTGTAAAATGAACTGGAGAAGGAAATGACAAACCAATCCAATATAATTGCTAAGAAAATTCCAAATGGGGTCACAAAGAGTCAGACACCCCTAAAAAAATAACTCAACAACAATAAAAGGTTGAAATGTGGTACAAATGGGACTAAGGTCACCAATTCTGTCTCCATTAGAGGCTGGTTAACTGGACCCTGTCCTGCCCCATAAATCACCCATCTAACCTTGGCCAACCAACTCAATTAATAATAAACTTTTAAAAAATTATTAAAGGCCCTCTTGTGCAGATCCCTATCCTAAGTTCTTGGGAAAAGTCAACATTTTAATAAGACAAAGTCTTGTCCTGATGGAAGAGTCTAGTAGGGGAGACTGCCCACAAAAGAAGTTTGGAGTGGGGTGGGGCTTGGATATAGGGGTGAGAACTCAAGTGGATGAGTGTAAATCCATCTCCACTGATGGAAACGCACCTTAGAGTGCCTGTCCATATGAGGTGTTGCTGTCAAAAGCAAGACCAATATTCTTGAACATTCTTCTCAGTCCCACAACTACCTTTTCAGTATTTAGCCTTACATCACTATTACCTGCCATACTACTCCCACAGCTATTCCAAATGAAGCAATAGAAGAATCACCAAAGAAATCCTCACCTACATTCTACAACCCCAGGACCTTCCCCATTCCCTTCCCCCTCCACATCTGCCACACCTTAGGTTCAGCCCTACCCAGCTGCCCCCTCCTTTGACTCATAGGGAAGGCATGATCTGTTCAATCCTGTCCTCCTCTTTCATGGAAAGAGCTGCATTCAATCCACTCTCAAGGATCCACATGTGATTTATATGCTTCCTGGATTGTATTCCATCACATTTGATCCCAGGCTGGTTTCCCTGCATCCCTCAGCCTACCTCTAAACCACATCCTTCATTGTCAATTGGTTAGAAGAAAGTTAGGGAAGATAAACTCACTAGAGCCAAGTGCAGAAAGAGAGAAGAAAAAACTTCTCCAAAAGAGAAGAAAAGTCAGGAAGTACTTTGAATTTTAGATCATCTGTATCTCAGGCTTTCCTCTAGTCATCCATACAACCAACATTATTAACTACAGTATGTGACCACAGTTATCTAGTGTTTGATAAACACAAAGATTCAAGCTTTTGGAACAAGAACTCACTGTTTGACACGAATTGCTTGGGAAAATGGAAAGCAGTTTGGCAGGAGGTAGGCGTAAACCAACTTTCACCCATATATCAAAATAAGGTCAAAATGACATGATTTAGACAGAAAGGGTGATACTGTAAGCAAATTAGGAGAGCGTGGAAAAAAATTACCTATCAGATCTATAGATAAGGGAAGAATTTATGACCAAGGAAGAGGTAGAGAAATCACAGGAAGTAAAATGGATAACTTTGATTACATTATATTTAAAAGATTTTGCACAAGCAAATACATTATAGCCAAGATAAGTAAGAAATCGAGGGAAAACATTTTACAGCAAGTTTCTCTGATAAAGGTCTCATTTCTCAAATACATATTGAACTGAGTCAAATTTATAAGAATAGGAATCATTTTCCAATTGATAAATGGTCAAAGAATATGAACACGCAGTTTTCAGACAAAAAAATCAAAACTATCTATAGTCAAATTTTTAAAAAGCTCTAAACTACTACTTATTAGAGAAACACTAATTAAAACAACTATAAGGTGCCAGCTCCCACCTTTGACATTGGCTATGATAGAAAAGGAAAATGACAAATGTTAGAGGGGGTGCTGGAAAAATTGGGACACTAATGCACCATTAGTAGAATTGTGAACTGGTCTAACAATAATATATTTGGAATAATTTGGAATTTTGTGCAAAAGTCTAGAAAACTGTGTACACCCTTTGACCTAACAATTCCACTATTAGTTCTACATCCCGAAGAGATCAAAATAAAAGGAAAAGGACCTATACATACAAAAATATCTACAGAAGTTCTTTTTGCAGCGGCAAAGAATTAGAAACTGAGGGGATGCCAGTCAATCAGGGAATGGCTGAACAAGTTGTGATGGAATACTACTGCGGTACAAGAAAAGACAAACAGGGTGATTTCAGAAAAACCTAGAGAGACTTACATGATCTGATGCAAAGTGAAGTGAGCACAACTAGGAGAACATTGTACATGGTAAAAGCAATTTTATGCAATAAGTAACTGTACATGACTTAACTATTCTGATCAATGCAGTGATTTACAGGGTTAGGGAACCTGTGACTCCAAGGCCACATGTAGATCCTCAAGTGAAGCCCTTTGACTGAATCCAAACTTCATAGAACAAATCCCCTTAATAAAAAGATTTGTTCTGTAAAACTTGGACTCAGTCAAAAGGCCATACCCAAGAACCTAGAAGACCACATGCAGCCTTAAGGCCACAGGTTCTTCATCCCCAGAAAACAATTCCAAAGAACTTATGATGAAATATGCTATCCACCAAAGAAAGGACTGATGGAATCTGAGTGCAGATTGAAGCATGATTTTTTTTTCACTTTATTTTTCTTGCTTTGTCTTTGCAACATTGCTAACATGGAAATGTTTTGCAAGATTTCAAAAAATATTTGATTAATATCAAATTTCTTGCCCTCTCAATGGGTGGGGGAAAGAACTCAGAACTCAACATTTTAAAATAATTTTTACATAATAATAAATCATTTTAATAATTTAAATAATTTTTTAAAGAAACAACTACTGTGTGCAAAGCACTATGCTAGAAAATGGTGAAGTCACAATATTTAGAAAACCACAAAATAACAAATTTTTGGTTGGAAGGAATCTCATTGACCATCTAGTCCAAGAACCCAAGAACTCTACCAGTATAACTATTCAACAAATAATTGTTCAGTCTCTACTTGAATATGTCCAAGGAGGGTAAATCCAGCAACTCTTCAAGCAGCTGATTCAACCTTTGGAGAGTTCTAATTATTAGGAAATTTTCCCTGACCTCAAGTCTAAATTTAACTCCTTTGCAGCTTTTACTCATTGCTGTTGAGTCTGCCCTATGGGACAAAATTTAAAAAAAAAAAAGAAAACTAATTACTCCTCCACAAGACTATCCTTCAAATATGACAGCACAACTTTCATGTCCCCCATGATCTGTCTCTTCTCTAGACTAACACCATAAACTCCAAGGTCCTTAACATTGTGGCTACCCTTCTCTAAACACTCTGCAGGTTCTCAATGTCCTTCATAAACCATAGTGTCCAGAACTGAACTCAGTGCTTCAGATGAGTTCTGATGGAAGCAGAATACAGTGGAATTCATTTCTTGAAGCTATGCTTCTTTTAATGTAGCCCAAAATCATAATAGCCTTTTCAGATGCCACCTCATAATGTTGATTCATATTGAATTTGCAGTCCACTAAAACTCCCAAATGTTTTTTTCAGAATAATTCATGTCCTTATTTCTTATACTTGTGAAGTTGATTTTTATACCCAAAATATTCTTATACCCAAATGCAAGACTTTACATTTATTTCTATAGAATTACATATTGTTAGATGATGGCCAATACTTTAGACTGTCAAGAATCTTGACTGTCATCCAATGTGTTAGTTATCTCTCTCAGTTTTACGTTATCTGCAAATGTGATGAGCACATCCTCTACACCTTATCCAAGTCACTGATAAAAGTATTATGTAGCACAAGGTCAAGTATAGTTGCCTAGTATACCTTACTAGATACCTCCTGCCGCATTGACATTGAACTATAACCAACTCTTCTTTGAACCCAGCCAGCCAATCCCATCTGAATTCACCTTATTACTTTCTAATCTATATTTGCCCATCTTGTCCTCAAGAAGAAAACAAGATACTTATCAAAAGTTTTGCTAAAATCTAGGTCAACTATAACCAAAGTATCTTCCTTATTTACTAATTCGAAAAAGGAAATGAGGTTAGTCTGACATGACCTGTTCTTAATGAAGCTCTTTGTAATCACTGCTTGCTTCCTTTTCAAATGTTTGCCAACCATCTCTTTAATGATCCATTCTAGAATTTTCCCAGGAATCAAAGTAAAGTTCACTAACCTATTGTCTTTTATTTTAAAAAAATAGGGACACCTGCCTTTCTCCAGTCTTGTAGCATGATTCTCATTTTCCATGATCCATTTCCCCTCCATTTTTAGAGCTAACATTCTAGTTTAATTGTTCAGTCGCTTCAGTCATCTTCATTTGTAACTCCATTTGGGGTTTTTCTTGGCAAAGGTACTGGAGTGGTTTGCCGTTTCTTTCTCCAGCTCATTTTACAGATGAGGAAACTGAGGCAAGCAGGGTTAAGCAACTTACCCTGGGCCACACAACTAGTCAGTGTCTGAGTCTGGATTTGAACTCAGGTCTTCCTGACTCCAAGCCCAGCATTCTATCCACTGTACTACCTAACTGTCCCCTACATTCTAGTAGGGGGATAAAAACTTAGCAGTACTTAGCATAATGACTGAAATATAGTGGATATTTAATAAATGCTTATTGATTGATTACAAACATAATCATAGATAAGTAATACACAATACATGATAAGTGCATTGAAAAGGTGTTTGGAAAAAAAGAACTACGATGTTGTTGGAGAGGGGCATAAAGGGCTTATGAAGACTTTCTCTAAAACTAGAATTCTTAACCTTTGTTCCATCAATAATTGAATCAAACACTAAATTTCCATTGGAGGTCGGTAAAAAATAAAGCTGTGATTATTTTCCCATCCAAGTTTACAGACTCCCCCTGACTGCAAGCATCTGTGAACCATTGGCTAAGAACCACTGAACTAGAAGGTAGCATTTGAGTTGGAGGTTACGAGTAGAAATCCACAGGTGAAGACAGACATTCCAGACACAAGAGAGACTACAGAGGCAAGGTGGGAAAGTACAGCATGGATAATAATCCAGCTTGACTGAAGTACAGAGTTCATGAAGGCGAAGACTATGTGATAAGATTGGAAATATGAAGTGGCATCAGATTTGTGGTGGCCCTTGAAATCCAGGGAAAGGAGTTCAAATTTTACTTCTTGGTTTGTTGGAAGCCACTGGGATCTTTTGAACAGAGAACATGGGAGTGACATGGCCAGATGTTAAGTATGGACTGAATTACTAAAAGTAGCCCATTTTCAGCTTTCAATTAGACTTCTTGGCAAGTTCAAGAGCAGAGTTCTCCCATTCTCCATCCTTTCAAGAGCTCTTTCTATCCCAAACTATTGTGGAATAACCCCTCCACCCCGCCTCCAGTATGTCACCCCTCCAGCCCCACCCAGGATGGATTTCATCCTACAGCCTGACACACCCTCCTGCTAATTATCTGCTTAGCATACTCCTTGACTATAACTCATCATTAAATAGCATTTCTTAGTCACTATCTTTGGGAAAACCAGCTAGACTGGAATCACCTAATTGGCTTCCCTCCCACTGAGCTTTCTTGAATCCAGATGAAAGCATCTGGAATATCTTCACAGTTGGAGATCTCCACCCAATCCTCACTCCTCCCTTAGCTAGCCCAACAGTAACATCCTTTTGGGGAGCAAAGGCAAGAGCAGAGAGCTTGGGCTCATCATTCTGAACTTCACATACTTCTGCTCTCCCATTTTAGACTGGTTTGGGACTGGAATAACAATAACAACAATAATATCACACACCCTAAGATTTACAAAACTATTTCCCAAAAACAACCCTGTGAGAAGGGTCATTAGTAAATATATTATTATAAATATATTTTATACCCTCTTTATAGATAAGAAAACTGAAGCTCAGAGAAGTTAGGGGGAATTGCCCAAATTTATACATTTAATGTCAGAGCCAAGATTAAAATCCAGGTCTCCCAATTTCAAGAGGGAGAAATGGAGAGGAAATAGAAGTTAGGGGAGAGGCAGGGGGAGGGAGCAGAGAGAGAGGAAAAAGAGAGGGGAGTGGAGGGTTACTACTGAAAGTCTTCAAGAAAGAATTCAGATTAATTACCATTTGTCAAAATGCTATAGCCAAGACTCATATTAGGGGTTGGACTAGGTGAACTTTGAGGTCCCTTAAGATGTTGAAAGAGAGAGAGAAGGATCATAGAATCATAAGGCCATGACATTTAGATATGGAGGGAATCTCAGAAGCCACCTCATCCACATGAAATCCCTATGAGAAAACTGAGACCCAGAGAGATAAAGTAACTTCCTCAGTATCACATGGAGAAGAAGAAAGAGAGGAGGAGAAAAAGGATGCCATGTGTAATGGAAAGAAGAGAATTCATAGAATAGGGAGAAGGATTAACAGGAAAGAAAAATGGGAAACAGAGAAAGAAGGGATATGCCCTTTCCCTTAAAAAAGTTTATGCACACATGTTCACACACACACACACACACACACACACACGATTGTGAGCACCTTGAAAGCAAGGTTTGTCTTTTGCCTCTTTTTGTACCCCAAGTGCTTAGTACACAGTCTGGTACATAGTGTGTGCTTAATAAATGTTTACTGATTAACAACAACACAGGGATTACATTAACTGTCCATCAGTTTCCTCCTGACTCAGAAATTTTGTGATTCTAACTTGGAGGGCTAAAGACAGACTGCCCCTTTATGGAGTAAAGGAAGAAGGGTCTGCATGATGAAGGCATTGCATTTTCCCATTTCAACAGAAATGTGCTTGGTCCAATCAGGGAGACAGGATCCAGGCCACATCCCTTCTATTTACCACACATTGTGGTCAATTCTAGAACACATTATGGGATTGTGGACTATCCACTCTGTGATAAAAATTTCCTTTCTAGCTGGTTCCACGTGCCTGTGACTACTCTTCTCCCTCCCCACCCTCACACATTCCAGTTAATAACAGCTGGAGTCAAAACATCATTAGGAAGCATATATTGCTGCCAGCAAAATCAGCTTATACATGCCTAAAACAAAAATTATTCAGGGATCATAGACCATCTGGGATCAACTGAGTCTGATTTCCAATGACAACACCATTGCCCCAGGACGGTGGTGAAAAAAGGAATGAAGGGAGGGAGGGTTAGCCTTAGACACTGCATAACCCTGGACAAGTTATTTAGTTGCTGTCTGCCTCAGTTTCCTCAACTGTAGAATGAGGCTAGTAATAAACAGTACTTACCTTCCAGCAGAGTGCTTAGCACAGAGCCTAGCCCACATTAATGCTTGTTTCTTTCTTTCCTGTTTATAAGGAATTTTCACGTAGATGATCTCATTCAACATCAACCATTTGAGGGAGGCAAGAAAAGTATCATTATTCCTCTTTTTTTATCCAATGTGTAAACTAAGACTGAAGCTAGTGCCATGACTTGACCAAAGTCACACAACTGGTCAGTGACAGTACCAGGGTTTAAACCCAAAGCTCTTCACTCTAGTGCTCTTTCCACTGAACCACACTGCCTTGAATTCAGGACTTGGCACTCCAAGTCCAGCCCTCTCCAGTACACAGTAGGGATGAAAAGATTTAACAACTAGATCTCCAAGGGAGGAAAAAAATGGCACCTACAACACACTTCTTTGTTTCATATTCATAATATTATTACCATTTTCTCCATCATTTTATTAAATATAGTCAATTAACAAAACAATAAATCGAGCCTTGATTTGAAGTGTTTGCTTATTTCCAAAGTATAAATATTCACACTAAAAATTTAACAATCAGCTCTCTCTCTCTCTCCAACTGGTAAGAGCAGTTCCAGAAAAGCCCTTTATGGATATGAAGAAGCATGTGGTTCACAGGGCCCATGAACTGATTGGAAAACATCTATCTTAGCATACATTGCAAGGAATAGACTGTCTTTTTGAAAGAGTCATTCAGCATTACAAAAGGGAAATCTCCCATTGCCATTTTCCAGTGTCAAGCATTCTTCTGCAGCCACCTCCTCAGCCAGGAGGCAGGCATAGCCTCTGTCAGAAAGTCTCCTCCTAATCGGGTGCCTGATCTCGTGGCATGTTCTGGGATCTCCCAGGAAGGCTATGGAAGGACAAGAATGAGAAAATCTGTAGCTCACCACCCCCTGCTGGATAGACTGAGGCTCGCTGTAAGCTTAATAGAATTCTAGGCTAGATACGGAGAACCATTGGGTTTTCACCCTGGCTCCAGGACCCATTCATGGAGGAAAGAGTATAAAATACAAAACACAATTACAGAAGGCACCACTGAGTCTCTTTGGGTTTCAGTTACCCCTTTTGGAAAATGGGAAGATCAGGCCTTCTGCTTCCTTATACCACAAGGTGAAGTGAAGGATAGGATGAAGTAGGATGAGGCCACAGGAAAACTCTGAAAAGTATCACATGCTACAGACACATCCAGTTTTTTGTTGTTGTTCAGTCATCTTTCAGTCATGTCCGACCTTTGTGACCCCATCTGGGGTTTTCTTGGAAAAGATAATAAAGCCATTTGCCATTTCCTTCTCCAGTTTATTTTACAGATGAAGAAACTGAGGCAGAGTTCGGTGACTTGCCCAGAGTCACACATCTAGTAAGTGTCTGAGGCCAGATTTGAACTCAGGAAGATGAGTCTTTCTGACTCCAGGACTGACGCCCTATCTACTGTGAATTTTTATTAGTATAATTTTATTATGTTACAATAGATGTTTAAAAAATTGTCTTATATCATAATGGAAAGTTCTATCCACATCCAGAGAAAGAACTATGGAGACTGAAGCATACTATTTTCTCCCTTTTTTGCTATTTTTTTTCTTTCTCTTGGTAGTTCCCCTTTCTTCTGTTTCTTCTTCACAACATGACTAATGTGGAAATGTGTTTAATATGACTGTACATGCATAACCTATATCAGATTTCTTGCCATCTTGAGGAGGGGGGAGGAGAGGGAAAAAATCAGAAGTCAAAATCTTATAAAAGTGAATGTTGAAAACTATGTTTACATATAATTGGAAAACATAAAATATTATAAAGTGGGTGAAAAAACACAAAAAATGTTTTATAGTCCAAACACACTGTGTGTGTGTGTGACAAGTTTCCTCCAAAAGTTTACATTGCTGGTTAGCTCCTTTTATTCCTTCTTCTTCTGTCTTCTTCAGAAGCTCCCTTTCTTCTAGATCATGAACACAGAAAAGGAGGGTTAGCCATGGACCCCCCAGTAAATACTCTTGATCATACCCGCTCCCCACTGAAATGGTGAGTACCCTTTTTTGTTCAGGAGAAGTATGTGCAAAGGATAATGTATTGCTATATATAAAAGCATAATCAAGACTCTGTATGTTCCCTCATGCCAATTCCCAGCCTTTTGCACGAAGCAAGGAGATGGCTAAGGGTCAGCTTTTCCAGAATTAACCTATATGACACCCTGAGCATCCCCTGTGAACAGAACCCTGCCTTGGGCTCTAGAGGACAATTCAAGAGGAAAAGACATGACTCCTGCCATGTTCCCCTCTAATTGAAAAGACACAGTCCCTGACCTCAAGGAATCTCCAGTTGGTTGGATTGGAAAAGGACATAGACCCTACACTTGAGAAGATCCCAGTCGGATGAGAGACCAGGAATACCCTCAGGTTACAGACAGAGACAAAGAAGTAATTGCAGATGCTATGACCAAACAGCATAACCATCAGAGAGCAGGAAAGATGTAAAAGAATTAGGGGAGGCCCCCAGATTCCCCCCAAACTATGTAAAAGGGGACTCTGAACAACTTCTGGAGCCCCAGCACCCACAGAACAACACAGAGAAGCTAACCTCCTGCAGAGGACAGCCCAGCAGCCCTGCAGGAAGGACCAGCGCAGTGGTCTGGGAGCCGGCAGCACACAGTGCACAGAGCGCAGGGAGCCGAGCCCAGCAGAGCCCAGGTCCCCGGGAGCTGAGGTTTTAGCCCCAGGACGGCAGGGCCAGCAGCCGGCTGGAGAGACGCCAGAACACCAGCAGCTGTGGCGACTCCAGAATTATCAACATAGACATGCCTAGGACAAAGTAAGAGGTTAGTGCCCTATGGACTTTGGGACCAGTATTTGGGGAAGGCGTCGGCTCCCTCCCCTGGGGGCTAGAAGCCACTGAGGAGACACGCCATTTTGTAGTTTTCAGAGGCAGCTCCAGTTCCTGGCCTGCGAATTGTAGGGAGATCCAGCGATCAGTCTTGGCGGGGTAATCGCTCTTGCTTTAACCTCCCTGGATCTGGATTGTGATCTGGGGTGGAAGTCGTGGGTGGGTTTACAGCTTGCCAGAAACAGAAGTTGCCCTCCCACACGTTCGGGAGAAAATCCCCTTATCTGTCGGCAAAGACATACTGTGGCAACAAGCCCAAAAGTCAAGTAATTAAGTGGCAACATGCCAAGGCAAAGGAAACAGAAAAATGCAACCCTAGACTCCTATTTTGGGTGCATAGAGCAGGAAAAGGACTGTGAGGTCAGAAGTCCTGCTCCAAAAGCCCCAGGGGAAAGCATGACTGGGTTACAGGCCATAGAGGACCTTAAGAAGGACTTTAAAAATCAAATAAGAGAAGTGGAGGAAAAATTGGGAAGAGGAATGAGAAGGATGCAGGAAAAGTATGAAATGAGGGTCAACAGCCTGACTGAGGAAAACAACACCTTAAAAAATAGACTAACTCAAATGGCAAAGGAGGCCCAAAAGGGCAATGAGGAGAAGAATGCCTTAAAAAGTCGAATTTGCCAGATGGAAAAAGAATCTCAAAAGTTCACTGAGGAGATTCATTCCTTCAGAGTTAGACTGGAGCAAATGGAAGCTAATGACTTTATGAGGAATCAAGATGCTGTTAAGCAGATCCAAACAAATGAAAGATTAGAAGGCAATGTGAAATATCTCATGGGAAAAACCACTGACCTGGAAAATAGATCCAGGAGAGACAATTTAAAAATTATTGGACTACCTGAAAGCCATGATCAAAGAAAGAACCTAGAAATCACCCTTCAAGAAATTCTCAAGGAAAACTGCCCTGATGTTTTAGATCCAGAGGGCAAAATAGAGGTTGAAAGAATCCACAGATCACCTCCTGAAAAAGATCCCAAAAAGAAAACTCCCAGGAATATTATAGCCAGGTTCCAGAATCCCCAGATCAAGGAGAAAATACTACAAGCAGCCAGGAAGAAACAATTTCAATATTGTGGAAACACAATCAGAATAGCCCAGGACCTGGCAGCTTCTACAGTGAGGGATCGAAGGGCATGGAATATGATATTCCAGAGGGCAAAAGAACTGGGAATGAACCCAAGGGTCACCTACCCAGCAAAACTGAGTATTTTGTTTCAGGGGAAAATAAGGTCATTCAGTGGAATAGAGGACTTTCAAGCATTCTTGAGGAAAAAAACAAAATTGAATAGAAAATTTGACATCCAGACACAAGAAGGAAGAGATGCCTGAGAAGGTAATCAGGGAAAAGAAATCAAAAGGAACTTATCAAAGTTGAACTATTTACATTCCTATATGGAAAAACAATAATTGTGACTGATGAAATCTTTCTCACTATGAAAATAATGGAAGAAGGGTGTGTGGTCATATTAATACATATGTGAATGTGTGTGTATATGGTTACAGTTATATATGGATAGAGGGCATAGGTTGAATTTGTTGGGAAGAGAGGATACTCAAGGGATGAAATTATGAGGTGAGAGAGGAAAGTGGCAAGAGGAGATGGGGAGAGACAGGGTAGGGTAAACTATCTCATGTAGAAGAAGCAAGGGGAAGTGGTTGCAAGGGAGGGGGAGAATAGGAAGGCAAAAAGGCAAAACCACATTCTCATTGAATTTGGTTCAGGGAGAGAATGACATACATACTAAATGGGATATCTCAACCTGCAGCAGAATAGGGGGAAGGGGGATGAGAGGAGGGATGATGGATGGGAGGGCATCCTTGGGGGAGGGGAGGTTGGAAGTACCCACTATAGAAGAGGGACAGGATCATGTAGGGAATGGACCAGGTGGGGGGTGGGATGAGTGGGAGGGAATTATAAGCAGCCTTGTACAATATATCTACTATGATAATGTTTTGCATAGCTAGACATGTACAACATATACTGAATTACTTATCTCCCAAGAGGGAATGGGTGACAAGGGAGGAAGGAAATGGATCTGAAATTTGAGGTCTTAACATTAAATGTTTCAAATATATATAAATACTATTATTAATACTCTTTTGCTTGTAATTGGGAGATGAGATGTGCAGGCATTGGGACACAAAGATTCACCTTCCTCTAATGGAAAAGTTGAAGGGGGTATGGGAGAAGGTATGGGAGAGAGCAGATTGGAGGAAGCGATATCTTGCGGGACTGCTAGTCTGGGAAGGTGGGTAGGGGAAAAACAGGGGGGGGAAATGATTGTAACTCAAAATCTGGCGGAAATGAATGATGTAAAACAGAAGTTAATAAAGCATTTGTTTTAAAAAAAATGGGAAGAAAATGGAAGTATCTCTTAGCAACTAAGCTAAGAGATTGTATTATAAGCTAAGCTATTGTATTTATATTGCCAGGGCCTAACACAACCTCACTTGGTACGTGTTTAATAAATGCTTGTTGATTAAAAAAAAAAAAAGAATTAGGGGAAGTGATACAGGAGGTGGGAAGAAGAAAAGGATTCATGTTTGTTAATGTTTATCAAGTTTATAATTAATTTTTTTTATTCTGAATGTAATAAATACTAAATAAAATAAGCATTTCCATACATGAAGTAGAACAGAAAAGGAGGATTGTACATGATGCGATTTGAGAATTGCTACTGGGTAAAGGCCAAATTTTAGAGTAAGTAGAAGTGTAAGAAAACACTCCTTCCCCCAACCCCACCCCACTCCAGCCCCAATTTCCTCCAATGGAGTTGGAATTGGATCCCAGGCTTATATTGGAGTCTGAGCAGAAGCTCCTTTTCCTGCCTGGGGTGGCCCACTTTTCCACAAAGACGTTCCAGGGTAGGGGAATAGTTGGTGTGAAGGCTCATATGCAGAAGAAAAGGTTGGAAGGCTGGTATCAGATATGCCTCAGACAAATTTCTGAGTCTGTTATCTGATTTGCCCTCCTTACCCCCACAGCCCAAGCAGAAGATGCTGACAGGTAAGTCCCAGGGCCCAAGAAGAAGTAAGAGGTTGGTGGTAGACATACTCAGTGTTTGAAGTGAGGCCAGGTCTTGATTTTATCATACAGAGCCTGCCCTGGGGAGAGTGTGTTGACAACATCACTGTGTCCCACCAGAAGGTAGTCAGGAATCAAGTAGCCTTTGTCCACTGCACACTGGATCAAGTCTTGGGCCACCTTCAGGGCTGCAGCATTGGGAGGTGTTCCTGAAAAACACCACCAACCAAACCATCTAAAATTTGCCATGGCCTTCTGCTCAAGGGACATACATTTTCCTCCATGATGCACCAAGGATTCACATAGATGGTTCGAACATCTGAGATTGGGACCCAAGATCTCCTAGCACCAAAGTCCCTCCAATAAAATGACTCACTTAACTCTATTGGGGTCCATTATTTCATCCATCCTTCTGCAAGAACTCTTTGCTGGGCCTCCTAAAAGCTAGTACTTTCCCTCTGAGATTGACTCTAATTCAGCTTTTATATATCTTGTTTATACATAGTTGTTTGCACGTTGTCTCCTCATTTAAAATGTGAGCTCCTTGAGGGCAGGGAATGGTTTTAATTTTCTTTGTATCCCCAGTGCTTAACCTAGCACATAATAAATGCTTAATAAACAAATGTTTGTTGATTGGCTGATGGATTTCTTATTGATACTGAAAGGGTTATATGTACTTCCTATACTGTCCCAGGAGATGCCCTGGGGAGAACCAGACCAAAGAATACAAACAGTAATATTTCCATTAGCCTCATGCATGTTAACCTAGGAAGCACATAGCTCGGTGGAAAGCATGTGGCCCCTCAGTTAGGAAGACCTGAGGTCATACCTCTGATGCTTAATGTATGGCCTTGGACAAAGGCACTGATCAGCCTGAGCCTCAGTCTCCTCACCTGTAAAATAAGAGGCTTAGACTAGAGGACCTCTGAGGTCCCTTTCAACCTTAAATCTTAGATCTAAGTAAACCGTACAGAGGAAGCATGTTACCTCAGGCTAGTGGCCTGCCAAGCCCCTAGCCTACTTTGCACTTTGTTCCATATCATTTGGCATGTGCTCTGGGAAGTCTGACTCATTTTGATATCAGACAAAGCTCATCCAAATAGGGACTGGAAAAAACAAAAATTTCTTTCCAAAAAGACAAGGAAGAGGTCCGTGAAGTTCCATAATAAAAACAATAACAATTGACGTGTTAATTTTCAAAGTACTTTACATAATATTCATTGATGTCTCATGACAACTACTATACTAAATGTAGTGCAATTCCTATTTTACAGATTGGGAAACTGAGGATGAGAGAGGTTAAATGACTTGCCATGGCCATTACAACTGGTCAAAGACATGATTTTAACCTAGGTCTTCCAGACTCCATCAAGAAGGTAAAACTGTGATCAGAAAGTTTTGTTGTGGTTTTCAAAAAATAAACTCTCAAACTTAATCCAAATTATTATTTTAATTATGCCTTATTTTGGCATCATGTGCAAACTCTCTCCCCTCCCCTTACCCCTGCTATCTAGCAACTCAGAACTGACAGTATCTGCCGGATTATTGTGAAATCTTTCCATGAAACATGGAGATATAGAAAGAAAATGTACCCACTCCCACCCTCCTTCCTTAAAGGAAATAGCAACTCCAATCTCCCTGGAGAATGAGAACAAAAGAAACATCATAAAAGCTGGACTGAGATGGAATGTGGGTCTCTTTAGGGCCCAAATGCCTGACAGAACCCCCCTTTTGACCAGAGTCAAGGGTCAAACTCCAATTTTTGTCATAGGTGCTGCCAATGTCAGCACCAAAGGCAAACTCAAAATCAATAACAAATATCTTCTCATTCACTCATTTGTTGCAAAAAGGCTTCTCACAGCCCAATAAATATAGAATTCTGTTATGTCCTGGATGCACTGCTATCATTGCCCATCACCAATGCCCCAAACCCACTGACTGCACACAAGTCCCTCCTTACCAGTGAACAAGCCGATGAAAGCGATTCCCAGACCAATGTCATTGTAGCCGTAAGTATGAGAGCCCTCAGTGTCCCAGCCCACTCCTTCATACACTCTACCATCCTCACCTACCAGGAAACTAAAGAAATAGAAATGATATTGCTATCAGATTTGAGATAAACAGTATCAAGAAAACAGAAAAGTTTTCATCCTGATTAAAGATCGCATTAACCTAAGCTTGACTCAGAATCCAGAATCATTATCAACTAGGAAAGACTGTATAGGGGGAAGGGAGGGCTTGATGAGAGGGAGGGAAAGATTATTAATGGGAAAAGGGCAAGTACCTATTAAAGAGATAAGGACACCGTATTATAGAGGAAAGAGTGTTATCATTGTTATTGTTGACTTTTTTTCCCTTATGTTAGACTCTTTGTGAACCCATTTGGGATACCAGTGTGGTTCGTCATTTCCTTCTTCTGTTCATTTTATAGATGAGGAAACTGAGGCAAACAGGGTTAAGTGACTTTTCCAGGGTCACACAACTCATAAGTGTCTGAGGCTAAATTTGAACTCAGAAAAGGGAAAGAGTCCTGGATCTGAAACCACAGGGCCTGGCCTCCAATCCCAGCTCTACTTACTACCCAAGTAACCTCGGGCAAATTACTTGGCCTCTCTGGGCCTTGGGTTTCATATCTACAAAATAAGGCAATTGGACTTGATGATCTCTACGATTTTTTTCAAATTCTAAATCCAATACACATTTGAAAGTGAACACTTTTTTACTAGGATGCAAGTCAGTGCCTGCTCTTCATCTTTTAGTCTCAGAGAGTTGTAAAAGTTACATGATTTGTCCATTATGACTTGCCACATTAGCCAAGTCCAAGGCAAGACTTGAAGCCTGGTATTCCTGACCCAGAAATCAGGTTTATCTCCAAATGCTGCCTCTTGAACACAGGCTATTCAATTGTAGATTAATGTCCAACACTAACTTGAAGAGCTGACTCAGGTTCAAGGTGAATACAAATCAGAAAAGCCATCCTGGAGACCTGTCTAGATGGAACTGAACTAAGTAAACACTGAGATGTCTTCTAACTCGAAGCCCTACAATTTTGTTGTTGATGTTGATCAATACCCAACTCTACATGATCCCATGTAGGGTTTTCTTGGCAAAGAGAGTGAGGTGGTTTGCCATTTCCTTCTCCAGCTCATTTTACAGATGAGGAAACCAAGGCAAACAGGATGAAGTGACTTGCCCAAGATCACACAGTTAGTGTCTGAGGCCAGATTTGAACTCAGGTATTCCTGACTCTAAGCCCAGCACTCCATTCACTCTATCCATTATCCACCTAGCTTCCCCTAATGTTGTCCAGTATAATTAGATGTTCTTCTTCCCCCATTAGATTATAAGCTCCATGAGGGCAGGGACCCTATCTCACCTAAACTTTGCATCTTTTCCAGTGCCTACCACAATGATCAGCCTAATCATGGTTTCTTGTAAGGATCAATTAATGAGCTGCCCACCTGGCTGGCTATGGAAGAAACTACAGGAAAGGACTTTTCATGTGTCTTACTTGTAACTTATGTCACAGAAATTCATCTTGTCCATGTGAAAGGACTGGATGTTTTTAACGATTATCTTGCACTCTTCAGTCACATTACAACCATGGCCTGCGGTGTGGATTATGATGACATACTTGGCTGGCTCGAGCAGTTTAGGACAGTAAGTTTCTCGGGCTCCCCAGGAGGAGCGAGGGATGATGTCAGGGCATTCTGAAGAGGGAGGAGAAAGAAATCGGGAAAATTAGAAGGCCAATGGTAATGATAGTAGCGGTTTATATTCCTACTGTACTTTAGGAATTTCAAAGGTTTTCTTCCTAACTACCCTATGAGGTCAGCAGCATCGTTTTCATAATAGCAATCATTTATAAAACACTTTAAAGTTTTCAAAGTACACCCATATATACATATACATAACCTTTCATCCTTACAACAGCTCTGAAGTGTTATTATCATTCCCATTTTAAAGGTGGAGAAACTGAGGCCAAGAGAGGTTAAGTGACTTGCTAAGGATTACACAGCTAGCATCTGAAGTCAGATTTGAACTCAGATCCACTAGCTCCCCAGCTCTTGCCATAGAGGCTCCTAGCTCATAGACTTAAAGCTAGAAGGGTCGTGAAGTTTTACCCATTCATTTTACAGTTAAGGAAACTGAGGCCCCCAATTTTTAATGACTGGCTCAGTGTCCCACAGGTAGCAAGTGACAGAGACACTATTCAAATCTATGTCTTCTAATTCTCATCACCCCCATTTTAGAGATAGGGAAATCAAGTATCAGGCAAGGGAAGCAACTTGGTCAAGGTCATGCTGTTGGCCACTGTCAGATCAAACCCATGGCATCCAACTCCAAAGAGTCTTCTGAATCTTTCCACTACACTATTCAATGTTCTACCACCTAACTGCCATTCAGCAAGATGGGCATAGCCCTAGAAGGCCAGGCCATTGGTCAGAGTATCTTAGGGATTCCTCCACCAGCCTGACCCCAAGGTAATGGCAAAAAATTATTTCTAGGCACATGTCCCATAGTCCTCTGGAGAAGGCCCATCCGTGTGATGCTGGGGATGCCTTGCATCTGACTGAGTTGCCACAGCAGCAAGGAACAGAAAAGGGGCGGTTATGTCAGAGCAAAGGCCCTGGGACAGATGTTAAGGCCAACAGGCAGAGATACCAAAAGAGTATCTACCCACAGATGAGTCTATGGAAGCAAGGCGTAAGAAAAAGAAAGGTGGCTACAGGTCAGTGTGCTCTTTAAAAATAATCTGCGGGCTGATACAAAGTGAAACCTACTATATACATTCACATACAAATGTGAAGTGTACAGAGTAACAGCAATATTGTACAATGATCAGCTATGAATGACTTAGCTATTCTCAGCAATACAACATTCCAAGACAATTCTCAAAGACCTATGATGAAAAAAACTATACATCCCCAGAGAAAGAACTGATGGTGTCTGAATACAGATTGAAGCATATTTTTTTAAACTTTACTTTTCTTGAGTTTTTTGGTCTATGTTTTCTTTCACAACATGACTATTATGGATATGTTTTGCATGACTACACATGTAAAACCTGTATCAAATCACTTGCTTTCTCTACAGAGAGGGAGAGAATTTGGAACTCAAAGTTTTAAAAATGAATGTTAAAAATTGTTTTTACATGTACCTAGGAAAAAAATGAAACATGAAATTAAAAAAAAAGATTACATAGATCCAAGGGTCATTCATGGAAGATAGGAGAACTAGAGAAAAACATGCCAAGTGTAGAGAGATGCCTGATCAAGGTCTTAAAAGTGAATGGTGCTCGGGCGGCTAGGTGGTGCAGTGAGTAAGAGCGCCAGCCCCAAAGTCGGGAGGACCTGATCGGGTTCAGGCCTCAGATACTTAACACCAACACGAAAAAACTGGCCTGCAATCTTGGGCAAGTTACCTAACCTCAATTGCTTTAAAAAAAAAAAAGTGAATGGTGCTCATTTTTAAAATTAACTCTTACTTGATTTTTAAAATATTCAGCTAAGAAGACAAATGCATAAGTACATATATGTATGTGTTTTAGCATGAAAAGTAGGGAGACCTGGGTTTACTCTCTGACTCCAACATATTCTAGGCCTGTGGCCATAAGCTAGTTGTAGTATGAGTTGCAGGAAGGCTGTGTATCTTTATCAGTGGGAGAAAAGAAGGAAGGAAAGAAAGAAACATTTAGTCAATAACCAACAAGTAAGTGCCTACTCTGTATCAATCGCTGTGCTAAGCACTTTACAAATATTTTATTTGATTCTCACCACAGCCCTGTCAGGTAGGTGCTATTATTTTCATTCCCCATTTAGGAAATCTATTTACAATGAGATATGTTCTCCTATTAGGATCATTGTGGTAAATCAAAACTTAATACCAATTACATTTGCTAATTGACTTTTTGTTGTTGTTGTTTGCTTTTTGGAGGGGAAAAGTAAGGCAATCAGGGTTAAGTGATTTGCCCAAGGTCACACAGCTAGTTTTTTGTATTAAGTGTCTGAGATTGGATTAGAATTCAGGTCCTCCTGACTCCAGTGCTGGTGCTCTATTCACTTCACCACCTAGCTGCCCCCAGCTAATTGATATTTTTTAAAAACACACTGGAAAATGAGTGGATCGGGGAAACCTGAGTTAAGGAAATTGAGGTTAAGTTAAGATTTGCTCAGAAGTTAAGTTAACAGAAGTTAAGTGATTTACTCACACAGCTAGGACTATCCCCTCTTTGCACATTGGGAATTCCCCTGCCAGATGAAATTGTAGATCTGTACCCCAAAAATGCTAGATGAGTATATAATGTGTACATATAGGGGTCCGAAGTCAGGAAGACCTGAGTTGAAATCTAGCCTCAGACACCTTCTAGCTATGTGACCTTAGGCAAGCTATTTGACCTCTATTTGCATCAGTTTCCTCATCTCGAAAATATCATGGTAATAGCATCTCTAAGGATCAAATGTGAATGAAATTTTAAAGCACTTAATATAGTTCCTGGCACATAGGAAGTGCTATAGAAATATTCATCATCACCATCAATTATTATTATTATTCCACCTAAAAGACACCCATATCTTTTACCAGAAGAGACTGGAGGGGACAGAGCTAGATGAGGTTCAGTCTTGAAGGCTTGCCCATTCTCAGAACTCTGACTGTCCCCATTCAGGATCTCTTTCTGAAGGAAATCAGCCAGGATACAGCAGGAAGGGTCCCTCTAGACAGGAACAAGTCAGAAGGTCTTTGAAGGGGGAAGGACTAGTCAGAGGGTCTAGGCAGTGTCCTAAGTTCCATATTTCCCTCAGTGGCTTAGCACAGACTTCTGGCACTTGTTAATCATAAAGAAGGGAAGAAGAAAGAGCTATCTTTGTATGGGAATCTCTGGATAAGGAAATCCTCTGTTAATGTGGATTGGCACTTTCTCTGAAATTTACAGACTTGGGCACCTTAGAGGTTCAACTACTCGTCCAGGAACATAAAGCCAGTATGTCTCAAAAGCAAGACTTGAACCTGGATATACTTGATTCCAAGGCTAACTCTCTAGTCACAGTGGTTCCCATTTAGTGATTCTCCAGCCCTGCTGGTCTAAGAGGTTTGAGCTAAAAGTTCTTTGACGGTACCTTGAGCAGTAAGTAATTGCCTGATTATGTTACAAATAGGTGGTACATTGGATAGAGTACCAGGTCTGGAACTTAAGAGATCTGAGTTCAAATTCAGCCTCAGACACTTACTAGCTGTGTGATCTCAGTCAAGTCACTTAACCTCTTTTTGCCTCAGTTTCCTCAATTGTTAAATGGGTATGATAATAGCACCTACTTTCCAGGGTTGTTGTGATGATCAAATGGGATTCTAATTGTAAATAACTTACACAGAGCCTGGTGCATAATAGGTACTATTATGATTACTATTATTAAGTGCCTGTTTGAAGCTTCATAAGCTTGCTATCACTGTCATTATATTAAATAATGAATAAAGCTAAAGTAATAGTATAAATGCTATATTAAATTAACTTGGGGGTTCACAACATATTTTGTTTTTGCAAAAGTATTCAGAACAAAGAACCTTGGGCACCATTGCATTATATCACTTTGCAGTTGTTCAGTCATGTCAGACTCTTCCAGACCTAGTGGACCATAGCACAACAATACCTTCCATGGTGGTTTTCTTGGCAAAAATCCTGGAAATGTGGGGCGGCTAGGTGGCACAGTGAACAGAGCCCTGGAGTCAGGAGGACCTGAGTTCAAATACAGTCTCAGATACTTAATACTTAACTAGCTGTGTGACCTTGGGCAAGTCACTTAACCCCAATTGATCTGCCTTCCCCCCTCCAAAAAAATAAAAATGCTGGAGGTACATTTCCTTCTCCAGTCAACTAAGACAAACGGAAATTAAGTGGCATGCCCTGGTTCACACAGTTAAAAAATTCTGAGGCCAAATTTGAACTCAGGTTTTCCTGACTCCAGGCCAAGCACTCTAACCACTGAGCCACCTATCTGCCATACAAGCCTTTTAATTATGCAATTACTTAGTTAATATTTATTGAATTGAACTAAAATGAAATGAAACAAAATGAAATTTTATTAAATGTATCATATTGGAAGGGAATACAGAGGGGAGGCATGCCATGAGAAATGCAAGGCAAAACCAACAAATATCAATTAAAATTTTGTTTTAAAATAAAAAGAAAGAAAATGAATGGACTAAGCCAAGGGCTTACCTTTCTTGGCCACTGTACTTTTTTGGGAGATCAGACAGGACTCACTCTGAACAAATAGTGGTTGGATGTAGTTAGATGAGAGGTAATTTCTGAAGACAGCAAAGGAAGTCAAATTCTCAGCTGCAGCCAAGGCAGCAGCACTGGGAGAACTTCCTGACAAGAGATCACAAGCCAAAGTGTTCATCTATTAGTTTAACTCAAATGTCAACCCCCACCTCCACCTCCACCCCACCCCACCCCCCACCTCTGTGCCTTTCTTTCCATAACCCCATCTAGGAACCACTACAATGTGTACAGCATCCCCTGTTCTCAGCCTCCATCAGTGCTGAGGACAAAGGGAGCAGAAATGGATGACACTCATCAAAAAAAGGTCCATAGGGGAAAAAGAGGTGAAGCAAGGGAGGGAGGAAGCTAGAAAGAGAGGAAATGGGAAGAGTACCACTGACCAGGAGGGTGGCATGTGTGAAAATTCAGACATGGGAAAGAGGAAGGCATGGGAAGGGATGGGTGGCAGGTCTCCTGCTCAGGATCAAAGCCAGAGCTGAGGAGTCTCAGAGGACTGAGAGAGTGAGAGTAGAGAATAGTAGTATGAGATGGCAGAAAGAGCAGTGGGATTGAAATGAGCACCGAAAGTCCTGGGTTCCAGTCATGGCCTTGCCACTTATAAGCTATGTGACCTTATATAAGTCACTTCACATTTCAAAACATCACTTTCATTATCTGTAAAATGAGAGGAGAGAGAGAGAGAGAGAAACCTATTGAGATTTTATTCCTAGTTGGTGCTTGTAATACTTTCAAAACAAACCATTTATTTCAGAAAGAAAAACATTTGGGGGGGTATTCAGATTCTTAACATTATGATAAAAATGGTCACTGAGAATTTATTGAAGTTGTAATATTTCTGAAATAAATAGAATAAAATATATAGACCAACTTGTCTTTCCCTGGGAAAAATGGAGGGAAAATGCAAGTAGCTATGTAATTCTGATTTGAACCCCCCCCCAAAAAAAGAAAACAAACCCTGAATTAATCAGGTTGTAAGGCTTATATTTCCCAGATCTACCTTAGGATATCTCTGTTCCCTTTCTTTGTAAATGATCCGTGCAGGAGCTCAAAAGTCTTTAAGTTAGGACCTGGTTGGATTGACCATTACCTGCTACACTCCCCACAAAAGCAAACCCCAGTGACTTGTCGTTGTAGCCTATAGTGTGAGTGCCTTGGATTGCCCAGCCCACGCCTTCATACACGTTGCCATCATCACCAATCAGGAAACTGTCAGGATATAAAGAAATCCAATGTTCAAAGGCCAATACAACCCAGCTATAGAGATGAACCCCAACTCCCCAACCCACTAGAATAATTTTTTTCTTGCAATGTCCTGGAGAATATTCATGTCTAGAGCACTATATTCCCTTTTAAGAGTCATATTATAAAAGGTACAATGGTCAGTTTCTCCCATACAGTCTTATTCTGATGCTTAATAATATAGCATTTATACAGTGACTTAAGGCTTACAAAGCACTTTATAATATTATTTTATCCTCACAATAACCCTCTTAAACAAATGCCCCATTTTACAGATGAGGAAAAGTGAGGTGCAGAAAAGTTAAGTGACTTTACCAATAACTGTCACGCAGCCATTAAGTGTTTGAGGGTGGATTTGAACTCAGGTCTTCCTGACTCCAGGTCCTGCACTCATAGTTCTCATTGAACTATCTCACTGCTTCTACATGAATTTCTACCAGACCTGGGAAGCAGAGTTATGTGACTTCCTCCAGAGACATTCTGCAAAAAGTCATTATGAGCAGAGAAAGCAAGGCATTATGGGTTACAGAAGATTATAGTGCGTGTGTAGACATAAGCGTTGGTAGAGCAAGGAGGTAAGAAAAGGGTAGAGGACAGCATTCAAATGAATAACAGGGTCAAGATTATAGAGGGAAGAAAGTGAGACCAGCACAAGTACAACGCACTGGGAGAAGAGAGAGGGGTGTAGTAGTGCCTGGAGGCCACAGTGAGGGTGAAGAATATAGATTTAAGAATAGTGAGTCAGAGGGATAAATGATACAATGCCAAAGGATGAACATGGATTTAAGATTATAGCATAGATCCAGATTTTCCATGCTACAGTTAGCTCAATAAAATCAAGTTACAGGGATGTCTTGCAAAGTTGAATTCAATTTAGAAAACATTGAGATATAAAGAAAATTCTGTCTTGTTTAAAAGTATCCTATTGATAATGAGAGCATACCAATATTGGTTTGCTGCATACCTAATGAAGTGCAACTAAGTGGATAAAGGAAGAATTAATTAATATAAGAAAGGAATTGGATAGAAAATTAATAGTGGTAGATTTAAGCATGGGCCACTAGGTGGCACCATAGTGGATAGATCTCTGGGCCTTCAGTCAGATAGACTCATCTTGAGTTCAAATCTGGGTCTCAGACACTTACAAGCTGTGTGACACTTGGAAAGTCACTTAATCCTGTCTGCCTCTATTTTCTCATCTGTAAAGTGAGCTGGAGAAGGAATGACAAACCATTCCAGTATCTTTGTCGAGAAAACTTAAAATGAGGTCACAAAGAGTCAGACACAGCTGAGCAAAAGATTTAAGCATCTTGCTAACAGAATATAATAAATAACAACAACAAAAAAAAAAAAGGTAGCAGAATGCAATGGAAGGAGAATTGACTCCAGATAAAAAGGACCTGAGTTCAAATCAAGTCAATGATACTATTAGTGTGACCTTGGGAAAGTTGCTTAACATCTGTGGGCCTCAGCTTCCTCATCTGTAAAAATTTTTTAAATGCTCTTGCTTCTCATCTCATCCTTTAAGTCTCAGCTCAAATCGCACCTTCTGCAAGGTGCTTTTCCTGGTCCTCCCTACACTGTTGACTATGCTGTTCAGGTGTTTTCAGTCATGTCTGACTCTTTATGACCCAGTTTTCTTGGTAGAGATGCTGGAGTGGCTTGCCATTTTCTTCTCCAGCTCACTTTTAAGGGTAAGGAAACTGAGGCAAACAGAGTTAGGTGATTTGCTCAGGGTCACACAGCTAGTGAGTATCTGAGTCTGGATTCAAACCCAGGAAGAGGAATCAGCCTGACTCTAGGCCTGGTGCTCTGTGCATTATGGCACCACCTAGTGGTCCATGCTTAAATCTACCACTGACTTCAAGCTTAGCATTCTATCCACTGGCCCCTGTAGCCCATTAAAAATCCATCCTATTATTTCCAGACAAATAGATATCTAGTCATGCCTTTCCTATCCAGTAAGCTCTTTGAGGGGACTATTTCATTTTTTTCCTTTGTATACATAATATTTAGCACAGTGTCTGGTACAGTGTTTAATAAGTGCTTATTCAGTTTAATTTAAAGAAAACTTTTGCTTATGAAGTTGATTTGGGGAACCTGTAGGACCCCAGGGCCTTCTCATCCCTGCCTATCTTTCTTGCCTCCAGTCTTCTTCTTCCACAGGGGAGTTCTTTCTGGCAAGTCCATTTTCAGGAGGAGCCCAAGCCAATCCTCAGTCTGCTCCCAGCTCTGCTTCTGACTCTCTAGACTTTACTATAATACTTTGTCTCTTCCCTCTTTCCTGTTCTGCTTCCTTTTCTGTGTTGTCTTGCTTTGTTAGAATGTAATCTCCTTGAGGACAGGAACAATCTTTCTTTTTCCTCGTATTTGTATCCCCCAGCACTTGGCACAGTGCCTGGAATATAGTTAAGTCTTAATAAATGTTTGTTGCCTGCCTGGGCCTGCCTCAGTTGTAAGACCACCATTTTTTCCTATTAAATTCCTTCACCTGTTCATTCTCACTAAAGCACAATAAATAGAACATTGAACCAGAAGTCACGAAGACCTGTGTTCAAATCCAGCCTCAGATAATTCCTAGCTATATGATCCTTGGAAAGTCACTTAAGTTCTATCTGCCTCAGTTTCCTCAACTGCAAAATGGGTATAGGATGGTTTTAGAGGGGAACTTTCTCTCCTTTGCTGCAACTTATTTTCCTAGAGTTACCTGGGACCCTGAGAGGTTAAGTGACTTGCCTAGGATCACACTGAGAGTGTATAGCATGACTGGAAACCAGGTCTTCTTGACTGAGAGGCCAGCTCTCTATTCACTATTACCACACTGCCTTTCACATGTATATGCACAATATTATTATTATTCAGTGGACTAAATTTCCACCCTCTAGTAGCTTGTACACATCAGTGAAAATAAGTGCTATTTTCTAAGTGGTCCAACCCAACCAAGCACTATGAATAGACAGGCCTTCCATAAAAGAATCCTGAAAGTAATGATGATGATTATGGTGATAGAAATAAAAACTAACATTTGCCTAATGCTTTTAGGTTTGTAAAGTGCCTTTTGCATATTATCTCATTGGATTCTCTCAACAGCTATATGATATAGGTGCAGTTATTATCCCCACTTTACAGATGAGTAAACTGAGGTTGAGTGAAACTAAGTGAGTTGCCCAGGATCACACTGCTTATGTGTCTGAGTCAGGATTTGAGCCCAGGTCTTCCTGACTCTAAGTCCAGCACACTATTATTCACTGAACTACCTAGCTGACTAAATTAGGATAACATGGAATGAAGGACAGATAAATGGCTCCGTGGATAGAGTGCCAAGCTTGGAGTCAGGAAGACTCATCTTTGTGAGTTCAATTCTGGCCTCAGACACTTACTGTATGACCCTGAGCAAGTCACTTAACCCTGTTTGCCTCAGTTTCCTCATCTGTAAAATGAGCTGGAAAAGGAAATGGCAAACCATTCTAGTATCTTTGCCCAGAAAATCCCAAACTGGGGGGTCACGGAGAGTTAGACATGACTCAGCAATGACAATAATGGAACGAAGAACCCAGGCCACCTGAGTCAGACTTTGTTGGCCAGCCTGGAGGCCACTGTCCCTGTGTCTTACTTGTAAGCCACATCACACCAGCCATTTGCTTTGATGTGAAGCTCTTGTAGGCCCTTCACCACCTGCTGGCAGGTGCCCTTCTCATGACACTCGTGCCCAGGGATATGGTGGATGATGAGGTAAGGGACAGGAGTCCTCAGCTGGGTGTTGCAGCTAGAAGGCCCTGCTCCCCATTCTGATCGAGGGATCATCTGGAAGGAACCTGAAGGGGAAAAAACAGAAACTTCACTTGAGGTTTTCTCCTTAGCATTTCTAGATAGACCCTTCTCTCCTGGGCATCTCATCTGGGTTGGTGCTTTGAAAGCAGGGTTCCTGGAGCAGCTACATGGTACAGTGGATAGAGCACTGGCCCTGGAATCAGGGGGACTTGAGTTCAAATGGACACTTACTAGCTATGTGACCCTAGGCAATTCACTTAACCTAAACTGCCTGCAAAAAGAAAAAAGAAATCAGGGGTTCTTCTCTGCCCCTAATGTTTAAGAGAGGCGCAGAAATAAGGCCCTCTCTCATAATGTAATCCCCTTCCCTCTTCATTACCTTGTCTTTATTTCTCATGAATGCCCCCCCCCACTCCCACCCAAGCATAGACTTTCCAGCAGCAAAATCTATGAGCTGAAATCACACTCTGCTGCCTCTAGGTATTCTCCATCTGGACAGGCCTCTTCCTTCTGTGCCCCTGAGCTCTGTGCCCCCTCTTCTTCCCAGACCTGGCTCCTCCATTTAATCTTCTCTAATGAACTGGCCTCCCCAGCCAAACCCCAGGCCCATCAACATTTTGAGGCTCCTCTCCTTCACAATAGCATGAACATTGTGTTTTAAAGCAGGAATGGATGTTGGACTTCTGGTCCAACTCTCTCATTTTACAGATGAGAAAACTGAGGTCCTAAGAAGGGAATTCACTCAGCCAAGGTAACATACATAGTAGTAACATATACAGTAAGTGTGAGGCAGGATTCAAACCCAGGTCCTCTGACTTCATGGCTAGGACTCTTTCTACTATCTGTGGTACTTTAGTACATCAAGGTCCATATGTGACCCCAAATTACACTTTTATTCATCTCCTCCTTGTACACTAATTTTGTACTACATTCATTTGCTCTTGGTTTTCTCTGTCTCTCTGCATCCCAGATGTATAGTCTAACTGTCCATCATACTGGAAGCTCCCTGAGAACTGTGTATACGTCTTCCTTATCAACCCAGGAGCAACCTGAGGGCAAGGACTTCAAATGTCCTTTGTCACCTGGTAGCTTAAGGGCAGCAGCAGCTGTATCTTCCCCTATCTAAATCAAGACTCCATGAGGGTGAAAGTTGTGTTTCCCTACCCCCCATCAGACTGAAGGGTCCCTAAGACTATAAACCCAATCTGCTTTCTCCAGACCTTCTCCTCTTCCCATCCCCTGGACCACTGCCTGACACTATCAAGACCATTGGCAGACTAACACCTCTTTGGGTCTCTTCCTCACTTCCCCATCCCCAACCTCCTCACAGCTAGTAAAGGCTTCAGCTTCTCCTAAGCTCTCCCAGATCCATGTTATTGAATGGCATTCTTCTACCTCCCCACCAACCAGCAGAAACATCCAAGACCAACTGAATCAACCCAACCAAGGCTAGATAATCACTCACCTCCATAAGGTTTCTTCACCTTTTTAAGGAGCAAAGTGATACTGTCGATCAAACTTTGAATATCATTTGCTGTGGAGTCTGTCTCGCTTTCATTTGAAATAAGGAGGTTGGGACTGTCATCTGCAAGAGAAAATGCATTCCCATCATTGGGCCCTAAGTGTTTCTTAAACAGAGTTCTAGTTTGTTTTAATTTTCCTTTTATTATTATGAACTCGGAAAAACAATGACAAATGTGAATATTTCCCCACACAAGAAGAGGAAAAAAGACTGCTTGTGTCAGAGTGGATCTCTTTCATACACAGTTTGTTTGGGTTTTTTTAAGTATCCCATTTTAAAGATATCCTATCTTAATTCAAATTTCACCTGGTAATTCTAACACTGACTTGTTTGTCTGCGGCCCTTTCTGAACCTCAAGAGAAAGTTTTTAAAGGTATGTACATCTTCCAGCTGGTTACTGCCCCAAGAATTGGCCATCACCCCGCCTCTTCCCCCATCTTTCAAACTGCTCTCCCTCCTCTTCTTCCCTAGCTTCCATTAACTGCCAGCTAAACTCTCACTTCCTACAAAAAGTTTTTCCTGATACTATTCAATTCTCCGGCCTTTCCTCTCTTATTAAATCCCTATTTGTCCTATAGATAGCTTGTTTGCGCATGTTAGTTTTCTTGTTGTCTCCCGGTTAGACTGTAAGCTCCTTGAGGGTGGGGGCTGTCTTTTGCCTCTTTTTGTACTCCACCTCTTAGCACTGTGCCTGGAACATGGTCAGCACTTAATAAGTATTTATTGATTGCTCCTTAATACTATCTCCATCCTCCTTCAGAAAGCCTAACCAGATCAATTGGAGGAAAAGAAAAAGAATTCACTGGCCCCACCTTGTCTAAGATTAAAAATCCCTCCCCACTCTCCAAAGATAGGCTTTTCCTTCTGCCTCTTAATTTGTGTTAGCAGTACTTTGGTGTCTAATTCTGTGCCATAAAATGTTAAAGATGGAACAGACCTTGGAGTCCAGCTAGTTGAACTCCTTTCTTATATTAATTTTTTTTCAATCAATGAAAATCCCTCCCACCCACTCCTCCGTTTAGAAAGAAAAACAAAAACCCTGTTTTGACTACATGTGTAATGAATTTCCTTTTTTGTCATATTAGCCAATCTGAGAGGAATGCAGTGGTATCTCACAGTTGTTTTAATTTGCATTTCTCTAATCAAAAGCGATTTAGAGCACTTCTTCAAGTGCCTCTAGATAGCTTTGATTTCTTTATCTGAAAACTGCCTGTTCATAACTTTTGACCATTTATACATTGGAGAATGGCTTGTATTCTTAGAAATTTGGCTCAATTCTCTGTATATTTGAGAAATGAGGACTTTATCAGGGACACTTGTTGTAAAAATTGTTTCCCAGCTTTCTGCTTTCCTCCTAATCTTGGTTGCATTGGTTTTGTTTGTACAAAGCTTTTCAACTTAATATAATCAAAATTATTTCACATTTTGTAATGTTCTCTATCTCTTCTTTGGTCATGAATTCTTCCCCTCCCTGTAGATGTGACAGGTAGACTATTCCTTGTTCTTCTAATTTGCTTATGATGTCACCCTTTATGTCTAAATCATGCACCCATTTTCACCTCATCTTGTTACAGAGTGTGAAATGTTGGTCTATACCTCATTTATGCCCTATTGTTTTCCATTTTTCCCAGCAGTTTTTGTCAAATAGTAAGTTCTTATCCCAAAAGCTGGGGTGTTTGGGTTTACCAAACATTAAGTTACAATGGCCATTGACTGTGGAACATGGTTGGCACTAACCTATTCCACTGATCCACTGCTGTTTCTTAGCCAGTACTGGTCAGTTTTGGTAATTACTGCTTTATAATATAGCTTGAGATCTGGTATTGCTAGACCACTTTCCATTAATTCCTTTGATAGTCTTGACATTTTGTTCTTCCAGATGAATTAAACATATTTAGTTAAGTAAAATAAATTCTCTTGTTGACAACAGCTAAAAAAAAAATCTTAATTCTCACTTTGATGTCCTTACTTCTCATATCAGGAGTGGGGTAAGTAACAAACAGCCTCATTTTACACAGGAGAATCGCTGAGTTGGAATGGATCTCAGTGCTTGGCTAGTCCAGCTCTTACCTGAACAATATCAACAAGTGGCCAGGTGGCACAGTGGATAGAGCTCTAGACCTAGAGTCAGCAACTCCTGAGTTCAAATGAGGCCTCAGATACTTCCTAGCTGTGTGACCCTGGGCAAATCACTTCACTTCAGTTTGCTTTGGTTTCCTTAACTATAAAATGGGGATAATAATAGCACCTCTATCCCAATGAGATCATATCAAATGAGACCATACTTAGCACAGTACCTGGCATATAGTGAATGCTATATAAATGTTAGTGATCATGAACACGAATGCCCCTCTCCAACATGCCTAACAGGAAGTTATCCAGTCTCTACATGAAGGCCTCCAACAAGGGCAAACCTACCACTCAAGGAAGCCCATTCTACTTTTGGTTGTTCTAATTGTTAGGAAGAGGTTCCTTACATTGAGTTGGAATTTGCCTCTTTATAGCTTCCACCCACTGCTTTAAACAAGAATTTTGCTCACCATAAAGCACCATAAATAATTAATAATAATAGCATCTATTGACATGCTTATACTAAACACTGCTTGGGAAATAATGAAAGTATAAGACAAAGACCTGTCCCTAAAGAACTTACAATTTAGTCTGGGGTGAAGACTAACACATAGGAAACAATTAAGATTATAATATGTATAAGGTTTAAGTTGTATGGTGCAGATGCAATAGAGTTATATCTATGCCCCCTGTCTTCACCACGTTGACCCTGTTTCACGTTGGCCCCAGCAATAAGGTTAAAAAGAAGCAAAGGAATAAGGTAGAAATAGTAGGAAAGACAGGCTGGGCAGAACTTGCAAGGCTAGTGGTTCAAGGTTGACAAGGAGAAGTCAGTCTCCATGCCTGGCCTGCCCTTGTCTCCATTCCACATCACTATCGGAGATACAAGGGAGCATGGATAGATTTACTGCCCACCTGTTTATTTAGAGTCATTGTAATCCAAGGAGGAGAAAACTCACCACAGTGTCCAAGGGCCAGAATGGAGAAAAAAAGTAACCACACAAACATCTTCAAGGAACCCAAGAAAGGTCCTGAGGAGACAAACCACAGACAGCTGTCCTAGGAGAGACATAAGACATTCAACATTAAGGAATGGGTCGACCTCTTGTGGCCAAGCATCCTTGAAGGGCTTCAGAAAACTCCCAGTCTGTAAGGAGGAGACCCATCTCCAACCCATTGTGGAGCACAATGCTTGGCAAAGGGTAGGTATTTAATCAATGCTTGTTAAATTGAATAAAATTGAACCATGGAAGCCTCCCAATAATAGAATTTTAAATTGAAAGGGATATTGAGGTGTCTATAGACCCCCTACCATCCTGGGCACTGGGCATGCTTAAGATGACATCTGGTTCAACCTCCCACCCAATCTGGGGATCCCTTCTATACCACAAAGTTGAATTCAACAAGCATTTAGCAAGGACCTTCTTGTATAAGATGCTATTATTTTTCTTTTCTTTGCTTTTCTCTTCTCTTTTTGTCAGATGGGTTTCCCTAGACTGGTTCACTCCTCCTTAGGCAGCCTACTGCATCCCCACCCATCATAGTCTCACCATATTGGTGCCAGGCAGTATAGACACTTGATTGCCTTAATTGACTCTAGCTCAGAACTGAGTTCAAGTGATCCACCAGCTTCAGTACTCCTAGTACCAGGGATTATAGGTATGTGCCACTATGTCCAGTGTGCTCTCTCTCTCTCACTCTCTCTCTTTCCTCCCGTTCTATTCTTCTTTTATCTGTCTTTCTTCTTACTTTTTGACATTATGATATCACAGTAGTCATGGGACTTCTACTCAAATACTCTACTGCTAGAGAGTTCACTACTTCATGAGGCAGTCCAGTTAACTGTTAGACCACATTGCTGGGCAGCTAGGTGGTGCAGTGGATAGAGTGTGAAGCCTAAAGTCATGAAGACTCATTTTCATGAATTAAAATCTGACCTCAGACAATTACTAGATATGTGACCCTGAACAAGTCACTTAATCCCATTTGCCTCAGTTTCCTCATCTGCAAAATGATTTGGAGAAGGGAATGGCAAACCACTCCAGTCTTTGCCAAGAAAACCTCAAACGGGGTCACAAAGAGTCAAACATGACTGAAATGACTGCAAAACAAGACCGTATTGTTAGAAAATTCTTCCATGGACTGAACTGAAATCTCCCCTGTGGCTTCTGTCTACTGGCCACAGGATCACAGAATCTCAGCACTAGGAGACCTCAGATGACATCTAATCCAATCCATGTCTGATTAAGGGTCTCCTGTACAACTCCCCCAACAAGTGGTCATTGACCTGGAGAACACTACTGAAGGAGAGCCCACTTACTGCCCAACGTACTCCAATGACTCCTATTAATGATAATGCTGGTGACAGTAATAAGAGCTATTTAAGTGTTTTATGACTCTCTCCTTTTAATCTCACAACAGCCCTGGGAATAAAATGATATTGTCTCCTTTTTACTCATGAGGAAACTGAGATCCACAGGGGTGAAGCCACTTGCCAGGGTTACATAGTGTCTGGGGCTGGATTTGAACTCAGGTCTTCCAGACTCCAGGTCCCATGCTCTTACTTACTATGCCTCCTAGTTGACTAGGTGACATGAAGGTGACCTTAGATTCTCAAAAAGAGTTACAGTAAAGCAGACTCTGAAAAGTCCAACCTAGCTAGAAAGATTTCAAGTGCATCCTAGCTTAAGTATACAGAATCAGATGTGACTTTTAGGATGATGACTTTTTGGGACACTAGAAAACTTCTGACTAAGCTATGTAGGTACTGACATGCACACATAAAGAGGTCGCATTATTCATATCCTTGAAGTATTAATATAAGAGACAACCAAATTAGAGGCATCTGGTAACCCAGTGAATAGAGCCATAGGCCTGGACTTGGGAAATTGTTGTTCTTTGTGGTTCAGTCTTTTTCAGTCGTATCCAACTCCTTGTGACATCATTTGGGGTTTTTTTGACAAAGATACTGGAGAGGTTTGCCATTTTCATCTTCAGCCCATTTGACAGATGAAACAGGCAAACAGAGTTAAGTGACTTGCCCAAGGTCACACAGTATGAAGAGGAGTCTTCCAGACTCCAGGCTCTATCCACTAAGCTACCCAGCTTCCCCTACTTGAAAAGACCTACATTCAAATCCAGCTTCAAACATTTACTAGCTGTGTGATCTTGGGCAAGTTACTCAATTGTTGTCTGCCTCAGTTTCCTCAATTACAAAATTATTGCACCTTCCTCCCAGAGTTATTGTGAGGGTGAAATGAGTAATATTTGTTTTTTAATGTAAAAAAATTTATTTTTAAAAGTCACTTAGCACATAGTAGCACAATACAAATGCTTACTTCTTTCTCTCTCCCTTCCATTTTAGTGGGCAACACTTAGTGGGGACACAGTAGTTGTCTTCAAATACTTGAAGAGCTATCCTATGGAATAGAGATCAAATTTATTTTGTTGCAACTCCCAAAGGAAAAGCTGAGGAATTAATAAGGTATAGCAAACTAAGAAGTTATAACAAAGTTAACCCCTCATATTACTGATTGGGAAGCTCAAACCCATGAAAGCTAAATTACTTCTCCAAGGTCATTCAGACAATTGGTAGCCAAGCAAGGACTGGAACCTGGGCTTCCCTGAACATGATATTCTAGATGTGGTTTCAGTAGAGCAGAACTCTCACTTTCCTTCACCTGAAATCACTTCATTACATTAACTTTCTATGTCATCTGTTCAAACAAAAGCTCAATGACCACCTATAAGCACTTGCTGTAAAGGGGTTTCTATTTTGGGTAGGAAGTTAGACTAGATATGTCCTCAGGTCCCTTGAGATGTTAGATTCTATTCTGTTCCTGGAATGAATTTGTAATTTATTTTTGATATCTTTTTATTTTTTTTTATTTTTTTGCTTTTTGGAGGAGGAGGAAGGGTCATTGGGCTGAAGTGACGTGCCCAAGGTCAGATGGCTAGTAAGTGTGTCAAGTGTCTAAGGCCAGATTTGAACTCAGGTCCCCCTGACTCCAGGGCCAGTGCTCTATTCACTGTGCCACCTAGCTGCCCCTGATATCTTTTTAAATAAACATACCATCTCATCAATCCCCTAACCTATGGATTCAACCCAATCATTTAAGCAAGCATAGTTGGAGATCATCTTTAGAATAAGGGGGAAGATAGTTTACAGATTTTTCTCCACCACCGGGATTCATGCAAAATCCACCAGTTTAAGGAACAAGTACCATAGGAGCTTTGTGGTTAATAATAAGCATTTCTTCTTTGAAAAGGAATCTCTGGGGATTAATTTACTCAGTACAGTTAAGGGGAAAAAACAGAAAAGAAAGAAGCAATAAATGAAAAAAGAATGCAAAGAATGCACCTTAGGGATAGGCAGAAAGAGGCAGAATGGATAGTTGTAACCTCCAATTCTGCCAGGCCTGCCAGGAAATGAGCAGGGAATGGAAGAAATGAAGATAAATTATCTTGGAGTTATTCAAAAGTAGAGAGAAGCATTTCATAGAAGTAAATGTTATGCTATTTTGCTGAATGTTTGATTTCAGTTCCAGAGATAGGACGAGGCTCACTGAAATAGAACACATTCAAACATCACGATACCTGAGTATTGCTGATAGAAGTTGGGTAAGTCCAAGAAAATAGGCTATTCTGGTTTTGTCCAAGAGGATTCTCTTTCCCGAGGCTTCCACAGTAGATGGACAGTGTTCTGACTGTCTGGCAGAGTTCTCCTATGGAGCAGGTCTGAATGAGGTAGCTGTTTATTATGTCAAAGTTTTCTTACTGGACAGACATCTCTCTTCTATGTGTATCTCTCTCTCTCTCTCTCTCTCTCTCTCTCTCTCTCTCTCTCTCTCTCTCTCTCTCTCTCTCTCTCCCCCCCCCGCCCCCAGTCTCTTCCCTCTTTCTCTCTCCTTCTGTGTCCCTCCCTTTTGGGGATTCTTGCCTTTCTCTCTCTTCTGAATCCTTTGTGGTGGAAGAATTTATCTTAATAAAGAAGAAAGGGAAAGAGAACAGAGCACTCTCTATTTCAAGACTTCTCCCAGGGGAAAAAAAAGTGAGCTGGTTATGAAACCTGACACAGTTCAGAAAGAACCTACATAAGCAGCCAGACACACCCCGTGAATAAGCTCAGGTGTTTGACTGGGAAAGAGCCTGTTGCCTAACCCTACCCTACTCATTCCCCATTCTTCCTCTTCTCCCCCCATTCCAAAAAACTGAAGAAACTAAAAATTCAGGCAACAAAGCAAGAGAGAAGTTATATCTACCTTTTGGGAATAATTTATCTCAAAGTGAAATTCCCTGCTGAAACTTGGAAGCAGGAAGGTTTGTGAAGCCAGATCACTTATTCCCCCACACCCCAACAACCAACGTCACTGGTAGGACTGGGATGATGAGGGCGGGAAATCCCAGATTTCAACTGAGAACTTCACATTAATTCATAAGAATTTATTCTAATGTCTGAATTGTCACTTCCTGCCCACGCCCTCAGACCTACACCCTAAGCCAATCACACCAGGTAACAACAAATACATTTTTTACCCCACAACCAATACAAATCAATGAATAAATAAATAAATATTTATCATGCACCTGTTTACATTTAAGGCATATGCTAGAAGCCGGGGCTACAAAGATGAAAATTATAAATGGTCTCTGCCTTCAAAGAGATTACATCTTATTGAGGGTTAGTACATATAAACAGATAAATATGAGAATATTTGAGGATCACTAATAGGGAGAATCAATGAAATTAAGGGGGTGAAATTGTGAAAAGCACTGTGAAAAGTGTCATTCAAATGTCATGTTATCATAATCATAATAATGTATTACCTAGAAACACTTTCCAGTTCACTGAATTGATCTCCCAGGCAAAGCTAACCCAGGTTCAAAGGACTCTGGACCACCTCCATTTAAAATCATAAACCACATCTCTCCCAGGTTTTCACCTTTAATAGTCAATCAGAGTGAAAAGAAGAATGGTAAAGAATCCACAATCACATGAAAGAATGTTCTACATTACTAATAATAAGTGAAATGTACAACAAAACAACCTTGATGTTTCACCTTACATTCTGCAAATTAGCAAATATGACCAAAAATGGCAGTAATCAATGCTGGAGGCAAGATTTTAGGTATACAAATACATTGTTGGTGGAATTGAGAAATGGTAGATGCTCACTTTTGGAAAAAGGCTAAACAAATTGTGGTACATGAATGTAATGGGATATTATTACATTGTAAAAAATATATATAGGTGAGGAACACAGAAAAGATGGAAATATCTACATGAACTAACTAAAGGTGAAGTAAGCAGAGCCAAGAAAGCAATATGCAACCATGTAAATGGAAATAATAGCTTTTTTGTATCACCTCAGTCTCTGAAGAGATTAGGTTAATAGCTTAACTCAGTTCCAGTGGAGCATAGGTTCCAAGTCCAAAACTTTCCTTGGACTCAAATCCCAGGCACCCTGCCTTCTCAAGGTTTCCATGACTGTCTAGCTGGTTGCACCATCCCACCTGCACTCCTTGCTCCAAGGTAGCCATGGCTCAAAGTCCTGGGTCCCTTTAGGCTTACCTCTGACACTTACCTGAGGACAAACAACCCCGAACAGAAACCCCACCACCATTACAACCCACAAGAACATTTCTCAGAGTCAGAGTAAAAAAGAGGGACCAGGGAAGGAAGTCCCTTGTCCTGGTTCAGTTCCTGACATCCATCTGATTATCAGCCTTTGGATGCAGCAGAAAAGAGTTGGCAAGAAAAGAGTGTAGCAGAGAGTAGACTCTGTGTTAGCACTGCAGATTGTCAGTCAACAGAGGTTACCCTCACCCACATGGTAGGGGACACAGCAGGCACCATGTTAGGCAAACTGGGCATGCTCAAATGGCCCCTCAAGGATGTCTCCATGTTAGGAGAAGTAGGCATCCCCAGAGAATCCTGGGTTACAGACAAAATCATTCATACTCTCAAGATCATCAACCTCTTTGTGTGTCTGTGCACCCTATGTTACTCTGACCAGTTTAGAAGCAAAGTTCAAGTGGTTCTCGTTCTTCCTTCTTCTTCCATGTTTGTATATGGCTCTGGTTACACAACCCAGTTATGGGGCTAAGTTCCCCTATGTTTTCTCCCATTTTCCCTTCATGTATCATTTCTTCCCGTCCCTTTTCTTCTTTCTTACAGTTTCCTCAAAACATTAAAAGACTATAAGTCTTTTGTCTTAAATGATTACCCCTTGTGACATTAAGCTCCTAAAAGAATATTTTATCATCTACCCTTTCTGTTATAAAACAGACAGTTCATCCTTATAAAGTTCCTTCTGGATTATTAATTTGTAGTTACCTTTTTATTTTTCTCTCAATTTCTGTATTTATATTCCAAAGTTCCATTTTTAGCTCCATTTTTTTTTCATCAGAAATGTTTTTAAATCCTCTATTTATTGAAGGTCCATTTTTTTCCTTTTAGAATAACACTCAGTTTTTCTAGGTTAGCATTTTGGTTGTAGTCTTTTTTTTTTTTTTTGGTATATCTCATTCCATGGGCTTTAATGTTATAGCTGATAATGATTCAGGCAGCTAAGCAATGCAGTGGATAGAGTGTCAGGCCTAGAGTCAGAAAGACTCCTGTTCCTGAGTTCAGGTCTGGCCTCAGACACCTACTAGCTGTGTGACTGTGGACAAGTTATTCAACCCTGTTTGCCTCAGTATCCTCATCTGTAAAAATGAATTGGAGAAGTGGCAAACCACTCAAGTATCTTTGCCAGGAAAATGCCAAAATGGGGTCACAAAGAGCCAGATCTGACTGAACAATGACAATAACTAATAATAATAATAACAATAATAATAATAGTTTGATACTTCTTTTTGTATGGTTGACATATTTTTTTCTTTTGTCTAAAAGCTCTGGATTTTGACAAAAGCATCCCTGGGAATTTTTATTTTGGGATTTTTAAAAGAAGTTAATCAGTGGATTCTTTCTATTTTCAGAATATTCTCTTATTCTAATGTATCTGAGGAATTTTACTGAATGATTTCTTAAAATACAATATTCAGGGTCTTTTTTTTATCATGGATTTTAGGTAATCCTATGGTTATCTCTCCTTGATCTGCTTTCCAAGTCACTGTTTTTGATATGAGATATCTTATATTTTCCTACAGTTTTTTATTCTTTGGACTTTCTTTTAAGAATGTTTATTTTCTTCTGAAGTTATCAATTTCTATTTGGTCCATCTTAACTTTTAGGAAATTTGTAAGGGTAATATTTTGTTAAACTATTGATTCTTTTAAAAATTCTCTCCTGCATAGCTCTCATTTCTTTTATAATCTACTTTTTTAAACTCTCGCATCATTTCTTCAAATCATTTTATTTCTGTGTATAAGATATTTTTTGAAGTTTTGATTATATTCAACTCCTCCTCTTGTGCCCACATCATCCCTGGTATTACAGATGCCTTTTTTGTTTGTTTGTTTTTGTTGCTAAGGCCTCAGGAGTTGGAATCTAGGTCTTCCCTGTTCTAGGCATCAAATCAAATTGAGGAAGTAGACGGCAGAAAAGAAAAGGTGTTTAGTCAAACACTCCCAACTCCCAAAAAATCTTTAAAATAATGTCTCAAATTAAATTCTGGAGTGGCAGAGCCAAAAAAAATGGCCAGAGGGAGACATTCTTCTAGCCTAAGACCACTTAGGAGGTTGGAAAGAGAGATTTGTGATACGGGAGTAGAGGCTGGCCCAGTGCCCACGTAGATATAATACCAGTGATGGTACTAACTGGTGGCATTAGAAACAGCAGCAGTTTGGGGAGCTCGCAAGTCAGAAACAGTAAGGAGACCTGGTAACTGGTCAAAGGACCCCTGTGCTATCACTAGACACAGGACTAGATGCTGTTTGGTAAACCCATTCCTGGAATGACTTCTGATCATAGTTCAAGGGTGGAGAAAAGCACTTTCCATTAAGAAGCAGTGGGAGTTCTGAGGAGCAGTTACCTTTTGATCAAAAGGTAACAGGGATCCTAAGGAGCAGTACCACTTTTGGTCTCAAAGGAACAGGGTCCCTGAGGAACAGTAGTGTTGCAATCCCAAGGGATTGGGGTCATTCCTAGGTAAGGAACAGAGTGCATACCAGGAGAGCAGTGATCACAACTCTCCCCCAATGACACTACCTTGAAAGCACTGAAAACTTCCAAACCTCCAAAATTAGCTCCAAAAATAGTAGTGCAGAAAAAGCCCAAAACTCGAAACTATCTTTCTCCCCTCTCCCCATTGGCAACAGAGTCCAACTTTAACATAAAGTTCAAAATCAAGAAATAGCACAGAGAAAATGAACCAAAAAAAAAAAAAATCACCCAACAACTTGACCACAAAAAGCTACTATGGTGACAGAGAAACTCAAGACACAAACTCAAAAGAGAAGGAAATCAAAACAGCTATAAACAAAGCATTAAAGAAAAACATGTAAGTGGACACAAGCCCAACAAGAATTCCTGGAAGGGTTAAAAAATTTATTTTCAAAATCAAATAAGAGTGATAGAGGGAAAACAAGATAAAGAAATGAGAGCAAAGGAAGAAAATTATGGAAAAACAATTAACAGCTTAGTAAAAGAGGCACACAAAAAAAAAAAATACTGAAGAAAATAATACCTTGAGGGGCGGCTAAGTGGCGCAGTGAGTAAGAGTGCCGGCCTCGGAGTTGGGATGACCCGAGATCAGATCCGGCCTCAGAAAATGAGCACCCATGCATAAATAATGACTAGCCGTGTAACCCTGAGCAAGTTACTTAACCCCAATTGCTTAAAAAAATAATAATAATAATAATAATACCTTGAAAAAGAGCTACAAAAGCTGCTGGAGAAAATAATTCTTTAAAAATTAGAATTGGGCAAGTGGAAGCTAATAACATAAAGAAACAATAAAATGAAATCATAAATGAAAAAATAGAAGAAAATGTGAAATATCTTATTGGAAAAACAACTAAACTGGAAAATAGATTGAAGAGAGATGACTTAAGAATTATTTGACTACCCCAAAGCTATGACCAAAGAAAGAGCCTAAACATCATATTTCAAGAATTTACCAATAAAACCTTCCCCAATATCCTACAACAGAGGGTAAAATAAAATTTTTAAAAATCTGCCAAATGCTATCTGAAAGAGATCTCAAATTGAAAACTCCTGGAATATATACAGCCAAATTCCAGAGCTCCCATGTCAAGAAGAAAATACTTTAAGCAGACAAAAAGAAACTATTCAAATACTATGGAGCCAGTCCGAATTACACAAGATTTAACAGCTATCAGGAGCAGAGAACTTGGAATACAATATGCTGGAAGCAAAAGAGCTGGAATTGCAATGAAGGATAACCTACCCAGCAAAACTAAGTATAATCCTTCGAAAGAAAACAGTAAATGTTTAATGAAGTAGAGGACTTTTCAAGCATTCCTGATGAAAAGGCCAGAGCTAAATAGAAATTTTGACTTTCAAATGCAAGATTCAAGAGAAGCACAGAAAGGTAAACATGAAAGAGAAATCCTCAGTAAGATTAAGCTATTCACCTTCCTATACGGGAAGATAATATATATAACTTCCAAAGACTTTTAGAGTAGTTAGAAGGATTCTACATAAAAAGAGGTTGTGGGAGTGAATTGACATTGTTGGGATAATGTAAAAGAAATGGATAGGTAAGAAAGATGGATGAAGTCGAATGGGGAAAATTATGTCACATAAAAGAGGCACACAAGGAAGAGTTTTTACAGTGGAGGGGAAAATGGTGTGGGGATCAGGCAATGTTTGAACCTCACTCCCGTCTAATTTAGTTCAAAGATGGAAAAATATATACATATACTCAATTGGTAAAAAAAAATATCTTACCCAATAGGGAAGTAGTTGGGAAAGAGAATTAGAAAAAAGGGGTGGGTGATAAAAGTGAGAGTGGATAAAGAGAAGCAGTAGTAAGAAGCAAAACAGACTTTAGAGGTAGGGCAGAATAAAAAGAGAGAGAGAAGGATAAACAGAAGAAAATAGGATAGAAGAAAATGCACAGTTAGCAATTCTAACAGAATAAAACAGAAGCAGTAGCACATTCGATTAGGAACCAGAATCCAACAATCTATTTTTTACAAGAAGTACACTTGAAATCGAGAAACACACTGAGTTAAATAAGGAACCAGAGCAAAATGTATTCTGCTTGAGCTGACATTTAAAAAATGGATAGCAATCATGATCTCAGACAAAGAAAAAGTAAAAATATACCTAATTAAAAGGGAAAAGCAGGGAAACTGCTTTTCACTAAAAGGCATCATAGACAATGAAGTAACATTAATACTAAATATATATGTACTAAATGGCATAGCATCTTCTTAAATGAAAAGTTAAATTACAGGAGGAAATAGACACTAAAACTATACTAATGGAGGGGTCTTAACTTTTCCCTCTCAGTAACAGATAAATCTAACCAAAAATAAATAAGAAAGGAGTTAGGGAGATGACTAGAATCTTAGAAAAGTTAGATATGCTAGACCTCTAGAGGAAACTGAATGGGACTAGAAAGGAGCATATCTTTTTCTCAGCTGTGTGTGTCACCTTCAAAAATTCAAAACAATTGATGATGTATTATGATACAAAAACCTCACAACCTATTGCAGGAAAGCAAAAATATTGAATGCACCCCTTTCAGGCTTTAATATGATAAAAATTACATTCAATGAAGGGGAATGGAAACATAGAATAAAAATTAATTGGAAATTAAATAATCCAATCATAAAAAAAGAATGAGTCAAAGAATAAATCATAGAAATAATTGATAATTCCATTAAAGAACGTGACAACAATGAAACAGCATTCCAAAATTTGTGAGATGCAGCCAAAGCAACACTTAGGGGAAATTTTCTCTCTCTAATGCTTACTTACATCAACAAAAGAGAGAAAGAACAGTTCAATGAATTGGTCACGCAACTGAAAAATAAAACAAGAAAAAGAACAAATTAAAAATTTCAAATTAAACATTAAAATGGAAATCAAAGGAGAGAGTAATAAAACTGAAAGTTAAAAAACTATGAAAAAAATAAAAATAAAAAAACTATGAACCTAATAAATAAGATTAGAAGCTTTTTATGAGAAAAAAAATAAAATATATAAACCACTGGTTAATTTGCTTTTTAAAAAGAAAGAAGGGGATGGCTAGGTGGCACAGTGAGTAAGAGCTCTGGCCCCGGTGTCAGGATGACCCGGCCTCAGAAAATGAGCACCCACACATAAATAATGACTGGCCATGTAACCTTGAGCAAGTTACTTAATCCCAATTGCTTTAAAAAAGAAAGAAAGAAAGGAAGGAAAGAAGGAAGGAAGGAAGGAAAGAAAGAAAGAAAGAAAGAAAGAAAGAAAGAAAGAAAGAAAGAAAGAAAGAAAGAAAAAAAGAAAGAAAGAAAGAAAGAAAGAAAGAAAGAAAGAAAGAAAGAAAGAAAGAAAGAAAGAAAGAAAGAAAAAGAAAGAAGAAAACTTACAAGTATCAAAAATGAAATGCACTACCAATGAAGATGAAATTTAAGCATTATTAGGAGTTATTTTGTCCAATTATTTTTTTTTTTTGGAGGGCAATTGGGGTTAAGTAACTTGCCCAAGGTCACATGGTTAGGTTTTCATTTGTGTGTTCGTTAAGTGCCTGAGGCCGGATCTGAACTCAGGTCCTTCTGACCCTAGGGCCGATGCTCTACTCACTGCGCCACCCAGCCGCCCCCTATTTTGTCCAATTACTTACCAGTAAAACTGACAATCCAAATGAAATGGATGAATATTTACAAAAATATAAACTTCCCAGATTAACAGAAGAGGAAATAGAATATTAAATAACCATATCTTAGAAAAATATATTGGACAAGTCATCAATGAGTTGCCTAAGAAAAAATCACTAGGACCTAATGGGTTAATAAGTGAATTCTACCAAACATTTAAGGAACAATTAATTCTAACAGTATATAAACTATTGAAAAACATGTATGTAAAAGAGCCCCACCAAATTCCTTTTATGACACAAATATAACTTTTATATATAAACCAGAGAGGGCCAATGCAGAGAAGGAAAACCATACACCAATTTCCTTAAAAGTTTATGCAAGGGGGGGCGGAGCCAAGATGGCAGAGTAGAAACAGCTCAACCATGCCACTCTGCCCCCAGATTCCCCCCAAACTATGTAAAAGGGGACTCTGAACAACTTCTGGAGCCCCAGCACCCACAGAATGACACAGAGAAGCTAACCTCCCACTGAGGACAGCCCAGCAGCCCTGCAGGAAGGACCAGCGCAGCAGTCTGGGAGCCGGCTGCACACAGCGCACACAGCGCGGGGAGCCGAGCCCAGCGGAGCCCAGGTCCCCGTAAGCCGAGGTTTTAGCCCCAGGGCGGCAGGGCCAACAGCCAGCTGGAGGAACCCCAGAACACCAGCAGCTGTGGCAACTCCAGAATTATCAACATAGACATGCCTAGGACAAAGTAAGAGGTTAGTGTCCTATGGACTTTGGGACCGGTATTTGGGGAATGCGTCAGCTCCCTCCCCTGGGGGCTAGAAGCCACTGAGGAGACACGCCATTTTGTACTTTTCAGAGGCATTTCCGGCTCCCAGCCTGCAAATCGTGGGGAGATCCAGCGATCAGTCTTGGGGGGTAATCGCTCTTGCTTTAACCTCCCTGGATCTGGATTGTGATCTAGGGTGGAAGTCGTGGGTGGGTTTACAGCTTGCCAGAAACAGAAGTTGCCCCCACACGTTCGGGACGAAAATTCCTCTATCTGGCCTTAAAGCCATAGTGTGGCAACAAGCCCAAAAGTCAGGTAATCAAGTGGCAACATGCCAAGGCAAAGGAAACAGAAAAATGCAACCCTAGACTCCGATTTTGGGGGCATAGAGCAGGAAAAGGACTGTGAGGTCAGAAGTCCTGCTCCAAAAGCCCCAGGGGAAAATATGAGCGGGTTGCAGGCCATAGAGGACCTTAAGAAGGAATTTAAAAATCAGAGAAGTGGAGGAAAAATTGGGAAGAGAAATGAGAAGGATGCAGGAAAAGTATGAAATGAGGGTCAACAGCCTGACTGAGGAAAACAACACCTTAAAAAATAGACTGACTCAAATGGCAAAGGAGGCCCAAAAGGGCAATAAGGAGAAGAATGCCTTAAAAAGTCGAATTTGCCAGATGGAAAAAGAATCTCAAAAGTTCACTGAGGAGATTCATTCTTTCAGAGTTAGACTGGAGCAAATGGAAGCTAATGACTTTATGAGAAATCAAGATACTGTTAAGCAGATCCAAACAAATGAAAGATTAGAAGGCAATGTGAAATATCTCATGGGAAAAACCACTGACCTGGAAAATAGATCCAGGAGAGACAATTTAAAAGTTATTGGACTACCTGAAAGCCATGATCAAAGAAAGAACCTAGAAATCACCCTTCAAGAAATTCTCAAGGAAAATTGCCCTGATGTTTTAGATCCAGAGGGCAAAATAGAGGTTGAAAGAATCCACAGATCACCTCCTGAAAAAGATCCCAAAAGAAAACTCCCAGGAATATTATAGCCAGGTTCCAGAATCCCCAGATCAAGAAGAAAATACTACAAGCAGCCAGGAAGAAACAATTTCAATATTGTGGAAACACAATCAGAATAGCCCAGGACCTGGCAGCTTCTACACTGAGGGATCAAAGGGCATGGAATATGATATTCCAGAGGGCGAAAGAACTGGGAATGAACCCAAGGGTCACCTACCCAGCAAAACTGAGTATTTTGTTTCAGGGGAAAATATGGTCATTCAGTGGAATAGAGGACTTTCAAGCATTCTTGAGGAAAAAACCAGAATTGAAAAATTTATGCAAGAAAAAAATGAGACACTAGCAAAAAGATTACTAGCAATATGTCACAAAGATGATTTAGGGGGGGATTTATACCAGGAATGCAGGCAGATTCAAGATCAGGAAAACTATCAGCATAACTGACCATATCAATAACAAAAACAACAAAAGTCATATGATTTTATCAATAGATGCATTAAAAGCCTTTGACAAAATGCTACACCAGAAAGCATGTAGGAATCAAAATGACAAGTACTATCTATCTAAAAGCAAGAGCAAGCATTATCTGTAATGAAAATAAACTTGAAGCCAGACAGGCTTCCAAACTGTCCAACCATTATATCAATACCAAATCACAGTTACCAGAGAGGGAAGCATCAACATCTGGGTTTTCAAAGCCAGGGGGCTCTCAACAACGGCTTCCCAGAATCTCATCTGGTCAAATCACACAACACTTCTCAAAGTGAGCCCCAAAGCAAAGCCTCAAATCAGGGATTATATAGTCTTCTCCTGGCTCAGAGAATGTAACCACCCTCTTGACCCACTGTCCAATCACACAGCATCAAGGTGTGGTCATTCCTGAAAACCAAGCCTCCTACCACAGGCTCCATGTGACCACATTCAGCCTATTAGGAGGCAGAGTACATTTTCAAATCAAGGAAGGTTTTCAGAGTCTTAAAGCCAATTAAAGTCTCTTAAGCCAATCAAAGGGCCTAGGGGCAGGGAAGATCTTTAAATCTGCATTTCCATTACACTTAAACCCTGTAAATTCATCAAAAGATGGGAATAGCCAATGTTAAAGGGAGTTCAAAAAATGGCAAGGCATCTTAATACACTGTTGATGGAGTTGTGAATTAAGCTAAAATCAGGAAACCAATTAAAATTATGTTTTTAAAAAGGGAATAAAATGTCCATACACTTTGTTCCAGAGATCCTATTGCTAAGAATATACCTGAAGGTGATCAAAGGCAGAAGAAAAAATGGGTCCCATATACACCAAAATATTCATAATAGCACTTTTCTGGTAAAAACAATTATAATAATAATTGTAAATAAAGTAGATGTCCATTCATGGGAGGATATTTAAACTGTGGAATGAGTGTATAATACATTATTATTGCTCCATAAAGAATTATGAATAGGGGGTGGAGCCAAGATGTCGGGGTAGAAACAGGACTTCCCTACAGCTCCCACTTCTACCTCCTCTAATACATGTAAAAAATTACTCTAACCAAACTTTGGAGCTACAGAACCCACAAGGTGACAGAGAGAAATTAACCTCCCACTGAAGACAGCCCGGCAGGCCAACAAGAAGGGGCCAGAGCAGCACTCTGGGAGCAGAGCTCATACCCTCATACTGGAGTGAGCCCAAGCTTTTAGCCTCAGGGTACCCTGACCAGCCACAACTAGAGGGACATTGGGAGAGCAGATCACCAGCAGCTGTTGAGGTTTCCAGAACTATCAACCCATAAATGCCAAAGACAAAGTGAGAGGTCAATGGACTTAGGGAACAGGGAGACTGGGAGTGCTGGCCTTTGTGCCCAGAGGGAGAAGAAGCTGAGGTGTGGTGGCCCCAGCCATATGGTTACTTCAGAGCTCCTGTCCTGTAGATTGTATGGGGACCAAGCAACCAGTCTGAGGGTTAATCACTCTTGCTTTAATCTGCTTGGATCTGGATCCCTGTCCTGGGTGGAGGTCCTGAGGTGCATGAACAGTGTGCCAAAGTCAGTGGAGGCTTCCAAGAGGGGCCCCAGCTAGTAGCTCCAGCAGCTGAGAAAACCCCAGTGATTTGGGACAAAGCTCTCCTCTCTGAAAGCAGAGTTCTACTGTGGCAAAAAGCTCAAGAGTCAAGTGGTTGAGTGGCAACATGAGCAAGTGGGGGAATCAGGGCAAGCATCCAACTTTGGATTCCTTTTTTGGGGACAAAAAAGATCAAAGCATGGAACAGGAGGAAGACAACAAAGTCAGAACTCCTGAACCAAAAGCTTCCAAGAAAAATATGAACTGGTTACAGGCCATAGAGGAGCTTAAGAAGGATTTTGAAAACCAAATAAGAGAAGTGGAGGAAAAATTGGGAAGAGAAATGAGAAGGATGCAGGAAAAGTATGAAATGAGGGTCAATAGCCTGACTGAGGAAAACAACACCTTAAAAAATAGACTAACTCAAATGGCAAAAGAGGCTCAAAAAGCCAATGGGGAGAAGAATGCCTTAAAAAGCCAAATTTGCCAGATGGAAAAAGAATCTCAAAAGCTCATTGAGGAGAATCTTTCCTTTGGATTTAGAATGGACCAAAGGGAAGCTAGTGACTTTTTGAGAAATCAAGATGCAGTTAAACTGATCCAAACAAATGAAAGATTAGAAGGCAATGCAAAATATCTCATTGGAAAAACCACTGACTTGGAAAATAGATCCAGGAGAGATGATTTAAAAATGATTGGACTACCTAGAAGCCATGATCAAAAAAAGAACCTAAAAATCATCCTTCAAGAAATTCTCAAAGAAAATTGCCCTGATACTTTAGAACCAGAGGGCAAAATAGAGGTTGAAAGAATCCACTGATCACCTCCTGGAAAAGATCCCAAAAAGAAAACTCCTAGAAATGTTATAGCCAGGTTCCGGAGTTCCCAGATCAAGGAGAAAATATTACAAGCAGCCAGGAAGAAAAAATTTGAATATTGTGGAAACACAATCAGAATAACACAGGATCTGGCAGCTTCTACACTGAGGGATCAAAGGGCTAGGAATATGATATTCTGGAGGTCAAAGGAGCTGGGGATAAAACCAAGAATCACCTACCCAGCAAAACTGAGTATCATGTTTCAGAGGAAAATATGATCATTCAGTGGAATAGAGGACTTTCAAGCATTCTTGATGAAAAAACCAGAGTTGAATAGAAAATTTGACATTCAGATACAAGAAGCAAGAGAAGCATGAGAAGGTAAACAGGGAAAAGAAATCATAAGGAACTTATCAAAGTTGAATTACTTATAGTCCTACATGGAAAAAATGATAATTGTAACTTATGAAACTTTTCTCAGTATGAGAATAGTTGAAGGGAATAGAAATGTGTGTGTGTATATGAGTGCATACATACATATATGTATACATACATATATATGTCTATATAGGAGGGTATATACATATATATGTATGAATACATATGTGAGTGTGTGTATATGTGTGTATAGGTACACATAGACAGAGGCCACAGGAGCGATTGAATAGGAAGGGATGATACTTAAAAGGTGAAATTGAGAGGTGAGAGAGGAATATAATGAGAGGAGATGGGGAGAGACAGAATGGGGTAAACTATTTCATATAGAAGAGGCAAGGGAAAATGTTACAATGGAGGGCAAGAACAGGAAGGCAAAAGGGAATGTCAACCTTACTCTCACTGAATTTGGCTTAGGGAGGGAATGACATACACACTAAATAGGAGAGTACTACAGGAGAGTAGGTGGGAAGGGGATGAGAGTGGGAGATGATGGAGGGGAAGGCAGGTTTGGGGGGAGGGAAGTTGGAAGCATTCACTTTTGAAAAGGGACAGTATCTCCTACTATTGTGAGTGGGAGGAACCAAATTCAGAGAGTCAGGGTGTTGACTTCACACCCACAGCTGAAGCTTCAAGTGGGAACTGGTCTCAAGCACAGAAAGCATTCTTCAAAAAGAACTTTGAAAACCAAATTAGAGAGATAGGAGATAAAATGAATCATTCTTTTAAAATCAAAATTGCAAAATTAGAAAAACATTACAATGAAGAAAACAGCTCCTTAAAAAGAAAAACGTGTGATATGGAAAAGGAGCTTCAAAAACTAACCGAGTAAAATAATTCACTAAAAACTAGAATCAACCAAATTGAAGCAAATAACTCTAAGAGGAACCAAGAATCAGTCAAATGAAACATCAAGAAAGAAAAATTAGGAAAAAAAAGGTAAAATATCTCAATGGAAAAATAACTGACCTGGAAAACAGATCCAAGAGAGATAATCTGAGAATCATAGGTCTACCAGAAAATCATGAGGAAAAAATGAGCCTGGACAACAGCTTCCAAGAGCTCATCAAAGAAAACTGCCTTGAGATACTAGAACCAAAGGGTAAAATAAAAATCAAGAGAATCAACCAGTCACCTCCCGAAAGAGATCCCAAATTAAAAAGTCCTTGAAATGTTGTAGCCAAACTCCAGAACTATCAGGTAAAGGATAAAATACTACAAGCAGCCAGAAAGAAACAACTCAAATATCTCAGAATCATGGTGAGGATCACACAGGATCTGGCAGCTTCTACACTGAAAGACTGGAGGAACTGAAATACAATTTTTCACAAGGCAAAAGAACTCAGGTTACAATCAAAGATCACCTATCCAGCGAAACTGAATACATTCTTCCAGGCAAGGAGATGGTCACTCAGTGATATAATGGATTTCCAGACCCTCCTGATGAAAAAGCCAGAGCTCAATGGAAAATTCAACCTCCAATTACTATACACAAGAGAGATATAGAAAGAAACGAGGAGCAGGTGGACTTCATATTTACCTGGAGAAGCTTATACAAACTGATGTTGAGTGAGAAGAGCAGAACCAGGAGAAATTTGTATATGATTACAGACACAACATATGTGTGACGACCAACTTTGATAGACTGGACTCGTCTCAGCAATGCAGGGTTATAAGTCAACTCCAAAAGATTCATGATGGAGAGAGATGTCTACATTCAGAGAAAGAACTAGAACAGAGTTTGAATCCATATTGAAGCAAACTACCTGCTCTTTTTCTTTATCTTGTTTGGGTTTGTTTCCTCTTTCCCATTATTCATTCCATCTGATACAATCCTTCTTTATAACCTGACTAATGTCTAATGTGAAAGTATTTGCAGATCCTATACTTGATTGTATACTATCATGGGGGGGAGGGGGGGAGGGGAAGAAAATTTGAAACTCAAGGAATTGTGGAACTGCATCTTGTAAACTAAAAGAATGGAGGGAAAGAACAAAAAGGCAAAAGGGAATGTCAATCTTTTTCTCAATGAATTTGACTTAGGGAGGTAATGACATACACACTAAATAGGGTATCTCACCCTACAGGAGAGTAGTGGGGAAAGGAATGAGAGGGGGGATGATGGAAGGGAGGGCAGGCTTGGGGGGAGGGAAGTTGGAAGCATCCACTTTTGAAAAGGAACAGGATCAAAGTAGAGAATAAAACAAGTGGGGGATGGGATAGAATGGAGGGAAATATAGTCAGTCTTTCACAATATATCCACTATGGAAATGTTTTGCATAGCTACACATGTACAACCTATATTGAATTGCTTATCTTCCCAGTAGGGGTGGATGACAAGGGAGGTAGGGAAAGAACTGGTAATGAGAGGTTTAAAATCAAATGTTTAAAATATATATTATTAAAATATATTATATATAATTATATATTATATGTACATATATTATATAATATACATTATAATATAATATATATAAAATAAAAATATATTACTTTACATGTAACTGGGAAATAAGATGTATAGGCACAGGGGCATAGAGATCCACTGTGCCCTACTGGAAAGTTGGAGGGGAATGGGGGAAGACATGGGAGAGAGAAGATTGGGGGAGGGGATATTCAATGGGATCGCTGTTTTGGGGTGGTGGATAGGGGGAAAATGGGGAGAAAATTTGTAACTCAAAATCTTGTGGAAATGAATGATGTAAACTAAAAAAATAATTAATTAAATTTTTAAAAAGAAAAGGGACAGGGTCAAAGTAGAGAATAGAACAAGTGGGGGATGGGATAGGATGGAGGGAAATATAGTCAGTCTTTCACAATATATCCACTATGGAAAGGTTTTGCATAGCTACATATGTACAAACTATATTGAATTGCTTATCTTCCCAGTAAGGGTGGGTGAGGAGGGAGGATGGGAAAGAATCTGGGATTCAAAGTTTTTAAATCAAATGTTTAAAATATATATACACATACATATATATATTTGCATGCAACTGGGAATAAGATATACAGGCACTGGGGCATAGAGATCCATCTTGCCCTTCTGGAAAGTAGAATGGGTCATGGTGGAGGATATAGGAGAGAGCAGATTGGGGGAGGGGGTATTCAGTGGGATTGCTGTTTTGGGGTGGTAGGTAGGGGAAAGATGGAGAGAAAATTTGTAACTCGGGAGAGAATGACATACATACTAAATGGGATATCTCACCCGGCAGGAGAGTAGGGGGAAAGGGGATGAGAGGGGGGATGATGGAGGGGAGGGCATTCTGGGGGGAGGGAAGGTTGGAAGTACCCACTTTCGAAGAGGGACAGGATCGAAGCAGGGAATGCACCAGGTTGGGGGTGGGATGGGTGGGAGGGAAATATAAGCAGTCTTTTACAATATATCTACTATGGTAATGTTTTGCATAGCTATACATATACAACACATACTGAATTGCTTATCTTCCCAAAGGGAGTGAGTGACAAGGGAGGAAGGGAATGAATCTGAAATTTGAAGTTTTAAAATTAAATGTTTCAAATATATATAAATACTATTATTAATACTATTTTGCATGTAATTAAGAGATAAGATTGCAGGCATTGAGGCACAGAGATTCTCCTTGCCCTAATGGTAAAGTCGAATGGGGTATGGGAGAAAGCAGATTGGATGAGGCGATATCTTGTGGGACTGCTATTCTGGGGTGGTGGGTAGGGGAAAAATGGGGAAAAAATTGTAACTCAAAATCTGGCAGAAATGAATGATGTAAACCAGAAGTTAATAAAGCATTTGTTTAACTAAAAAAAAAATTGTAACTCAAAATCTGGCAGAAATGAATGATGTAAACCAGAAGTTAATAAAGCATTTGTTTAACTAAAAAAAAAAATTGTAACTCAAAATCTGGCAGAAATGAATGATGTAAACTAAAAATAAACATAAAATTTAATTCAAAAAATAAAATAAAAAAAGAATTATGAATAAGAAAAATTCAGAAAAGTATGAAGAAATTTATATGAACTGAATCAGGTTGAAACAAACAGAACCAGGAAAACAATATGCATGATGATTACTGCAATATTGATGAAAAGAACAACCCCCACAAAAAAAAATAATTTAAAGCTTTTTAAATAGAATAATGAAGCTTGTCCTAAATAAGAGATGAGAAAATGTCTTCCTTCTTTGCAGTCCATGGGCATAGAAGATTTAATATACTACCAAACTGGGTTGATGTATTAACTAGTTTTAGTAAAATTTAGTAAAATTGCTTTTTTTCCCTTTCTCTGTTGTTTTTGTTGCTGCTGTTGTTATAAGGACTAACTTAATGGGTAGTTAGGGAGAGAGGAAAAGATCATATAGAAACAAAAAAAAACAATAATTATTTTAATTTAAAAGTCCTGAAGAGAAGCCACCAGAAGGAAAAAGTAACGATTTTACTTCAGTAATGGCCCAAAAAGTGAAAGTGAACCTTATAAAAGACATATCAAATTAAATCATAGATTCTTTGAAGGAAATGAAGGAGGATCTGGTGTCAATAAAGATCTGGTATATATAATGAAAGATCTGTCACTAGCAAAATGAAATAAGTAAAGAGGTAGTCATTTTGGCCCCTAACTAAATACTGACATTCTGTCATAGTTTCACCTGCCCATTTTATAACCTAGACTCAACTGTGCTTAGGAAGATGACAAAATATGGAAAACTCAGTGATATAACATGGGGAGTAGCATGGTGCTTAAAGAGGGAAGAGGGGAAAGGGACTCAATGCAACAAATACAGAGCATCCCTCTTGCTACTATATATACTAAATTACTTATCATGTTATACCCCATGACCAAAATATGGTCTATTTACTTGTGTATCAACACCCCCACCACATACTTTTGGAGCACATTGAATTGGGAATACATGCTGGGCATATGGAAGTATGAGAGAACATCATTGTACTGGAATGGTTCAGAGCACCCACCTATTAACAAAGATAGATTGATAACAAAATCAAAATCATGGAGAAAGCTGTGGAAATTTTAAATAGAGGAATAAAAGTAATAGGAAATAAAATACTATGGTTGAACCAGTGAGCACAGGGAGCAGAACATACATCAAAATAAGATTAAAAAAAGACATCTGTACTGGAAAAAAGACTTAGAGACATTATAAGTATAGCACAACTCTCTGCAGGGTTTTTCTCTCCCTGGGCTAGAGCTGAATCATTCGCTCTACCTGTACTCACATTGGCAGGTTGGGGCTGTGTCTCCAGAAGAATGAGCCAGTCACAGGTGGCCATAATGCTTCAATTCATTTGCTCAGGATCCTAAAGGCAATTTTCGTGTAAAGAAGTTCTATTCCTACTACTCACCATTGTAGTTCCTGAGCCCCCATTAGTGTGCTTCACATTTATAGAAGTCACTACTGATACCATTAACTCTTAATCACGAAACATTTACAAATAGAAAGCAAAGTAATAATAATTATAAGATAACATTTACTCAATAAAAGGCAAAAGCATAAATGATCAAAATGTAACATAATAGTCCACTTAGAAACCTAGGTCACACTTTCCCGACAATTCAAACAGTGACCATGGAGAGTAGGTGCATGCTTAAAGAAAGATAAAGAAGAATATGAATAGTAGGGAAATCCATGTTCAGGGGGCAACTCATGACTCTGGAAGGCAAGCCTGCCAATTATTGTTTTTAGAAACAGTCTATACCAGGGGCAAGAGACCTGTGACCTTAAGGCCACCTGTGGCCCTCTAAGTCATCAAGTGTAGTCCTTTGACTAAATCCAAACTTCACAAAACAAATCCCCTTAATTTGTTCTGTAAAACTTGGACTCAGTCAAAAGGTTGAACCCAAGGACATAGAAGACCACATGATACCTCATGGCCATAGGTTCCCCACCCCTGGTCTATACCATTCATCATCTTCTCTTCTAAGACTCTCCATTATCCTATTAGACAAAACCATTTATCTGCTGTTTTGGGGCCACTAAAGTCCCATCAAACTCTTTTAGTAAAACAGTAGCATTATACTCTTTCAGGGAAATAGCAGCCCTAAGACTGGCGTCTACAGCTTTCCAGTTTTGCCCTCCTTGGAAGGTGCTGAAGCAATGTTAATATATTTCAGTTGATGAGCAGTCCCTTTAAGTCAGAGAATTTCCAAGTACATCAAATCTGTTCTCTGGGACTCTTTTCCTCTCAAGCCACAGAGGAAGTACAAGGGAATATGATTAAGCCTGTACTATGGCCATGATATACTTGATCTAAGATTAGTGGGTTGGCCTGGCATTGCTACTAGAGCCATAATGATCTTTCTGTCTCCTGATATTTGGGGGAACTGCATAAATGTGGACTTTAGATATATTTACACATTGGAAAATATTGATTAGGATATGTTTTTCCATATAAACAAATAACATTGGTCCTGGGGAAAGGACTAAAATTATGCTATCAGTAACAGTCACATCTTAATCTATAACCTTGAAAAAATCCACCAAAAACAAAAAATTCCAAAAAGCAGACATTTAAAACACTACTCTTATAGATCACACAATTAGAATGGTAACTGAGGTAAATAATCATTAAAAGATGCAGTCCTAAATGGAGACAAGAATGATTTGCTTAAGAATGATTGACTCAAAACCCAAAGTTATAAAAAGAAGAATAAATTCTATCAAGGATAATTTCAATAAGAATACAACATGCGAAAATGTATAAGATGAAGCTAAGACAGTTGTTAGTGGAAAATTTATTTCCGGGCATGCTTAAAAGAGAGGATGAGCTTATAAGATTTGACCACTAGATGGTAGCAAAGACTGATTATTCATGGCTCGATGGACCAGTTGGTGTACTTGGAAGCCAACACCTTGGGGTTGATTGCAGGTTTCAATATTTATGACCACATGCAAATTACTTTCCTTTCTGGAGCTTCAATTTCCTCATCTGTTAAACTAGAGTAATAAGACTTGAACTATCTCATAGAGTTATGGTGAGCAATGTTTTGGTAAATTCTATTATGGATGCTGCTGTTGAATCATTTTCAGTTACAGTCAACTCTTCATGATCCTATTTGGGGTTTTCTTGGCAAAACTATAGGAATGGCTTGCCATTTCTTTCTCTAACTCATTTGATGAGGAGGAAACTGAAGCAAAAAGGGTTAAGTCATTTGCCCAGGGTCACATAGCTAGGAAGTGTCTGAGGTCAAATTTGAACTCAGGTCTTCCTCACACCAGACCCAGCACTCTATCGTCTGCACCACCTAGCTGGTAAACACTATTGAATCTGTATTCTTGTAGATACTTAGTATTTCCTTCTGGGGGCTTGAAGAAGAATGCATGTAGACCATTCTATCCTACCAAATTCTTATCTATGTGCTCCCCTAAATGCTCTACATGTGTTGATGAGTTATAGCACTAATGGTTTTACCTAAATACTCCCTCACATCTGGAATATGTTCCATCCTCACTTCCACCAGAATTCCCAGATTCCTTCAAAGCAGAGCTCTGATATCATCTCAATTAATTTCAATAAACATTTATTCAGCACTATGTGTCAGGCATTGTACTAAGCTCTGGGGATACAAAGAAAGCTAAAAAAACAAATGCAGCTCTCATGGGGACTCACAGACTAATAAGAAATAAATATGTAAAAAACAATATACAAGTAAGATGTATACAGGAAAAAAATGGATAATCAACCAAGGGAAGGAGTTAGAATTAAGGGAGATAAGGAAAGGCCTCATTTAGAACATAGGATTTTAACTGGAACTTAAAGGAAACCAAGAAATCCAGGAAGTAAAGATGAAGAAGGAGAGCATGGAGAGCCAATGAAAATTGCCGAAGTCAAGAGAGGGAATGTCTTGTTCAAGGAAAAGCAAGCAGGCAGATGTCAAGGGTAAGGAGAGGGGGAGAGATATGTAAGGTGTAAGAAGACTGGAAAAGCGGGGGATTGGGAGGGGACATAAATGGCTTTGAACACCAGAGGATTTATTTTTTGATCCTAGAAATAATAGGGAGTCACTAAAGTTTATTGAATTTGAGGGTAGATGGAGGGAGATAGAGGTGACACAGTCAGATGTGCACTTTAGGAAGACCACTTTGGCAATTGAATGGAGGATGGACTAGTATAGGAAGGTCTTGCCTGATCCCTCTCTTCCACCTGAACATCCTTTGGACATACTTTGTCCTTACTTTCTTATGTGTGTGCTATTTCCCTCCATCCACTCCTCTCTTAAATGTAGGTTCCTTGAGAGTAGGAACTAATTTTTTTTCATCTGTATCCCCAGGACTGAAAATATTGTATTACATGTAGTAGCTACTTAATAAATGTATGTTTAATTGAATTAAATTGGGAGGTGAAATGATAAGACAGAAAGAGCTCTGGCCTGGGAATTAGAAGCAATTTGAATGGGAATTTGTATTATTCACATTGGTCATGAGAACAGATGTATAGTCATCAGTAATTTCCTGGTTTAGAAATTTAGGAATCCCACTGTTTATCACTGTCTCCTCCCCATCTTTCTCTTCCTCCTTCACTGTTGTGCAACTGCTCCAAAATGGAGACCAGTGTTTTCCCCAAGGATAGACTCTTGGTCAGACAATGTGGAAAGACTTCCTTCTAAAACCCAGGTCCAACCTTAGCTCTTACCACCACCATCACTACCACCATCACCACCACCACATCAGCCAATATGCTGAATTAGACCTTGAGTGGCATAGACTTAGATCTCAAAGGAATCTTAAAGACCATGAGTCCATTTTGCAAGTGAGGAAACCATGCCCCCAAAACACTGTCTGACTTTCCCAGAGACACACAGGCTAGGAAGTTGAATCTGAGAAAGGATTTTAAGACTTCCTCATTCCAAGTCCAGCAGTTTATCCACTGGTCTTAACCAAGTCAACATATATTTATTGAGTACCTACTAAAACACTGTTCTAAGGGGATTCTGAGGATACAAAGAAAGGCAAAAAAAAAAAGTCCTTCCTCTCCAGGAACTGTTTAGTATTTATTAAGATAATGTTCTAAGATTTTTTTCCCTCTAATTCTTTCATTTGTGTGCAAGTCACTCATTCCATAAAAAGGTGTGGTTTGATGTGATGAAATCATGGCACTATGGAACCTTCAGCAAGTCATTTCCTCAGTTTCTTAATCTGTAAAATGATGGTATTAAACTAAACAGTATATAACCCTCCAATTCTAGAATTAGATGATTTTAAGTATTTGCTAAACTACTGAGCTGAGTCTTAAAGCACCAGCCTATCCCTTCCCCAGAAAATAAATTTTCTCAAGTGAAATAAGCAAATGAAGGGGAAGAAGAGAAGTCACATTTGTAGGTTTTCCCCACAACTGCCTTCTGGAGAAAGTATTCACTTATTAATACTTACATATTATAAATGAGGAAACAGAGACCCAGAGAGGTTAAATTATCTCTCTGCAGCTGCTAATTATCAGACTCAGACCTCCTAATCTAAGTCTATGGTTTTGTTTTTTGTTTATTTTTTGTTTTTCTTTTTTCCCCTATAAAACTGTTCTGCTAGGGGGCAGAGTCAAGATGGTGAAGTAGAAACAGCTGAAGCAAGGCTCTGGCTTCCACCTCCTCCAATTCATGTAAAAAATTACCCTAGACAAACTTTGGAGCTACAGAACCCACAAAATGACACAGAGAAGCTAAGCTCCAGCTGAAGACAGCCCAGCAGAACAGCAGAAGGGACCAACCCATCGCTCTGGGAGCCAAACCCAGCTCCTTGCAAGCCCAAGGTTTTAGCCTCAGGGTGGTCACAGCCAGCCACTGGCCCAAGGGACTTCAGATCACCAGCAACTGTGGCGGTTTCCAGAATTATCAACTCATAGATTCCAAAGACAAAGTGAGAGGTCAGTGTAGACTTTGTGGGAACAGGGAGTTTGGGAATGCGATCTGGCCTTTGCCCCTGGGGTAAGAAGCAGCTAAGGCTATGGCCATGCAGCCGCTGCCACATGGCTGCTTCAGAGCTCCTGGTCTGCAGATTGTAGGAGGACCAAGCAACCAGTCTGAGGGGTAATCACTCTTGCTTTAACCTGCTTGGATCTGGATCCCAGTCCTGGGTGGAGGTCCTGGGGTACATGAACAGTCTACCAGAGCATCTGAAGGCTCCAGAGAGGGTGCCCAACTCTTTGTTCTGTCATCCGAGAAAACCCCAGTGTTTGGGATGAAGCTCCCCTTTCTGGTAGCAGAGTTCTACTGTGGCAAAAGGCTCAAAAGTCAAGTAATTGAGTGGCAACATGAGCAAGCAAAGGAAGCAAAGCAAGCACAGCAATTCAATTTTAGATTCCTATTTTGGGGACAAAAAGGATCAAAGCATGGAACAGGAGGAAGACAACATAGTCAGAACTCCTGAACCAAAAGCTTCCAAGAAAAATATGAACTGGTTACAGGCCATAGAGGAGCTTAAGAAGGATTTTGAAAACTAAATAAGAGAAGTGGAGGAAAAATTGGGAAGAGAAATGAGAACTAAGCAAGAAAATTATGAAATGAGAGTCAACAACCTGACTGAAGAAAATAACACTTTAAAAAATAGGCTAACTCAGATGGCAAAAGAGGCTCAAAAAGCCAATGAGGAGAAGAATGCCTTAAAAAGCCAAATTTGCCAGATGGAAAAAGAATCTCAAAAGCTCATTGAGGAGAATCTTTCCTTTGGATTTAGAATGGACCAAAGGGAAGCTAGTGACTTTTTGAGAAATCAAGATGCAGTTAAACTGATCCAAACAAATGAAAGATTAGAAGGCAATGTGAAATATCTCATTGGAAAAACCACTGACCTGGAAAATAGATCCAGGAGAGATGATTTAAAAATGATTGGACTACCTAGAAGCCATGATCAAAAAAAGAACCTAAAAATCATCCTTCAAGAAATTCTCAAAGAAAATTGCCCTGATGCTTTAGAACCAGAGGGCAAAATAGAGGTTGAAAGAATCCACTGATCACCTCCTGGAAAAGATCCCAAAAAGAAAACTCCTAGAAATGTTATAGCCAGGTTCCGGAGTTCCCAGATCAAGGAGAAAATATTACAAGCATCCAGGAAGAAAAAAATTGAATATTGTGGAAACACAATCAGGATTACACAGGATCTGGCAGCTCTACACTGAGGGATCAAAGGGCTTGGAATATGATATTCTGGAGGTCAAAGGAGCTGGGGATAAAACCAAGAATCACCTACCCAGCAAAACTGAGTATCATGTTTCAGAGGAAAATATGATTATTCAGTGGAATAGAGGACTTTCAAGCATTCTTGATGAAAAAACCAGAGTTGAATAGAAAATTTGACATTCAGATACAAGAAGCAAGAGAAGTATGAGAAGGTAAACAGGGAAAAGAAATCATAAGGAACTTATCAAAGTTGAATCACTTATAGTCCTACATGGAAAAAATGATAATTATAACTTATGAAACTTTTCTCAGTATGAGAATAGTTGAAGGGAATAGAAATGTGTGTGTGTGTATATATGTGTATATATGCATGTATGTATACATACATATATATGTCTATATAGGAGGGTATATGTGTGTGTATGTATGTACGTATGTATGAATACATATGTATACCTGTATATGTGTGTACAGGTATACATAGACAGAGGGCACAGGATCAATTGAATAAGAAGGGATGATACTTAAAAGGTGAAATTGAGAGGTGAGAGAGGAATATAATGAGAGGAGATGGGGAGAGACAGAATGGGGTAAACTATCTCATATAGAAGAGGCAAGGGAAAACTGTTACAATGAAGGGGAAGAACAGAAAGGCAAAAGGGAATGGGTCAACCTTATTCTCATTGAATTTGGCTTAGGAAGGCAATGACGTACACACTAAATAGGGTATCTCACTCAACAGGAGAGTAGCAGGGAAGGGGACGAGAGGGGAAATAATGGAAAGGAGGACAGGCTGGGGCGTAAGGAAGTTGGAAGCACCCACTTTTGAAAATGGATAGGATCAATGTAGAGAATAGAATAAGTGGGGTTTGATAGGATGGAGGGAAATACAGTCAGTCTTTCACAATATATCCACCATGGAAATGTTTTGCATAGCTACACATGTACAACCTATATTGAATTGCTGATCTTCCCAGTGAGTGTGGATGGTGAAGGAGGAAGGGAAAGAATCTGGCATTCAAAGTATTAAAATCAAATGTTTAATATATCTATATAATTTTACATGTAACTGGGAAATGAAATATACAGGCACTGGGGTATAGAGATCCACCGTGCCCTACTGGAAAGTCAGAGAGGGAAGGGGAAAGATATGGGAGAGAGCAGATTGGGGGAGGGGATATTCAGTGGGATCACTGTTTTGGGATGGTGGGTACGGGGAAAATGGGGAGAAAGTTTGTAATTCAAAATCTTGTGCAAATGAAAGCTATAAACTAAAAAATAAAAAATTTTAAAAATTGTTCTGCTAGTTGGAATGCTACAAAGAGCTAAGGATGTGAGGGACTATTACTGTCACCAAGAGGACAGAGCTAGTACCAAGGACAGGGATTTAGTGTCCCATTTCTCAGTACTTATTTGTTCAAAACATATTTTCTGATTGATTGATGCCCAACCCACTGAATAAGAAGCCAGCCCATATTTCCAAGGAGCTTTTCAGAAAGGACCCCAAAATGGGCATTTTCCTAAACAACTTGGAATAAAGATGTGCTGCTTTAATTCTTCCAATTAATTCTCTAAAAACAAGGAGACAGTCAAATTTTGTGAAATCATAAATATAGCTAAAAAGAAAAATTCTGATAACACTTCAATTGCTAACCTTGCAGAACAATTTTGAAGCCTCAGCTCTCACTTCCCACAGCAAATGTTAAATCTGAGAAGGACCACATGGGGGCACCATAGGTCTTCCCTGTTGGAGTACTTCTAGGTAGTGATGAACAGGCAAATCTGATTTAATTGTGAATGGTTGTTCGTCTTGGGATCTTCTAGAACCCATGAGAAATCCCTAGCTAGTAGCCCCCTTGCTTAGTCGTGGGCCCCCTATAATCAAGTACAATAGGATCAGTTCAGGAAATTCAAACTCTTTGAAGCCAAACATGATTGGGGCAGCTCATCTACTGGCTGGAAAATAAATCAATAAATAAAATTCATCACACCAAGCATACAAAGTGCCAACAATGTCACTTATATAGTCTTTGCTCCCCACCATGCCCCACTGCCATCAGTCTAAAAAGTAGAGGGTATAGTGACTGTAGAGGAAATTTACCCAAGATTTCTTTGAAAGATTCATGGGCTTTACAGTATTTTTGCACAATTCATTCATTCACTTCACATGTATTTACTAAGCAGCTATGGTGTATGCAATAGACTATGCTTAGATTCTATGGAGGGATATAAAGAAACATGATCCCTGCACTATGGGAGCTTACAATCTAGCTTAAAACATAGACAAGGCCTATATTAGTGGAGAGTCAAGCAATACAAGGCAGTACATAAGAAGTGGGTGAAATAATTAAATGCTAGTGCTTGTGCACCATAGGTATTCCTGTTCATGGATGCTCTAGGTATTTGATGCATACAGATTATATTAGATGGTCTCTGTGGTCCCTTCCAATTCCAAGATTCTATGATTCTGGGAAGAGTCATTAGAGTGTGAAGATCATTGTCAGCTGCAGTAGTTTGGAGCTTTCCTGAAGGAGACAGGACTTACACCTGGCCTTGAGGCCATTAAGGATCCTAAGAATCAAAGGTGAGGAGTGAATGTGTTCCAGGTCCAGACGCACTTGTCTTGGTTAAGGTTCCATATCTGGTTCCATGGACCCCAGAGCCAGAGAGTTCAAATAAATAATTTCTTTAATAAATAAACATATCTGACGACCCCCAGCTAACAGTGATCTACAAAGAGGTTTAAAAAAAATAGCAGGGGCAACTAGGTGGCTCAGTGAACAGACCTGGAGTCAGGAGGACCTGAGTTCAAATCTGACCTGACACTTAACACTTGCTAGCTGTGTGACCTTGGGCAAGTCACTTAACCCCAGTTGCCCTCCAAAAAGAAAGGAAAAAAAAGGTCTTGAGTCTCAGAGACTAGAGAGATGTTATTGCCCTCAACAGAAATAGGGAAGTTTGGAAGAGGAGTAGAATTAGGGAGGAAGATAATGTCTTCCCCATTCCCACCCCAATTCCAGTATGAATACAAACCCAATACCAAGAAATGCCAAATACCCCCCAGGGCACTGCCCAGAAACTTGGGCAGCCGCCTTACTCTCTGCAGGTTCCTGGCAAAGGCAGGTACACTAATACAGACTCATGTGAAATGATGGGGTGATAGTAAATAGGAGTGCTAAGCAGGTGTAGAAAGAGGAAGCATTTACAAAATGAGCACTCCTTCACAATGCCTCTTGCATTTGGCCCTTCATTTCCATTCTCATACCTAATAACCCTTTTCCACCACCTCATTACAAGTGCAATTGTCTCCTAACTGGTCTCCCTGCCTTCATGGGTTTGCTAGAATAATTCAGTGCATATCGCCTAAAAAATTACCCCTAACCTCACCTCATCCACTGATCAAAAACTTCCAGTGGCCCTCTTCAGTCTTCAAGGTCAACTCCAAGCACTCCTAGCCTGACTTTCAAAGCCTTCTCTTATAATTTGCCTCTTGGCCCCTTCCTCCTTTCCCATTTTTACCATTCATCATAATGGTAAACCTTCTCCATAAATCCTCAGCTAACTGAATCACAGGTCCCTTACATGGAAATTCCTTTCGTGTATACACTGGACTAGATAGCTACTATCCAACTCTGAAATTCTGTGATTTCTGTGCTGTGATTGTGAGACAATTAGCATTTCTTATTAAACCTCTTCAGATGCAGAGTCCCTCTAGTCCATGGACTTTTAACCTTTTTTGTGGCATGGATCCGTTCTGAAATTTGCCAAAGCCTAGGGACTCTTCCTCAAAATAATGTTTTCAAATGAATAAAATAAAATACATAAGATTCCAAAGGAAACCAATTATGCTGAAATAGGATCATCAAAATATTTTTAAATAAATTTATGGATACCCAAAGTGAAGAGCCCCTAATCTAGTCCAAACTCCTTTTACACCATACGTAACTATTGGTCTTTTCACCTCTACCAAAAAAAGATCTCCATTGAAGGAATCCATTATTTCCCTGAGCAGTTCATTCCACTCTGGCACAGTTCTAATTGTTTTTAAACTCTTCTAAAACTTCAAATGAAATGTCTTTCTAAGATTTACAAAACAAGTCCATCAATCTCTTCCACATGACAGTCCTTCAAATGTTCAATGCCAACTACCATGCCCTCCACCAAGTCTTCTGTCCTCCAGGCTAAAAACATCCCGAGCTGCTTCCATCAAGCCTCATAGGGCATGCTCTCCATTCCCACCAAATCACATCATTTCACTGATCTCAGAGGACAACCTAGTCAAACCAATACACAAAAAAGAACCACTCCCCTTTTGATTTTGCCTTATCACTTCCTTTCTAGGCACTATGCTTCTATTAATACAACCTTTATAGACTTTTGGGTTGCCCTGCCATATTGTTGGCTTATTTTGAATATATAGTACACTAAAATCCCAAGGTCTTATTTACATAGGCTGCTTTCTAATGAGGTCTCCCCAATCCCATCTTTTTGAATTTGACTTTTGGAACCCAGCTGTAGAACTTCACATTTATTCCTATTAAATTACATCTTCTAAGAGTCAGTCTATATATCTAGCTTATAGAGATCTTTTGAGATTCTAAATATGCACTGTGCTAACTATCCCTACCAAGTTCTTGTCATCTGCAAGTTTGAAAAGCATGTTATCTGTGCCTTCATCCAAGATACTACTGGGGAAAGAAAATAAACAACAAATAGGGCCAATTCCATACACATTTAGCTTGGCCTTCAAAGTTTTGTATAGTATGAATCCTACCTTCCTCTACAGACAGAATGATCTGCCAGCTGTCTTCCCCACACTGGCTTAGCATTTTTTCAAATGGGAGTCTTTGCTCATACAAATTTCCTAGCCCCAACTGACCCCCCGCAATAAAAAAACTGGGAAGCCTTTCTGGGCAGAGAAGCCAAGCTTTATTAAGAGAAGCAAAGATGGGGTCTCTAGTCTGCCCAGTATTGGGGGTCTGAAACCCCAAATAACATAATTCAGTTATTTATAGTTCTCTTGATTTATGTTTGGTGCAAATAGGCTGACTATGGTGTAGATGATCAGCATCCTTTTACTCAAGCAGGCCATGATGTCTCAATACACAGCCTCATTACATATGATGTTACGGTAAATATAGTAAGTTTATTTTTATGGTGTTACAAGAAGTAAGCCTTTTTACATTATAAGCTAGTCATGTTTTATCCAGTATAATTTAATATAAAGATGATTATAATTCTATTCCTAAAATTGACTTAGCACAGGGATTTCCCTGGGACTAGATCTTAGTTTCTGTTATGCACAGGCTTTCACCCAGGACTATATTCTTACCATAAATCACAGTTACCTCTTATCCTATTAAAATGATTGTAGCTGATAAAAGATTAGCAAGGCAATCCAGAGCAAAATCCTCGAGTCATTAATTATTGGTTTTATACATTATACTCTCCATCCCATCTTTCTGTATAAATTCTACCCATCGTTCAAGATCCCTTTCAGCTTAGAAATCATTTCTTCCATTGTCTTCCCTGAATATTCCTCACAAAACCCCATCTCCCAGTCAAAAGAAATCTCTCCTTTCTCTGAATTCCTACAGCGCTTTGTAATTCTCAATGTAGTATAATGGAGATATCATTGGTCTTAGAGTTAAAAAAAAAAACTGGTCATATGTAAAGAAAATGAGATGTGAAGTCAAAAGACCTGAATTCAAATTCTGTCTCAGCTAGTTACTACCTATGTGACCTTGGACAAGTTACTCTGAGATTTGGCTTCTCTATTTGTGAGAGGAGGGGGTTGAAACTAAATCCCCAACTTCTCACCAAATCTCAATGTCTGATTCCATGATGTGGGTCTGAGTCTTGACCCTCATGTATATAGCCGTAGATCTTGGCTATATCCCTTAATCTCTCTGGGTCTTTCTTTCCTCATCTGTAAAATGGGAAAAATCAGACTAGGTGACCACTAAGGTTTCTGGCTCTCAAGGTCTAGTTTTCTTATTCTTATCCCCTTATGCACTGGATTATATGTTAAGTATGGTGATACCTACAAGATGGGTCTCTCACATATTCCCACTCCTCCCCAACCCCTAACACCAAGTCTAGCAAAAAGGAGGCAGTCAATATTTTTTTCTTATCAAATTAATAAATTCAAATTACTGCATGTAGAACACTATATCAGGAATTCAAGAAAACACAAAGTTTAAGAAAGACATGATCTCTGTCCTCATTTAGCTTAGCCCCTAAAGAAATAAGAAACATGTACAGATAATTCTAATATGCTTAATTATAAGATAAATGCTCTTTGAGACCAGTCGTGGTGGTGACAGCCTGTAGTCCCTGCTACTAGAAAGGCAGAGGCTGATTTATCTCCTCCCAAACCAGCTTGGAAAGGAAGAACAGAAGAGTGGCGGGGGGAGAACTGGGAATTTCATAAAATGACAAAGGAGAAATGTGAACAGTTCCCCTTCCTCTTCCTCCAACCTCTGCCCTGCCCCCCCACGCCCTTCCTGACCATGACAACCCTGCTCAAAATTACCAAACTACACACCTGTGAAGCAATCATTGAGGAAAAGAACGAATCATCTGCCCCTGGCAACCACCCTGAAGCCCAAGCAGGGCACTCCTATAAATGTCAGGCCTGCCCCACTCACTCCATTCCTCTCTGTGAAGCAGCCAGCCAGCTTTCCTCTAGCCTACTCTGTGGTAAGTCAAGGAGCAACTTGATTTTCCTGGGTCAGGGAGTCTAGAGCTTCCACCACCACCACCCCACAGCCCTTAGCTTGTGCATAGGCTATATCCCATCTCTCCCCACCTCCCCAGGCCCAGGGGTACTTCCCCTCCTTCCTTTGCTATTTGGCATCCCCTCAACTTCCTCCAAACTCTTTTTAAAAAGCACTTCTTTCAGAGATCCCTCCCTGATTAACTATTAATTAACTATTAACTATTCCATCCCTTCCTCTTTAATGTGTACAATATTCCCCTGAATCCTTTGTTAGCCAGCATGACTGACCTTAAGACTGCATGTGTATCTCTCCCTAATCCATCCCATACCATCTCTCCTCAAGTTTCCCAGGGGCAGAGGCTCCCTGGTCTCCCTTAATGTAGTCACCCACCCTGCCTCCCTAACCCTCCTTGACCAATACACAGGGAAGCAGATTCCAGAACCCCAAATCACTGCTCTTTCTCCATGCAGACTGAGAGACCGAGGTCAACTAACACGATGGAACAGTGTTCATTGAAAAATGCCCTGAAAAACTTTGTCGATACCTTCCATAAATATTCTCGACAGTATGAAGACCGAGACACCCTGAACTATAAGGAAATGAAACAGCTATTGACCAAGGAGTTGCCACATTTCATGAAGGTGAGGTCTGGGGGCAAAGGTGCTAAGGTGGGCAGAAGTGAAGTAAAGAAAATGGCATGGCTTGGAGGTCCCAAGGGTTTCAGGGGAGACTTCTGTTTGGATTGGGTCAACAACAGAGGCCTGAGTTCCTAAAGAATTGCCTCCTGAGGGTCATTATGGCTCTAGAAAGCTATTGTTCTTTGAATCCAGGATGCGATAATCTAGGGATGCAATAGATCAACTTCTCTGCCCCCACTTCTTTTTAAATCATCCTAAGAGTCTTAGAATCATAGATTTAGAACTAGAAGAGAAATGAGAAATCATCCAGCCCAACCTATCACACCCCCACTTTACAGATGGGGCAACTGAGGCCAAAGAATAAAAGTCCCTTACTGAAAGTTTCACAGTCCTCCTGTAGCAAAACTTAGATGCAAAACTGACTCCCCAATTCTATATCCAGGGATCTTTCTACACCCACAGCTGACACTTTACACCAGTATTTTACAGACCTTTCTTCTATGCCCCTATAGCAGGGAAAACCCCATTCCTGTTTCATTCTGGAGCTAAGATAAGGACAGAGAGACTGTGTGTGGAGGGTGTGGAGGCAGGGCATGGAGATGCATTCAGAAAGACTGGATGTTGTGCCGGGGCCAAGTGAACTGGTTGTAGTTAGGAGAAATGAAACTGTGAAGAAAGGTTTGGATTCACTTTTTTCACAAGGCAGTAGCCCCAGTAATATCATACAGCATTTCAAAGTTTGGAATGTGCTTTATTTCATTATCTCTTGGGAGCCTCACAGCTACCCTGTTGCTATCTATGTCCTCATTTGTAAAATGAGGAAACCAAGGCTCTAAGAGACTAGATGACTTGCCCAAGGTCATATAGTTAGCATGAGTCTGAGGCAGGATTTGAACCCAGACTGACAGCTAAGGAGTGGACTGCTTGCTGTATGGAGTACCTGGAACCAGATTAAAATGCAATTGGGAAAAAGTTTAACAAAATAAGTAAAAATAGAATACAACATAGATAATGTTAATTTGTGGTTTTCTAAATTAATACATCAGAGATTCACTTCTATGTGAGTGTGACACCACTAATGCAGCAGATAGAATACCAGATATGGCAATGGGAAGGATCTGAGTTCAAATCCTGCCTCAGCCACTGCTTCTTAACCTAGGCAAGTTACTTAACTTTTCTTAGCCTCAGTTTTCTCTTCTATAAAATGGGGCTAGTAATAACACCTACATCACAGGACTGTTGTGAGGCTCAGATAACACATGGAAAGTGTTTAAAGTGCTATATAAATGGTAGCTATGATTATTTAGTATTATCATGCTTCCAAGTGTAGACCTCAAATCCATTATATCGCTAGCTAGGAAGCCCCTCTATGTGGTTAAAGTCACTAGGCCATTTTAAGGTGCTTATTTTGTCATAAACCCTATCTCTAGTACTGATGTTATCATTATCATCACTATTATTTACAGAAGGTGGGGGAGGGGGTAGCACAGAGCCCTGGATTCTTAAGGGTGCATCCTCACTCGTGTGGACAACCAGTATGGGGTTTTCCCAATAGCCTCCAAGAGAATCAGGTGCTTCTTACCACACATCTTCAAGTAACCAACATTATCTTCTTCCCTCTGTCTCAGAACTCCAAGGAGCTGAAGGACGTCAAAAATCTCATGGTGGAGCTGGACACAAGTCAAGATAAAGCTGTTGACTTCAATGAGTTTGCTGTGATGATAGCACGTGTGGTCATGGAAACCCATGAAAAGATGCATGAGGGTAACCCTCTAAAGCATGGCCACCACCATGGGCCTGGCCTTGAGGGGTCTCAAGGGCAAGGTCGCTGTGGGCAATAACACTGATGAGAGAAAAGCAAAATCTCCCTCTCCTTCACTTTCATCTTTCCCTCCTCTACCCATATCCTTCCCCCCCAACAAGGAAGTGTTTTGACTCCATAGAGTCAAAAGATGGAGGGCAAAAAATAATAGGGAAGGGGGTGCTGGTGTCCTGATGACCTTAGCGATATGATTGGAGACAATAAAATTTTTTTTTGAGCCAATGTTCTTCTGGTTTTTCATCTTTCCTCTTCCCCCACTCCAACATCCCCAAGGCTCTGTCCATTAGGCAAACCTCACACTACTTATGCCTCACTGTCCCCCCTAAAATAGTGACTTGCCCTCTATATCTATCCATCAGCTAATCCATTTATTGAGTCCTTGCCAACTGTTAGGTACTATTGGGAAGACAAAGACAAAAAATGTATCAGAATTAGTATCTACCCCCAGGGAGTTTATAATTTAGTTAGGGAGACCAGGTTGGTACACCTTAACATTATAGGGCAGAGAATGAGATCCAAAATAAGCTGTATAAACCAAGAGAGGCATGGGAGTTGTGGGGAGGGGAAAATCATCATGGACTGGAGAGATCAGGGAGAGTTTCACAGGGGAGATGGCACATAAGCTGAGCCTTAAAGGATGGGCAGGATTCTGATAGTAGGATAGTAAAAAGAGGGCATTCTACATTGTTGGGAGTAAATAGTATAAGCAAGGTACAGATTGGGAAAATTCCAAAGAATATTTAGCAAATGTAGAGTAGCACAAATAGAATATTGAGAAATTAATGTGGTTGGAGCAGAGGTTGCCTATGGGAAAGTAGAGGGAGATAAGACTAAAAAAGTAGGCTGTGGCCAGGTCATAGAATCACAAATCATATAGTTAGAGCTGAAAGGAACCTTAAAAGTCAGCTAGTTCATCTTACTCATTTTAGAGATGAGGAAAGTGAAGCTCAGAAAAGTGAAGTTACTTGCCCAAGATTACTCAGATAGCAAATTGAAGTCAGTGCCCTTGAGCCTGAGGCCAGAGCCTTTTTCCACAGTGCCAAAATTGGACACTTCCTCAAAAGTACATTTGCAGAGAGAACTGAAGGAACCCATTCCCTCACAATTCTACCCCTAAACCACTCATATGGGCTGATCTTGCCTGTGGTCTCTAGATACAGGACTGAGAGCTTAGGCCAGAACTGATCTTTTTCTTGGGCCATCAGGCACTATCCTCCCACCACCACCACCAGAGTCATTCCTAGGGGAAGCTGGTTGGCTAAGACTGTGTGGTGTCAAAGCAAGAGCACTGGGCTAGGACTCAGGAGAATGGGTTCTAGTCCTTATTCTACCATTATCTTGCCATGGGACCTAGGGCCAATCCCTTATCCTCTCCAGGCATCAGTTTCCATGCCTATAAAATGAGGAAGTCTGGACTATTTTATTTCTAAGGTCTTTTCTAGGTCTAATCATCTATGAGGAAGCATACACAAATTCATTCCTCCACAGGTAAGGAGACAACATGATACAGTAAAAAGAATACTAATGGCTCAGAGAACCCAGGTTCAAATCTTACTTCCCAAACTTCCTTCCTGTATAACCTTGGGCAAATCATCCAGTTTCCCTGGGCCTCAGTTTCATCATCTATAAAGTGAGAGGGTTGAATTTGAGGACCTCTAAAATCCCTTCTGTGTGTATGTATGGGTACATATGTGTGTGTGTGTGTGTGTGTGTGTGTGTGTGTGTGTGTTAGAACAGAAAAGAAACAAGATCTCCAGAAGGAAATGTCCAGAAGGACATAATTAAAAAGCCAATTGCCTTTCAGGACAGATAGCTGCCCTCACTTTTTTTTTTTTGCTTTTTGGAGGGCAGTTGGGGTTAAGTGACTTGCCCATGGTCACACAGCTAGTTTTTGTGTTAAGTGTCTGAGGCCGGATTTGAACTCAGGTCCTCCTGACTCCAGGGCCAGTGCTCTACTCACTGCACCACCTAGCCACCCCTCTGCCCTCACTTCTAATGTGGTGAAGGGGGTGAAGGGAGATCCTGAGAGATCATCTAGCCAATACCTTCATTTTACAGATGAGGAAACTGAGGCCTAAAAAAGAAGTGATGACTTCTTTTCCCAACATCATAGCTAAATAAGTGGCAGCACTACTCGAGGGCAGATATTCTGAATTCTGATTCAGTACTTTTTTTTACCAAACCACAGAATCTCTCTTAAATGAATCAGGTTGGTTACTTGTCACCATGGAAGACACAGAGATCCCAATCCTAAAGAGATGAAAGAAGTGAAGGGAACAAGGAAAGAGAAGGATGAACATGAAGATAGCAATGACCCAAGGCTATGAGCTTCCCCAGAGGTACTAACTGAGGAAGCAAGCAAGTAGAGATCCAGAACAGGGGTCCCCTGCCAAACAGAGAGCATTATAAGGGCAGGCACAAGGTGGAAAGATGGCCTCATAGATGGATTTTATCAAAAGACATACCAATGTCTTGTTTTTGTTTTATTGGGGGAGGCAAAAAATGTATGAAACCGGAGTCGGGGGAGAGAGGGGCTGCATTTAGAGAGGTATCGTGTCCACAGAGAAGCAAATGATGGTCACATAAGCATAGAATCTCAGAGTTAGAAGAAATCTCAGGGGTCATCTAATCTGACCTAGACCTGAGCAAGGAACCTCTCTGCAACATACCTGACAAGTGGTCATTCAGCCTTTGTTCAAAAACCTTTAGTAAAAAGAAGCCCATTTACTTCCCAAAGCAGTCTATTTCACCTTTGAATAGCTTTAATTGTTGGGTATTTTTGGTATTTTTTACTCTTTTTGTTTGCCCTCTGGAACCAAGCAGAACAAGCCCAGTTCCTCTTCTACCATGTAATAAATGGACTTGAAGATAGATATCATGTCTTCCCTAAGTCCTCACTATTACAGGATAAACATTCCCAATTCCTTCAACTTGTCCTTATCTGGTATGATCTTGAGGGTCTTCACTTCCTGGTTGCTTTCTTCTGGACACTCTCCAGTTTATCGCTGCTCCTCCTAAAATATAGTACCTAGACCAAAGATCATACTCTAGATGTGTTCTGACCAGAGCAGAGTATATCAAGATTATCAACTCCCTTCTCCAGGAAACCACTTCTCTTAATTCATGCTACATTAACATTTTGGCTGCCATATAGCATTTTTTAAACAATATTGAGCTTACAACTTACAAAAGATTCATTGTTTTTCAGAGAAACTGTTATCTAGTCATGCCTCCACATCTTGTAAGGCTGATTTTTTTTCTAATCCAAGTGCATTTCATGCACTCCTATTAAATTTGATCTAATTAGATTTGGCTTAACATTCTAACTTGTTGAGATCTTTTTTTGGATCCTGTCCTCTGCCCTAGGTAAACTACGTGTGGAATGTTTCCATTTAGTTCTGGGTGCCTTATTTTTGAAAGAATATTGCTGCTCTGGATGGAATCCAAGGGAAGATGAGCAGAATGGTGAGAGTAGTAGAAACCATGGCACGTGATTTACTCTGCTTAGTATCACAGGGCAGAATTGGAAGCAATGGATGGGAGATACAGAAAGGCAGAGTGATATGGGGAAATGTTTCTTGACAGTTAAAGCTATCCAATAGTAAAAAGGGTTATCTCTGGAGGCAGTAAGTTTGCCAACACCAGAGATGTTCAGGAAAAGGCAGGATGGCCACTTGTTGAAGATGTTTATGGAAGGAATTATTGCACAGGGAAGGCATGAACCAGATCACTCTTGAGATTCCTTCCAGCTCTCAGATTCTATAACAATGAACCTAGAAAAAGGCCCAACTGGACTGGAACTCAGCAGTCAGGCAGCACCTAATCCAGAAAAAATTTTATGAGTTCCCTTCACATTTCCATTTCTAGTCTTTCTCCCTTTTCTCCACCCTTCTTATTCACTTCTTGTATCATTGCAAACTAGAGAAAGGAAGCATTTTCCCACTGTCTTCCCCTGAATGGAAGACCATCTGCCATCAAAGACTGGACCCCTGATGCCCAACTTTCCTCTCCTTTCTCAATTTTCTCTTGTCTTGCTTCTTTGCCCCACCCTATCCCTACAGTCTATGGAACACAATGGACACGAGGTTTTCTCCTGTTCAGGGTCGTGTCTAAAGCATCACTGTCCCAGGAGGTACTAGGACAAGTTCAAAGCTCTAAAGAGCCTCCTTCAGAGTCCCCTTTCGTTTATAGATCTGACCCACTGGATTCACAATCCATCTGGCTGATCTATTTCTCCTCTCCCATCTTAGGTAGAGCCATTACCTTTATTCACCTTCAAAAGTTAGCATGGCATGATGTAAGCAATTTCATGACTACCTTAGTAAGTTTAATATAAGCTTATTTTAAAAAGCACACAGTATATAATAGAAGTTCATGTTTTCATATAAAATCCTTTTTTTGTTCTTTGCACATTGAAATGGGTAGGATGGCTGCTACTAATAAAAATATATTTATAAAAAGCTATGTAGATTAAAAGACCTGGATTCTGATGCCAGCCTTGTCACCTATTAGTGTGGCTCTAGACCAGTCCCTTACTTCCCCTAGTCCTAAAAGACCTCTAAAGTGTCCTCCTCTAAACTACTATGGAATCAAATTGACCAAAACTGTTTTTCTAAGGGTTTTTTTTTTTTTGCTTTTTGGAGGGCAATTGGGGTTAAGTAACTTGCCCAAGGTCACACAGTTTCTAAGGGTTTTTTAATTTCACAATTTAGCTGTTTCTCCTTCCTCACTGCTCCTCTCCACCCGATATTCTCCTATATGCTTTATGGTCTAGTCTGTTAGATGAAGTTGGCAGAGAGGTGGGTGGGTGGAGGGGAAAGGGAGGTTGAGAGAGGAGGGCATGGAGAGATGCCACAGGAGATGAGTAAAAACTAGAACCTGAGAGATTTGAGAGAGCTTACAAGGAAAGCAAGAGACAACACCTGCTAGGTAGTACAGTGGACAGAGAACTAGACCTGGGATCAGGAAGGTGTGAGTTTGAATCCAGCTTCAGATGCTTATAAGTTTTGTGACTCTGGGCAAGTCACTTAATCCTATTTGTCTAGGTTTCTTTATCTGTAAAATGGGGCTAATAAACAGCACCTACTTCCCAGGGTTAACTATATAGTTATAGAGAGAGGACCAAATAAGATAATATGTGTAAAGCATTATCTATGTAAATGCTAGCTGCTATTTTTTTAAGTTCATTCACTTGACCAGAAATTTCAGAGCACCTTTTAGACACTGAGAGAAATGTAGAGGTGAATGAGGGACATCTTTGTGAAGCTGACAAATTCATTAATGATAGAAGACTAACACATCAAAAGAGAGCTCATGACACAAGGCCAGATAAATGTCCCATGAGTAGCACCAGGCAATAAATTCTACAGGAGTTGAGAAGGGAAAGGTGTGTTGAGGTGAAGTGATGAGAAGGGGTTTTATGGAGGAGACTGTGTGAGCCAGTCCTTGAAGGATAGGTATGATCTGTACCAGCAGAAAGGAGGGGGATTACAAGGGAGGAAGAAAGAAAATTTCAATTAAACAAAGGAAAACAAAATGTACGGGCTTCTGTTGGGTGAGTTTTAAGCAACAAGGCAATGATCTTCAGTATGGGGACATTCAAAGATGAAAAGAGCTTGGTCTATTCCCATTGATGCCTTCTGAGAACCTATCTGGCATAATATCCATGGATTTCTCAAAGCTGGATGGATAAGACTTAAAAGGAAGCATAGAGCAGTAATTGTAGTGTAAGGATTGAGAAGGTTCCACTTCCAAATCCAAAATGGGGGACTTGTTTTCTTTCAAAAACATTTAGCAATCCTAATGGGGTCCCAGTAAGATTGTATTCTAGAGTTTACTTCAAAACAGGGCTTGTGATATTCTTGTGTAAGATTGCCCCACCAGAAGCTGTTGAAAGCCAGGACCATTGCTTCCTGGTAAGGTCTTAAGAAACCATCATTATTTCATAGACTCCTGAGGTTGGAAAGGAACTCAGAAGTCATGTAGTCCAAGCCCCTACCAAAGCATGACTTCCCTCTATAATATTCTTGATAAGTGATTATCCAACCTCTGCTGGAAATCACTATCTGCTCCTCTCCTCACCTCCTCTTCCCACTAAGCAGGCTACTAAGGGCAAAGGAGGAATCTCAAAAAGCACATTTGGAGTCTAGGAATTGAAATGTGTTGGTAGCAATTGCTTACTAAGTGGCTATGGTTACTTTAACTGACTTCAATTGAGTTGAACTGAACAGAATTGAATTGAATGATCCAATGTCTAAGAGTATTGCCTAAATCCCAAACTCACTCAGGCCCCCAGGTAAATCATCTGGGCTCTGAATCAGACCTCTGATTAGCAAATGTTAGTAGAAGTTTATTTGCTACCTATGCACCAGGGTAAGGGAAAAAGAGATTGGGGCTATTTGATAGATTGTTAACTATTTCATTTCACTTTGATTTTCATGTTTACAGAACCTCTGTGGAAGGGAGCAGGACCCTGTAGCTACTCTCTCTTCTCTCCACAGGGGGGAAAAAACCAGACCAAGTTTTCCCTTAGTCCCCCAAGAAATGAATTCCCATTGTCCTCTGAGGTATCTTTCAGCTTTCACCCATCCAAGAAATAGAAAGAGAGATATTAAATAATAAGCCCTCTCTACTGAAATGGGGAAAACTCATTTTTCCAAAAAGAATTACCCCATTGCAGAAGCAGTTGACAGCCCTCTCTCCAAGGATGGCATCCCCCAGAAGATGGACCATGTGAACAAACCAGAAATTAGCTGGGATATAAAAAGAAGCTCCATTAGTTCAATAGGAAGAGCCTGTTTTGGGACATGAGCAGGATTAAATTACTCCTATTTATTTTTTACACACACAAAATCTCAGAATCAGAAAAGACACCCATGATTATCTAGTTCAGTCCTATCTGAGCAAATTTTCCTTCCACAAAAATAGCTTTTATATGTATTATATATTTAATAATATATATTTATATATAAATGCTATACTTAATAGTATTTATATAGCATTTTAAGGTTTGTAAAATGATTTTCAAATATTCTCTTATTTGATACTCACAACTCTAGGAAGTAAATGTTATTTATAATTCCCATTGCCCAAGGTCACACAGCCTATAAGTGTCTGAGGTGGGATCTGAACTCAAGTCTTCCTGTCTAGGATAGGTCTAGTGATGGATAGGTCTAGCCTATCCATCCACTGTTCTACCTAGCTGCCTAGTGATACAGATCTCCAATAATGGAGGACTCACAACCTTCTGGGGCAACTCATTCCATTTTTGGTTCCTCTTCATAGAGGTTCCCCAAACAAGAAAATAAAAAAGGAATGATGGTCATCTATTTCCCGAGCAGCTCTCATTTCTTAGTCCCTCTCCTCTTTCTCTTTGTCTCTGGTCAACAAGCATGCTTCTGCTAACTCTCACCTACAATACCCTGACTCAGCCACCACACAAATACACCCCACCACATCTTCATGGTATGTAAACCCACAACTCATGACACCTCAATTCCCAGTGCCTAACAGCATTCCTACCTCCAGGGGAAAAAATTAGACTCAAATACCATCTAGTAAAACTCCTTCCTTTTTCAGATTTTGTGATATCTAAAAGGCAGGCTGGATATGATGGATATTTCCATTCTCGACCTAGTTTTCTCCTGACATCAACAAACATTTTATTAGCAATCATAACTTACATTTACAAAGCACTTTAAAGTTTGCAAAGCATTTTGCTTACATTTTCTCAGTTTAGCCTCACAAAACACTATGAGGTAGATACTACAGGTATTATAATTCTAACTTTACAGGTGAGGAAACTGAAGGTCAGTGAAGTTAAAGAACCTGAATTTAAGTCATGTAGCTAATAAGCACTAGAGAGACAGGATTTGAATGTCTCTAGAAATCTCAGAGCCAGAAGAAAATTCAGAGGTTATTCAGTTCATTCCATATTTACACTACAAATTCCTTCTACAATGTCCCCAACAAGTAGCCATTGAGTGTCAAGTGAAGACTTCAGCCAGTCACCACATGGCATGAGCTCAAGGCTTTTCACCATCCTGGTTGCCCTTCTCTGCACACATTCCAGCTTGTCAATATCTTTCCTAAAACGTGACTCCCAGAACTGAGAGCAATACTCTAGATATGATCTGATCAGGGTGAAGTACAGAAGGACCATGATTTCTCTCCTTCTAAACATAACTACTGATGTGGCCTAAAGATTGCAATAGAAAGAGTTTTCAGTCTTTTAAAGTTTTCAGATCTCTTTCACACAAACAATTGCCTATCCACATTTCCCCACTTCTGTATTTCTGCAGATAGTTCCTTGAACCTAAATGAAGGACTTCATATTATTTTTACTAAATTTCATCTGAGTAGATTTGACCCACTTTCTTAGCCCATTCAGATCTTTTTGGATCATGATTCTGCCATCCAACACATTTTCTCTCCTTCCTAATTTAGTGTCTTCTGAAGATTGGATAAGCATGTCATCTATGGCTGCATCTTAGTCATAGAAAAAAGTGTCAAACAGTCCAGTACCAAGGACAGATTCCAAGGACACTCCACTAGTGAGCTCTCAAAAATAATGTTCCTTAATGAATAATCTTTGGGTCTAGCATTCAGCTGGTGCTGAATCCCCATAGCTGGACTATCACATTATTCCTATCTCACAAGGACAGCAAGAATCTGTCAAAGAACTTACTGAAGTCCAGTAAAACATAATGCCTTGTGTACAGTAGGCTAAACTAGTATGGAGCATCTTGTTGAAGTCAAGCTAACTCCTAACCATCACCACTTTCTTTTCTAGAGATCAAAAATATTTTTCTAATATACTACATTCTAGAATTATTTTAAGGAAGCAAGCCCAATAGCCTATAGTTTGGAAATTCTGTCCTCTTCTATTTTGAAAGGTAGGATAATATTTTCCCACCTCCAATTCTTCAATACTTTCCCTCTTTTCTCAGTTTTCAATGATCACTGGCAGTTTCCTTCAGAGCCCTGATATGTAGTTAGTTCATCTGAACCTGATAACTTCAAATCATTCAGAGTATTCTCTTATTCTCTTCCCAATTATCTTTGGTTTAAACTCACTATTAATCATTTTAAATCTATACTTCCCATTCCAAATACCATCCTCCTTGGCAAAGCAAACACAAAAATTAAAATTGAGTTCTTCCTCTTTTCCCACATCATTATTATTACCTCATACACTATAAATACTGATCCTATCCTTTCTTTTCTCTTTCTCTTTTCCATTTTATAGTTCAAATAAAGTACTTTTTGTTATTCTGTATGTTGTATAGATAGCTTGCTTTGAAACCAGGGTGACCAGGTTCAAGTCATGTCTCTGACACATACTGGTTTTTTTGACTCTTGGAAAATCATATCCCAGTGTCCTGGATAACTTCATGTTGCAAATAAGGTCCAAACTGCATTGACAAAAGGTATTTCTTCACCTGGGAGTGCCCTATACCGATGAATTCAAAGGTTCAGTCTAACATTACTCACCAGCTCAAGATCATTCTGAACATAAGCACTGATGAAACAATTCCTACAGAGATAAACCCCACTTTTGTATTTACACTTAGTCATTTGGAATTAGAAGGCCCTGGTTTTAATCTCAGTTCTGTTCCTACCCGTGTGATCTTTGATGTGTAGATGTGATATCTGTCTTAAATTATTTAACTTCTCTTGACCCCAGTTTCCTTACCTATAAAATGAAGGGTTTGATCAGTGTGGTCAAACTCACTAAGAAATAGGAGCCACAAATAATTGGAAATTGAGGGGAAAGTGAGGAAAACGGGGATGACTGAACAAGTTGTGGTATATGATTGTAATGGAATAGTATCATGCTATAAGAACTGATAAGCAGGCAGATTTCAGAAAAACCTGGACTGATGTGAACTGATACAAAGCAAAGTGAGCAGAACCAGGAGAACATCATGTACACAGTAACAGCAGCACTGTGTGATGATCAACTGAATGACTTAGCTCTTCTCAGCAATAGAATGATCCAAGACAATTCCAAAGGACTCATGATGGACAATGCTATCCACCTCCAAAGAAAGAACTGATAGAGTCAGAATGCAGATCAAAGCATACTATTTTTCACTTGCTGTATTTTTTGTCCTTTTTTTTTCCTTTGGGTTCATGTCCCCTTTCACAACATGACTAATGTTTTGCGTAATTGAACATACATAATCTACATCAAATTGCTTACTGTCTCAGAAGGAAGGAAGGAAATGAAATTTAGAATTCATTTTTAATGAGTTAAAAATTGTCTTTACATATAACTGGGGAAAATAAAATATTTAATAAATAAACGAAAGCTTAAAAATAAATGAGTTGTGGTAGTGGAAACATGGAAAGGAGGATATAGGGAGAGAGAAACTAGAGAGGAAGAGAATGATAGATCCTTCAGAGGAAATCTATAAAGTTATATTAAATTGGTGAGGGATTTTATCAGTCTTTATTATCATACCTCATCCTCTCATTATTCAAAGTTTTGATTGGTTTGAACAGAGGTGTCATCTGAAGAGGGATGGAGGGGTAGATTCTCAGTTCCCTCGGTGGTTATGTTCTTTCTCATGGATGTGATCATGAACAGCTTCTATCACAAGAATCAACATTTTCAAGAGCTTCCCAAAGTTGATCTCTCTGTTGTTATTTTTATCCACAATTTTAAAGGTGTTACTGACAAATTCTGGATCCTTTAATTTCTAGAAAGAAAAATTATTGGAGAGCATGACTACAAAGCTGAATACATTTTCTCCAAGATTCTCCAAGCACACTCCTCATCTTGGTATCTCCCCTTGTCCATATAGTAAGGTCTAGAGCCTTGGATTAATTAATTAACTATGGGAGAAACTGTGGTGAGAAGTAAGGAAGAAAGGGGAAAAGGAAGGAAAGGAGGAAGAAAAAGAAAAAAAGAGGAAAGAAAGAAAAAAGGAAACAAGGAAAGAGAAAAATAGAAAGAAAAGGAAAGGAAGGAAGGGAGAAAAACATAAAGGAAAGGAAAGAAGATAAAGAAAAAGAAAAAGAGAGAGGAGAGAAAGAGGGAGAGAGAGAGAGAGAGAGAGAGAGAGAGAGAGAGAGAGAAAGGAAGAAAGAAAGAAAGAAAGAAAGAAAGAAAGAAAGAAAGAAAGAAAGAAAGAAAGAAAGAAAGGAAGGAAGGAAGGAAGGAAGGAAGGAAGGAAGGAAGGAAGGAAGGAAGGAAGGAAGGAAGGAAGGAAGGAAGGACAGGGAAAAGAAATCATAAGGAACTTATCAAAGTTGAACTATTTACATTCCTACATGGGAAAATGATAATTATAACTGATGAAACTTTTCTCAGTATGAAAAAAGTTGAAGGGAACAGAAATATATATATATATATATATATATATATATATATATATACAGTCTTTATCGGAGGGTATATAGGAATAAGAATACATATGTGAGTGTATATATATATATATATATATATATATATATATATATATATGTTTACAGGTATACATAGATAGAGGACACACGACCAATTTAATAGGAAGGGATGATACTTAAAAGGTTAAATCAAGAGGTGAGAGAGGAATATAATGAGAGGAGATGGGGAGAGACAGAATAGGTCAAACTATCTCATATATAAGAGGCAAGGGAAAATGGGTACAATGGAGGGGAAGAACAGGAAGGCATAAGGGAATGGGTCAACCTTATAATCATTGAATTTGGCTCAGGGAGGGAATGACATACACACGAAATAGTGTATCTCACCCTACAGGAGAGTAGGGGGAAGGGGATGAGAGGGAGGATGATGGAAGGGAGGGCAGGCTGGGAGGGAGGGAAGTAGGAAGCACACACTTTTGAAAAGGGGCAGGACCAAAGTAGAGAATAGAACAAGTGGGAGGTGGGATAGGAGGGAGGGAAATATAATTTGTCTTCTACAATATATCTACTATGGTAATGTTTTGCATTAGCTACACATGTACAACCTATATGGAACTGCTTATCTTCCCTGTAAGGGTGGGTGACAAGAGAGGAAGGGAATGAATTTGGAATTCAAAGTTTTAAAACCAAATGTTTAAATATACATATATATATATATATATACTATTATTAATACTATTTTAGATGTAATTGGGAAATAAGAGGAGGGGATATCCTGGGGGACTGCTATTTTGGGAAAGTGGGTAGGGGAAAAACAGGGAGAAAATTTGTAACACAAAAACTGGCAGAAATGAATGAAGTAAAACAGAAGTTAATAAAGCATTTAGGAAGAAAGAAAGAAAGAAAGAAAGAAAGAAAGAAAGAAAGAAAGAAAGAAAGAAAGAAAGAAAGAAAGAAAGAAAGAAAGAAAGAAAGAAAGAAAGAAAGAAAGAAAGAGGAAGGAAGGAAGGGAGAGAAGGAGGGAGGGAGGAAGGGAGGAAGGAAGGAAGGAAACCACCAGGTCCAGGACCAGCCTTTGATGAATTCTCTAGCATCATATCAGGTTTAGGACATAAGGACTAATATGTAGAACATAAAAGGATTAAGAGTACCCAAGCCAAAACATCATCCAAGCACTAAACTGACTTGGGATGCTAAAAATCATGTGGAAAGGAACTCCAGGTCATCTCTGAAAGTATTAGTGAAATTCACCCAAACCAAGAATGATTCTACTCACAAAGAGCCAGTTGGGAAATTGCTCCTTCTTTAGCCTATTCAATTAATTGAAGGAAAGCATGTCAAAAATCATCCATCCTTACACAGCACTGGTAGAAGATATTAACCATCATCTCACAGGAGTCTTCCAGATCAATCATCTTCACAAATCTTCCAGAAACCTAAATGGGGAGAGAAGACAGGCTAACTAGGTGCATTTGATTACCACTAAAGTCCCTTCCAGCTCAAAGTCTATGACTAGGCAACTAGGGAGATAGTTAGATAGATCACTGGCCCTGATCTGGCCTCAGACACTTACTAGCTGTGTAATTCTAGGCAAGTCACTTAACCTCCATCTGCCTCAGTTTCCTCATCTGTAAAAAGAGAATAATAGCAGCACCTTCCTCCCAGTGTTGTTATGGGGATCAAATGAGGTTGACTATATATATAAAGTGTTTTGCAACATTTAACATGCAGTGTGATTGTTACTTTTTATTATACTAGTGATTGTATAATGATAATACTAATTATTATTATTAATTATTATTACCCTATGTTCTGTATTTCCCTTCTCCTCTGCCAAGCCTTAACTCTTCTACTCCTCAGATTTCTATCTGGGTTGGAAGGGCTATGCCTATATCAGTTCCTGATTCTCTCCTTGTAGGTCAGCAGCCTAGATTAGCTGTGTTGAAGTTAAATCTGGGGGTTACTTCTTCCCTCACCTCTCCACCCCATTCTGTGCAGACATGCACATGTACTCATGTACACACACACACACACACACACACACACACACACACACACACACACACATGCCTCTTTCTACCTTCTAGCAGCTTTGTAAAAGCAATTTTAAAAAATCAACCTGAGAAAAATCACTGGGAAAGCAAATCTCCTGCTCTGGGGTGGGAAGCAGAATGGGTAAAGTTAAGAACCATATCCTGTATTCCAAAGCCTAAAGTCAATGACTTTTGGGTAATCCATTTGTGCTAACATTATTGATGCTGTCATCTCTTTCTTCTCCTCTTGTTCAAGACAGTTCAGATGGAAATAGACTGGGATAAATTGTTATCTTGCTTTCTTTTATATTTAATATTCCTTGGACTTAGCACAGGTGGAAAAAATAACTGCTTTCTTTATTAAATAAAAGTAATTAGTATGTAAAGTCACCTTCTATTTTATATATAAGAAGAATGTTATCATATTACTAACATATTGGTATTATTACTGTTGTTTATCACTACTGGGAAGCCTCCCTTTCATCCTTATTTATTAGTGTAGATAAGTTAGGATCATTGAGAGAGCTTATTTTTCATTTGAGTTTATCTAGGAATGATTCCGCTAAGTAGGTGGTTCAGTGGATAAAGCACGAGAATTGGAGTCAGGAAGACTCATCTTCCTGAGGTCAAATCTGGCTTTAGACACTTACTAGCTGTGTAACCCTGGGCAAATTACTTAATCCTGTTTGCTTCAGTTTCCTCAACTGCAAAATGAGCTGGAGAAGGAAATGGCAAACCACTCCAGTATCTTTGCCAGGAAAACCCCACAAGAGGTCAAAAAGAGTCAGACGTGACTGAAACAACTAAACTACAACAGAAATCCAGGGGTCTGGATAAGCAGACCCCTCACTCTAGTCAAGCACAATTAACCTATAGGTAGTCCCTGACCTAGCCAGCTGTGTCACTAGATTAGTCCTGACTTCTTTGGGGATCCTGATGCTGTCAGAATTGGAGGGGGATCCTAAAGGACATTTAGGACAATTCCAACTCAGTTAAGACCATTAAGGCCAGAGAGCTAAACCAACTTGTACATAGCTATTAAGTGCTATAGACTTTGAGGTCAGGTTTCATAATGCCACATGTGTTCAGATGGGCACTAAAATGGGTCCAAATTTCAGTCCACTAAGTCTACTCACTACTATAGTCAAACAAATTGATCCATAGCCCTTTAGAGCCTATAGTCTGAAAACCTCATAAATTCCATATTATAGGCTCAAGGTAAGGAGACTTACCTGTCAAGAGACAGGTGAATGGGGCTCCAAAGGGAATCAGGAACCAGTGAGAGGCGCAGGGCCCAGGTAACTTTAATAGGGATAGAATTTTGGCCTCTGGATCCCTTGATCAGGAAAGTCTCTGATTCACTTTGATGCAATTCCCAGACGATGTTTAGTTACTCAAGAATTTCCTGGATTCATCTTCTGTTTTTTTATTGTTTTTTTTTGTTTGGTTTGGTTTTTCTTTTTCTTTTTGGTTGATAATTTGTAATATTTTGCTTATTTTATTTTTTAATTTATGGAATAAAACAAGCATTTCCATAACAGTTCAATGAAAAATATGATTACACATGAAATTGCAAATCTATTATGCACAACTTGCTATTTTCTTAATTTTTTTTAATTTTGACACTAACTGATTGAATTTCAACACACAGTAGCTTAAGACCAAGCAACCTCTCCCCTTCCTGTTGCCCCGTCTTCCAAACCTCTTAAACCAGGGGTGAGGAAGCTGCAAACTAGAGACCACATGTGGCCCTCTAGGTCCTTGGGTGTGGCCTTTTGACTGAGTCCAAATTTTACAGAACAAATTCTTTTGGTAAGGGGATTTGTTCTGTGGAATTTGAATTCAGTCAAAGGGTTGCACTTGAGGACCGAGGGGGCCACATGTGACCTGGAGGCTACAGGTTCCCCACCCCTACATTGCACTCCCCTTTTACCCAAGTGAGACAGACCTTTCCTGATGATTTTCCAAGTTGTTTTGGGTTGGGAAATTGTTTCACCCTGTCTTTTTGCTGGTTCTTGCCATTTCAGACTTCATTTTATGTGCTCCTTTATAGTTCGGAGGTAAATTTGGAGAGTTCAGGTGATTTCCTGCTTACTGTGCCATCTTGGCTCCTGGAAGTCCATGTTCCCCAAGTATTGAAGCAAGGAAAGAAATGTATCCTGGGAATAACAAATAGGTCAGCTTGGCTGGATCATAGAGTATTGGAGAGAAAGTAATGTGTAAGTAGTTAAAGAGTTAGACTAGAGTCTATTGTATAAGTAGTGTGTATATATATATATATATATATATAGCATATATATATACATATGAATATATATTATATAGTATATACATATAGTATATATATACTAGATATATAGTATATATAATATAGTGTATCTCTAGTATATGTGTATATAGATACTAAATTAGCAAGAGTATTTTATTTTCCAATTACATGTAAAGATAGTTTTCAACATTCGCTTTTAAAAGATTCTGAGTTCCAAATTTTTCTCCTTCCCTCCATCCTCTCTCCCATCTCCAAGAGAGTATGCAATCTGATATACATGCATAGGTATGTTCATATTAAATATATTTTCATATTAATAATGTTGTAAAAGAAGAATCAGAAGAAAAGGAAAAAACCATGAGAAGGAAAAGAGAGAGGGAGAAGAGAGGAGAGAGACAGAGAGAGAGAGAGAGAGAATAGTGTGCATCAATCTGCATTCGGACTCCATAATTCTTTCTCTGGAAGAGATAGCATTTTTAGGAAGAGTTTTAAATGACATAAAGGAGAGTTGGTATTTATTAAACTATTATTATTATTAATTATGCATTATAGGGAAGCACTAGCTTCTTGAGGAGAATGACACAGTGAAACTTGAATTTAGGAATATAAACTGGCCATTTTGTATGATAGATAATTTGGAGAAGAGAAAGATTAGAGACAGGGAGGGTGATTAAGAGGTTATTGCAATAGTCCCAGCAAGAGATGACAAGGGTGTGGACCAGGGTGATTGTGGTGTGACAAGAAGTAGACACAAGCAATGATGAGGATATGGAATCTACAAGACTTGAAGACTGGATATGAGGAGGTGAGTGAGAGCTAGAGAGAGAGCCAAAGATGATTCACAGATTACAAACCCGAATAACTAGAAGAATGGCGGTGCTTTTGACAGAAAGGAAGAAGTTAGGAGGAAGATTGGGTTTAGAACAATGAGTCCTATTGTGACTATGTTGAATCTGAGACATCCTGGTGGAGCTGTCCCGTGGACAGTTGGAGATTTGAGGAGAACAGGAAGGTAAGCAAGGGACATCCCCAGTTGCAACTCAGTTAAAAAAAAAAACTACAGGGAGAGGGAAAGACATAACTAGCCATGATTCTTTGGCTTAAATTCACACAATAACTTAGATTATGATAAACTTAACTCAATTTCATATCCTTGATCTATTTGGTATGTGGCTTAGCATTGGTCTCAGACCAATGACTTTGGATACTTCCTGAGAGCTAACTGACTCCCTTCTGATCACAGCTTCAGTATATACAGATTCATCTCTTGCCTCTGGACCTTTCTTGGGATAATGCAATCATGTGCCCTCAGCTTCCCAGAAATAGACTGGACATTTACTGAAAGTCTCACCCATTGTCCACAACACTAAGCCCCATTAAACCTGTACCTCTACCATCAAAAATGCCAGGCTTGCACCTTACCACCAGCCTCATCCCTTACCTTACCTAGTGAAACAGGAACATGGAGGTCCTCTTACTTAATACCTTCATTTTATAGATGATTGTTGATTAAGGAAATCAGGACTGTGAGGACATCAAATGGATACAGACACAGCCCTGGAGAATGTGCTATGCATTCTCCCATTCTAAGGCTGCCTACAAGCAAAGAGAGCCAAAACCCCTAGACTAGGGTTGTAGGATACTGTGGTTATAGGCAGGACTATGCTGGAGACAGCTCTATCCAGCTCATTTAGTATGGTTGTTAAATTTTCAGTGTGAGCCTTTATGCCTCAAAAGTCAGCAGTCCCTACAAATCAGGGTTTGGTGTATTATTTTGCTGATTATGTGGACTTAAGAAAGTGTTAATAATGAAAATTAAACTTAAAAGAGTATGTACATACATTTTTTGGAGAGCTTGGTTTTTAAACATTTCTCAGCACATTCCCATTTTGTTTTATAAACAGGACTTGAACTCAGCAGGAGTACAGTAGAAGGCTCAGAGAATGAAGTCATCACCAGACTGGAGGTCTGGTACTTGAAATAATCATCATCATCTCCATCATCATCATCATCACATAGCACTTTAAGGTTTGCAAAGTACTTTACATCCATCATCTCATTTGAACTTTACAACACCCCTGATGATAGGACTGGTTTTCTTTCAATTCAATTGAATAAATGTCAGTTTAAAAGCCCTTCTGAGCAGAGGATTATGCTGGGCACTGAGAGAGCTATAAAGTTTAGATGTAATATGATACCTGCCCTCATAAATCTTGTAGCTTTTTAAGGAGATATGACACTTACAAAGGTAACTATAATATATAATGGCAAATAAAGAAATATAAAACTATATGTAAGCTGGAGGGAAGGCAGGCAAGCTGGATCAAAGAAAGCTTCATGGAGAAGATGGAGTTTCATTTGGTTTTTAAAGTATGGCTAAGATTTCAAAAGGTAAAGAGGGAGAAGGGGAACATTTAGGCAGAGGCTAAATTAGCCTCTGTTTCTCCAGAGGGCTACTGCCAGAAAAAAGGTCCCTAGCTTGGGACTCACATGAATCGGGTGCAGTTCTAGAGCAATCTGAACCCAAAGAGAAAGGAGTTGACTTTTTTCTAGAGCTTTCTGGGTCATTAACAACCACCCTCCTCTCTACACCCTCCCCCAAAGTCCCAGTGGCAGGAAAATCCAACTTGGCTGGAGCTAGAATGTGTGGAGGGGAATCCTATAAGATAGGATGAGTAGTAGAGATAGGTGAGGTAGAAAGAGGCCTGGACTTAGAGTCAAAGGCCTTGGATTAACATCTGACTTAGAAATTTATAAGCTGTGATAGGGCAAGGCACTTTCTCTTTTTTTTAACTTTCAATTGAAAATTTTCATTTTAACAGAAAAAAAGCCCAAACATATATGCCACAAAGTATGCTTCACAAAATTCTTAAGCAAAAATTAAACAAATAACAAAAATTAAAATTGAAAGAGTTAATATATTTGTGTATATTTAGCATTTATTCAAAGACAGGCTAAGTGTTAAATTTAGTAAGAAAGTACCAATATAATTTCTTGGATGTAACCTATTTTTTGATTCTTTCATGTTGTCTTTGTTTACAGTCAGTGTCGTGTCATAGTTACTTCACCATGTTTGCCTCAGTTTCCTCATCTGTAAAATGAGCTGGAGAAGGAAATGGCAAACCACTCCAGGATCATTGCCAAGAAAACCCCAAAGGTGGCCATGAAGAGTCAGACATGACTGAAATGACTGAACAACAACAAAAAATATCATAGACTTGTGTTCTCACTTCTGCATACAAGTCTTCCCATTATTTGTTGAAGTTTTCATATTAATTCTTCCTTCTGAAAGGCAGCCTGAAATCTTGGATAGAAGGGCAGCCTGAGTCAGGAAGATCTGAGTTCACATTTTGCCTCCAACATAGACTGGCTTTGTGACACTAGGTAAGTCCTTAAATCTCTCAGTGCCCCCAGGAAACTAAGACTATGAGTTATATAACAATAGCTCATCTATATTGGTAAAAGGAAATTATTGCTTGCAAGTTCCCAAAACAGATGATGTTATAGGTATAGACCAAAAAAAAAAACCACACACACAAACCCAACCCTTCCATACAGCATAATAATATTTTATAATATTCACATGCTATCATCTTTTCAACTGTCCTAAAATCATGTGCTTTGTTTCCAACATTTTGCAATTATAAATAATTTATCTGACCTTCAGTTTCCTCATGTATAGAATAACAAGTATGGATAATACTTGTTTAACAGGGCTGTTGTAATGAAAGTACTTTGTAAATCTCTAATTGCTAAGAGCTAAAGTATAGAGTGAATGGAGAGTAGCAATGTGAGATAATGCCAAAAAGATAGAATGGTGGTATATTGGGGAGCCCTAGAATACCAAGCTATTGTTTACTTAGGGAATTAGACAACTAGGGAGCTAACAAAAACTTATGAGCAAAAAAGTGATGCAACCAGATCTATGTATGTTAATGACAGACAGTGGCACAAAGAATGATCCATTAATCAGAGAGGGGAAGAAGTAAACCAATCCACCTAGAAGTACTGGGCATATAATGACAAAAAGGGAAAAGGGAAAAGGCCAATTTGGATGTTCTTTCAATGGCACATGAAGGTGGTAATGACAACCTGTGGAGGGACCTGACATGAAACATATTAAGGGGTAGAATCAACAGTGCTTGATTATCGATTGATTGTGAGAACTGAGGGAGAAAAAAGTCAAAGAAAGCATTAAAATTTCAATTCAATCAATTGGATGGCTCCAGTGGTGCCATTGATAAAAATAAAGTAGTGAATGAGACGGTAGAGGAAGTCTTGTTTGGACTTTGGATAATCTCAGTTTGGACTATGTTTAATTTGAAGTCTCCTCCTGTGGAATATTTAGGTGATGACCGTTAAGGTCCCTTCCAGCTCTAAATCATTAATTATGAACTTGTAAGCCTCATCTTGGTGGGCATAGCAACATAGAAAACCTAAAGGAAACCAAGTGCAGCAAATAGTGTGAACTCGGGAGCTCTGTGACCTTAATATGCCATGATTTTTGCTGATCCATGGATCAAATCTCTTTGCTCCCTTTCTGAACTCTCACCTCAGTCTCTTGCATGCCAGACAATCAACTCTAGCTCCACTTGCCCAAATTAATGGTTTTGGCATTCATCTTACCAGAAACTTCCCGAGAAAAGCCTTTCCAGCTCAGTCCATTGGGCAAGGCTATTACTATAGGCTTAGCCATTGCATGGAGCTTCCTGGTGAAATAACCATTTCCCAACCTCTTGTTATGTTCTTCCTCTTTTTGTAGCCTGGAGAAACCAGAAACCAGAACTCTCTTCTCCCTCTTCAAAGAGGCTATCTAACTAGGCATCCAGATTCCATTTAATGATATATTCTAGAACATTGCCAAGAATTAAAGTCAGGCATGCTGGACTATTATTTGAAAACCCTAGTACCTTCTTCCTCTGGGAGGGGACATGGCAAAAGCATTTGTATAACTCTAGTCCAGTCATGTTTTCCATCAATTCTCAAAGATCTCTGAGAGTGACTAATAGTTCAGCAATCATTTCTGGTAGTACTTTCAGATTACAGAAAACAATTTATCTCATCCCAGATGTTGGAACTTTTTGAGGGCAGCTAAGAACCCTCTTATAATCTCTTCACTTACTATAGCTTTCAACACCCTGAGAACTATTTTTGTTCCATTCTTCCAAGTCTAAATAGCATTGTCCTTGATAGAGAAAAGAGAAACAAACTAAGAGTCAAATGGCTTGATTCAGCCTCTCCATCAGCCATTATTATCAACATATTGGTGCCAAGAAGACAACCTGTTCAATAAGATCTTGCCTCAGAAATAGATAGGTGGAGCAGTGAATAGAGTGCTGGTCGAGGAGTTAAGAAGACCTGAGTCTAGATCCAGCCTCAGATACTTCCTAGCTGTGTGACACTGGATGAATCATTTAACTTCTGATTGCCTCAGTTTCCTCAACTGTAAAATGGGGATAATAAATTGTTGTAAAGGATCCAATGATATAATATTTGTAAAGCACTTAGCACAGTGCCTGGCACAGAGTAAGTACTTAATAAATGTTTATTTCATCCATCCATTCCAAACATGGTTAATAGAAAAAGACTTTTGTTGTACTTTGCCTTCATTGGCAGTCTTGGCCCATTCAGATCCTTAGCACCTTATTGATCATTGCCTCAGTCACCACTGTGTCTAGACCCAACTCCGGACAACTTACCAGCTGCCTTGCTACCCAAACCATAAACCATGCCTGCCCTTTCAGCTCCAGAAACTCCTACCCTGGAGCCCTGAGTTTCCAAATGGTCTTTGCCTCAACCGATCTCTATAGTAGATCTAAACCTGGCCCCAGTTATGCTTTACTTGACTGTCAAGACATTTTATTTCACCAGCTACCCTACCAAGATGGATCTCCTCAGCATCCCATTAACCTCCCCAGACTTTAAAGGATTTGAACCATAATCAAGTCAACTCTGTTACTTCTCTTGGAAAGAGTCTATCAATCTCCTCCCCAGTAGTTCTACTCCCATTGCTATAGTTTTCCCAAACAGAATATTCCTCCCACAGCTCTTATATGTAGTCACCCCCATTAGAATGTAAGCTCCTTGAGGTGAGGGGATATCTTTACTTTTATTTATGTATCCCCAGCATTAAGCACAGCACTTAGTACATAGTAAATACTTAATAAATACTTTTCACTCATTCAGGTGAAGGAGAAGGAAAAATCAAAGATAATCCCAAAGGTGCAAAACATAGTTGACTTGGTGAGTGGTGGTACAACAAACAGAAATAGTAAGAACAGGAGAATCATATTTAAAGCAGTAAACTGTAGGATAAAAGTCCTTGGAGACAAGGACAGCTAGGGGTATAGGCATAGGTGCCCTTGGAATGGCAGCACTGGTCCTGTTTCTGGCCCATTCTTTACAGACATTATCTGGAGGAGTAATTTATATAGAGGAAGGGCCAACCAGTCTTACCAACGGCCACACACAATGTAGGCAAGTCAGCCTAGGTGAAGCAGGAAGGCACCATGAGGGAGAGGGGAAAAAACATGTGCCAGGCAAGTCAAATCTCCATCTTGACTACCAGCTCCCCTCAGAACCTGATGGAGACCTTGAACCCAAGAACCTTGGGAATAGCAATGCTTCTAAGCCACTATCTATAGCCATCCTTTGAAACAGCAGCTCTTACAGGGATCCAGCCTGGCAACTGTTCCTACCTGTACCATAGCTACAACTACTAGAGATCCAGAAAGAAAAGTTCTTGCCACCAAACTCATTGGTACTATCAAATGGTTTAATATCAGAAATTAATGTGATTTCATCAGTGGAAATGACAATAAGACTAAACATTACCATTTATTTTGCCAACATACCATAAGAACCACAGTAGGTTTCCAGATGGTTTACAGCTGCAACTTTCCATGTTTTGGCTCCCTCACTAGAATATGAGCTCCTTGAGATCAGGGACTGTCTTGCTTTACTATTTGTATCTCAGCACTTAGCAGAGCACTCATATATAGTAAACCCTTAACAAATGTTTCATATTCTTCATTCACTCAGAAAGGAGAACATGTACTAGGAAAATGGGAATGGGTCAAGGGACCAAATAGTGAAGAGTCAATTTAGTGTGGATGAAAGAATGGGGAATGGAGGACTGATGCATGTGGTTGAAAAGTAGACATTTCAGAGGGGGAGGAGCCAAGAAGGATGGATTTCTAAGAGATGGTGATGTCTGAAGTAAGATCTTGACAGTGTGTGAATGAAATGGGGCAGAAGTCTTTGGAGTTAAAGAAGTTGGGTTTTGAATACTAAAGACCCTGAGAATGATAAAGATTGAGGTAAAAAGGAAGACCATGATCCAGGCACTGAAACAGTATGCATAGCAAGTCATTGAGAAAATGAAGAGATGACCTAGGGGTCAGAAGATGACAGAAGATCATATAGACCTCAAAAGAAGAAAGATCGCTGAGGAATGGTGGCAAAAAAATAGCTTGCAAGCTATAGTAGGAGTAAGGAGTATTGCATACATCCTCATGGCCCTGTGGAGGACAAAGTGGGATGAGTGAATATCACTTTGAGGAACGTATTATTCTTGATGGGGAAGAGGAAGAGGAGGAGGAGGAGGAGGAGAAGAACAAGAGGAAGAAGAAGAAAAGAAGAAGAAAAAGAGGAGGAGGAAGCATCTATAAAAGAGTACATGATGGCAGGCAGAGTATAAAATGTAAGATGATTGGAAACAGGAATGGGCAACATTATTGAGGGCCTCAAAAGTCAGAAGATTTTATATATTTGATCCTAGAAGCAATAGGGAGTCTCTAGAGTTGATTGAATAGGGGAATGACTTTCTCAGATCACTTTGACAGCTAAGTAGAGGATGTATTGAGAAGAGGAGAAACTTGAGGCAGGGAAACCAACCATAAGGTTATTGCAATGGTCCATGAGACAATGGGTGTCTGTCCCATGGTGGTAACAGTGTTAGAAGAGAGAAGGACAGGCGTATTAGGGGAGATGATAAAAGGTAGAAATGATGGGAATTGGAAACTGGTAGGTGATAAGGTGAGAGTGATGAGTTGAGAATGATACCTAGGTTGCAAGCTGGGGTACCTGGGAGGATTGTAGTACCCTTGACAGTATTAGTTGGGGAAGTTAGGAAGAGGGAAGCGTTAGGAGGGAAGGGGAGATAAAGAGTTCAGTCTTGGACATGTTGAGTTTAAGATGCTTGTGGGACACCTATTTTGAGATGTCGAATAGACAGTTAAGAATATGAGACTAGAAGTTCAGAGAGAAGTTAGAGCTGAACAAATAAATCAGACAATCATCTGCATATAGATAATAACCAAATCCATAAGAGCTAATCAGATTACAAAGTGAAACAATGTAGAGGGAGAAGAGAAAAGGGCTGAGGGCAGAAGTTTGGGATATACTCATGTTTAATGGATGTCGTCTGGATGAAGATCCAGAAAAGGAGATTGAGAAGAAGCAGTCAGAAAGGAAGGAGAAGAACCAGAAAAAAAGCAAAATCATGAAAAAAACAGAGAGAAGAGACTACCATGAAGAGAGTGATCAACAGTGTCAAAAACTAGATAAGTCAAGAAGAATGAATATTGAAAAAAGGCATTTAGATTTGGCATTTGAGAGATCATTGGTAATCTTGGAGAGAGTGGTTTCACTTGAATAGTGAGGCTGGAAATCAACTTTGGAATAAGCCTCAGGTAGGAGAAGCTGTTGGGTTGAGGAAGAGTGTGACTACATTGTCAGCATCACTGGGGGTCTACCCTTACATAGACCTTTGATTGTGCTTTTGCCTCAAGTTGCAACCCCCTGGGAAGGTGGGAACCAAAAGTTTGTGTAAGTCTTAGGTACTGAGAGTCTGCTTGGTGCCTCCCCATTGCCTGACATTAGTAAGCAATGCAATGATAATTTGGGAGTTAGCTCTCTAATATGAAATCTGTCTGAATTTCTGCCTTATTGCCTCATGAGTGTGTTGAAAACATACAGATATGATGTCTCAGCCTCCTCAACAACAACAGTAATAACTCACCATAACATACTGCTTCCAGACTTACAAAATTCTTTCCTCACAATAAATTGATTAAGTTGGTAATGAAAATGGCATCTATTTTGCAGGATAGAAAACAGGTACAAATAGGTACTGTCACTTGCCCAGGTTAAGTGTCACAATTGAGAATCATACCCAGATCTCTTGATCTGCACCCAATTCTCACTGTACTATACTGTGCAGGCTCTAATTGAAATGACTTGTATCTCTATTTGATTTAATCCACCTACCAGTATGGTCATACAATAGACCCCACCCCATGACTCAGAACTAACTCCCAAGAAACTGAAATCTGAAATACCCCTCTCTGACCACAACCTCCTGTCCTTCCACACATACCAATCTCTCACTCCCATGGAACCTAGACATCATTTTCAATGTGACTTCTGGTTTTTCTCTTCCTCCCTAGACTCCCAGTCCCTAATCAAAAATTCAGGTTCCATCTCATAACAACATACTTAATCACTTTAATGATTCACTAGCAAATTGTAACCCAAGGAGTGGCTCTGATGTTTCAGACCCATGAACTTCCTTTTTCCTTGAAATCACACTTGCCTCCTCTGCTTAAACATGTTTCCTCAATCCCCACTTCAACCTCCACCTAAAATCACAGAATCTCAGGGCTCAACAACATCTCAAAATATTATCTTGTCTAACCACCTGATAGTACAAAGGAGGAAACTGAAGCCTGGAAAGGGGAAGTGACTTGCCCCAAATCACAAAGTGGTTTAGGGGTAGAGGTTTCCTGGTTCCCAACTAGTTCAGTTCTCTTTGGTCTATGACCTGTTATTTTGAATAAATGATAAAGAAAAATAGAGGATAGGGATGGGACATGTAATTTCATTGCATAGTAACTAGATACCTGGCCTTGGAATCCAGAAGTCCTGTTTTTAAGGTCTTGATCTATTGGTTCTGTTACCTTGAGGAAGCTATGTTATCTCTCAGTACTCTGGGCACCTCTCTAAGATTGAGTTATAAGGAGAGTAATATAATATCACATACTTTGGTCAGCCTTCTTCCACACAACAATAACTACTAAATCCTGTACCTAACATAAGAATCTTTTTTTCAAAAAAATTTATGAGCTACTTTTCTATTTCTTAGCCAGCACCAGAGAGTTTTGGTAATTACTGCCTTATAATACAGTTTTAGATCTGATACTGCTAAACCTCCTTCCTCTACAGTTTTTTTATAATACTGTATATTACAGTAACTCAGAGATGTCTAATATCAAGTTATTATTTAATAGATTTAGTATTGTACTTACAAAACTTCTTGACTATGGAAATTTTCTATAAAAGGAAAAAGAGGGACAAAGTCATAACAATGTCATACATCATAATAGAGGGGAAAAACTCCCTTATCTCTGTTTGATTACAAGTTTGAGTCATATCTGACAGCCAATCATGTAGCCATAAGGTATTAAAAACAAGGCTTAGGATTAACCACGTGGGAATAGCAAAATGGGGAAATAGAGTCAGGAGGACCCTACCTAAACTGTGCCCAGGTTGTTCCCAAATCATGTGTAACAGCATACAGATTAAAAAGTTATTTTGTCTAATGGCATTTCCATTACAATGGTCTCTCAAATTTCACATCAGTAGTTTTTTTGGTTTTTTTATATGGTCAGATCTATAATTGGCATTTGTAGGGTCCCAAGATCAATTTCACAAAATAACCACAATTGGGTGCATCTGCATGAAAAGCATCCTCAAATCAATATTTTAAGCTAAATACAGTCAGGAAAGGAGACAAAGATCACAGGACAATGGGTCCATATGCAGAGACTCTGAAATATTGTAAAGATACAGGAATATAGCAAGGTTGCTGTGGATTAACAAGAGTGAAGAAAGTGGGGGGATGGGATTCAAGTAGGGGTACAAAAGCCAAGGAAGAAATTAAATGCCATCTAGTAGCTTGCTTTTTTAACTAACTATTCTTGCTAATGAGGTGCTAAGCTCAATTGTTTCTATTCTGTTAAAGCATCCTATAAATTTTATTGCCCTAGTACAAAGCCCTAGTCATCTTGCCCTAGTTATCACTTTGCACTCAAGGGCAATGTGGTGTAGTAGACAGAACAGTAGGCTGGAAGTCAGAAGATCTTAGTTCTGGTTCTGTTTTTTCCAGTGATTTGCTATGCAACTTTGAGTAAGTCAATTCAAATCCCTGGGCCTTAGTTTTTTACTCTGTAACACGAGAGCATATGAGAGTCAAACTAGAGGATATCAAGGACACCTTCGATTCTAATTGCTAAGACTAAGTCAAGCATTCACCACTGTACTGGATAGAGTGGAGCTGTGTCCATAAAGCAATGACATTAAATGTTTTGAAACAGGCCAAAATTTCTTTCATCAAGACTCTCCTTGCACAGAATATTTGGGAGACTTCTCTCTGGGAATTACCTTAAGAGCCTATAGCATACTCTTCCTGTTATTAATAGTAAATACTCATGGGGCAGCCAGGTGGTGCAGTGAATAGAGCACCAGCCCTGGAGTCAGGAGGACCTGAGTTCAAATCTGGCCTCAGACATTTGATACACTTACTAGCCATGTGACTTTGGGCAAGTCACTTAACCCCAATTGCCCTCAAAAAAGCAAAAAAAAAAAAATAGTAAATACCTTCTGAGTGAATTTTACTTTTTTAAAAGCCATCAAAAGTCATTCAGAGTCAAATTTCATGAACAAAATGAGTGATGAAGTTGGAAAGTCATTTTGGATCCCAAATGAGGCATGACAATAAAACAATAAATCAAATTTTTTCAATGGACCAGTCATTTGAGCTCTTTGAGCCTCTGTTTCTTCAATCTATACAATTTGGGGTGTGGACTAGAGTCCATTCCAGTTCTAAATCTTATCCTATTAAGGACTTGATTCTGAGGAAATGTATAAGACCTACCAAAAGTCATTTGGATATATTAACAGGGTTGTGCTAGAGTCAGGGCATGAGAACTGACTATTAAATTTTCAGTGTGAGCATTTACACCCCCAAAATCAGCAAACACTACAAATCAGGGCTTGATTTATTGTACTGTTGATTTCTTAGACTTGATAAAGTGATGGAGAAAATATTAATAATGCAGATTAAACTTATTTTAAAAAGTACATTGGATAAGCATTTTTGTTAAACATTCACCAGCACACCCCCTAGATGGACAAGATCTGTGGATTACAGGTTATTATTTATTTTCTAGTCAGAATGAGCACAAATTTGTCCAGCTTTAAGAGTAATTCTTGCTGGTTTGCATACTTTTGCTATAATCCACACCTCATTTTACCACAGTTTAATCTCTTCTCTATCTGGGATTTCTTTTTGCAGGGTTCGGCTAGATGTGCCTGTTCTCCCTCTCAGTCCAAGATGATCTTGCCCTCTATCAGTTACCAACAAAATCTGTTCTCATTTGAAACCAAATTACTTCCCTCTCAGGATCTGAACTATTGCTGATTAAAGCTAAGTTCCTAGTTCAAGCCCAAATTCTTGAGAAACCTGTCTTCTCACTAAAATAAACTACCTCCTAAATTCATAATAAATGAAAATAAAATTTACAAATAAAGTATAATAAATATAAATAAAATTATAAACAAAAACTATTTTCTCTAATTGTTTTCTTCCCTCAGGCCCAAACAAAGGCCCAAACCAAACAATCAATCAGTACCTTCTAGGCAATAATTCTTGTAATAATGATTCTACCAACTAAAGTCATCTAATCCCATTTACAAATGGGACAAATAAGCCTCCCCAGACAAGCAACAAAGAGCATGAGGAGTTAACAAAAACAAAAAAAAATAGCACATGCATGCAGAAACCAGAACTAATAGCTGACATTTATAAGGAAGGTTAAATCCTAATTCCAAATTTACTCAACAACTTTTAAAAGTTTTAAATGTACCTCTTTGCTAATCCCTTGAGACAACTCCTCTTTTCTCTGTTGGCTCTTCCCTTTCCCCTAAACTCTCTATTCTTTTTCCTTTTTTTTTTTAATTTTTTTTTTATTTGGGGCAGGGTTTGCTTTATGGAGGGGGGAAGGCAGGGCAATTAGGGGTAAGTAACTTGCCCAAGGCCACACAGCTAGTAAGTGTTAAGTGTTTGGGGTCTGGATTTGAACTCAGGTACTCCTGACTCCAGGGGCGGTGATCTATTCACTGTGCAACTAGCCGCCCCTGACCTCTAGTCTTTACCCCTTGTAAGGCAAATAAGACATTTAGGAAACTAGGAATTGAGCCTCAAGTGAAGGGAGCCAGGAAAGCAACCTTAAAGTGAGGGAGGTAGAGATGGAGTGTGTTTCCTTTTCTTTTCAGGAGGGTCTTGAAACCATTCTGTAGCATTCTGGTGGTTTTACCATTAAAAAAAAAAAAACAATTCTCTCACTTGATTCCCCCATCAGTCCCCATGAATAACATGGTACAACCAATAGTCCTGTATATGGGATCCACTTAGCAATTTCTTTGTTGCTGCTGCAATCTCAGCTAGTACACATGCCTCCCCCCTCACCCCACCATTCTGTGGAGCAACAGAACACAATTCTGCCTCCACCCCTTGACTCCAATATCCTGTTCAGAGAAGGTAAAAGTATAGGAAAGCATAAACAGGGTCTGCCCAGGACTTCAGTGCACTGCTATTACTGTAGTACTCAGCCAGAGAAATAAAATATGGAAGAAACTTTGGTCTCTACCAGACCTCAAGGAAAAAGAGACTGAAATTTAGCTGCAGTCAGTTCTCTCCCCCTCAAAGTCACTTAAAGCAAGTACTGAGGTCAGTGAAAAGTGAACTCCCTAACACTGGAGGAAGCTTAAATACCTTTGAGTTCCAGTTCTTGGGAGAATCTGCCATCAGAATGGAAGGAGACAGAAAATAAACAATAAGGGAATATAGGAAGTAAAAATGCTGAAATTAGCAAATATCTCAGGAGGAAGAAAACTCAGTTAAAAACACTGATCGCAAATGGATATTGAGAGAGAAAACATTAAAAATAAAAGAGGAAAATAGCCACCAGAAAATGACTATCTAAATAATTCCAAATATTTCAAATAAATATTGTAAAATAAAGGAAATTGAACCAATATCTGAAGAGGCACTGGATTCCCAAAAAAGCATAGAACTACAACAGAATGTTCCTAAATGGTTCAAGAGAGAAGTACAGGTCATTTAAACAGATTTTGTGACCTGCACAGCAGAAATCATTGGCAGAATAAAAAAGCTTGAATACATGGAGGGGTAAGTCCCTCCAGAGAAGCAAGGGAGAATAGCTGATTGGGAATACAAATACACTGAAAAGTGAAGTACAATCTGGAAGAGTAGAAGCAAAAAACAACATATTAAAAGAACATATGACCTCTATACAAGAGAAACACACTAATCTCAAAGACAGGATGTATAGAGACAACTTCAGGATCATAGGTCTCCCAGAAGAACATGACAAGTCAAAAACAAAATAAAACCTAAATGCTACAATGCAATAATAATAATAATAATGTTTCAAGAAAATAGCCCAGAATCTCTGAATACAGAAAAAAGTGCTAATCAAAAGAATCAACAGAACACCTCCATTAAAAAAAAAAAAACCTATAATGCAAACTCCAAGAAACATAGTAGTTAAATTGAACAATTCCTATGATAAACAATAAATTCTTCAAGTGACCAGGAGATCTTCAAATATATAAAAAAGGAAATTTGAATAATACAAGATTATTCTGCACCCACTAGAAACCACAGAAGGAAGTAGAAAAAAATATATGTTCCAAAGAAAAGGAGCTCAGGATGGAATCCAAGATGACATACTTTGAAAACCTGAACCTAATCATCAATTTAAAAAAGTAAATGGGGGTGGCTAGGTGGCACAGTGAGTAGAGCGCCGGCCCTGGAGTCAGAAGGACCTGAGTTCGGATCCGACCTCAGACACTTAACCCACACAAACAAAAACCTAGCCGTGTGACCGTGGGCAAGTTACTTAACCCCAATTGCCCTAAAGGGGCAGCTAGGTGGTGCAGTGAGTAAGAGCGCCAGCCTCGGAGTTGGGCTTACACATAAATAATAACTAGCTGTGTAACCTTGAGCAAGTTGCTTATCCCCAATTGCTTAAAAAAAAAAAAAAGTAAATGGCCAGTGAAAAAGAGGCATCCATGAGGCATTCCTAGCCTCACTCCAAAAAAGAACACAAGCAGATTATGCACTGTACAAGCACCCCAGACAACAAAAACACCAGAAAAATAAATAAATCCAGCTACCAAAAAAACTAAAATAACAAAATAAATTACTTCAAGGAGGAAGTTTAAAATAGAAAGGCAACAGAATTAATGAAGAAAATAAGAAATGCTTTTATGAAAAATTTTTAGAAAATAAAATAAATCTAACAAACAAAAGAATGTGAAAGAGAAGAGGGGGATTTAGGTTAGTTAACTGAGAAAAGAAAGGGGGATGCCCTTGACCCCTGTAGCCTACATCCAAGTAGACTCAAAACTCCTGAGGAATCCCTCCAGTGGTTCATCTCTAAAGGTGATCTATTAAACCCAATGCCAAGTGAGGAGGGCTGCAGAGTAACCACAAATTTCTTTGCTCTTTTCCTAAGCACTTTCTCTGTTTAAGGCTGTGTACCACCATCTTCAGCCTTCTTGTAGACCCCCACATAAACTCCTGAAATATTTGCTGCAGTTCTGGCATGAGAGAACTACCATCTGACTTTTTTTTTTCATGTATGTGATGAAACATTTTTATTTTAGTATTTATTTATTTTTAGAATTTTTTGGTTGTTTTTCCAAATTCTCTCCCTCCCTCCAACCATTTTGGTATTCAAACCAAATTCTCTCCCTCCCTCCCCATTTAGAAAGCAATCAATATATCAATTATAATTGCAAAATCATGCAAATATATTTCTATATCAGCCATGTTGGGGAAAAAAGAAAAAGAAAATAGGAAAATCATACTTCAATTTGTACTCAGAGTTCATCAGTTCTCTCTCCTGAGTTGGATAACATTTTTTATCATGATTCCTTCGGAATTGTCTGGTGTCATTAGTATTTATCAGAGTAGCTAAGTCTTTCACAGATGATCATCCATACAATATTGCTGTTACTGTATACGTTGTTCTCCTGGTTCTATTCACTTCACTCTGCATCAATTCATATAAGTCTTGCCATATTGCTTCTGAAACCACTCCCCTCATCATTTCTTTTTTTTTTACTTTTTGTTCATTTTAAACATATGAAAAATGAGAAAAGGAAAAAAAACATTCCCATGTACCCGGGAGAACATAAAAAGAGGGTTTAACATAAAGCAACAAATTTCCATTTCAAGCTGTTTGCCTTTTTTAAAAAAACTGATGTGATAAGACTACACATTGTTTTCAGGGCTACCCAGGTTTTCTGTGCTTCCTTCTAAATTTTCTTTTGTTCTTTGCTGTGTACTTTTCATCTTTTTTCCTCCCTCCCCAACCCTCCCTAGAGAAGGCTACAATTAAACAGAAATCTATAGAGAGAGATAATCTATATACAAACATAAATACATATACATACATACATATATGTAAGATCATACTGTGTATATATATGTACATGTATACATATGTATATATATATATATATTTATCCATTCTTTCTCTAGAGGTAGAAGCATCTTCCTTCATAGTATCTTCATCATAGGAAAATCTTTCCATATTTTTCTAAAATCAAACAGCTCATCATTTCTTACAGCACAATAGTATTCCATCACAATCACATACCACAACTTGTTCAGCCATTCCCCAGCTAATGGGCATCCCCTCAATTTCCAATTTTTGCCACCGCAAAAAGAGCGGCTATAAATATGTTTGCACATATGGGTCCTTTCTCTTTTTATCTCTTTGGGGTATAGACCTAGTAATGGTATTGCTGGGTATAATGATAGGCACAGTTGTATAGCCCTTTGGGCATAGTTCCAAATTCCCCAGGAGAATTGGACCAGTTCACAATTCTACCAGCAGTTCATCAATGTAACTATTTCCCTTCATCCCTTCCAACATTTGTCATTTCTGATAAGTGTGAGGTGGTACCTCAGAGTTGTTTTAATTTGCATTTATCTAATCGTTCATGATTTAGAGCATTTTTTCATACGACTATAGATAGTTTTGATTTCTTCATCTAAAAACTGCCTGTTCATATCCTTTTGCCATTTATGATAAACATTTCCCAGAACCATAGAATATCAGACCAAGAAGGAACTTTAGAGATCATCTATTGCAACCCTTAGGGACAAATGAGAAAATTAAGGCCCAGAAAAGGGATAGGAATTATTCAAGTTCATTCAGTTAGTGACAGATATAGACTGTACCAATCAATTATAAAACAAGTTTTAATTAAGCACCTCCTGTGGTCCAAGGATTTTTTTACTGAGTCCACTGCCTCAGTTTATTAGGATCTGAAGAATTTAATTCATGTAGATTCAAATCACAGAAAAATAGCTGAAAGAGATCTCAAAGGTCACCTAACCCAAATAGCCCATTTTACAATTGGCTGAGACCCAGGGAGATAACTTTCCCAGGGTCACACAGGTAACAAATAGTAGAACCACATTTCAAACCCAAGCCCTCTGATTCCATAACCTGTGCACTTTCCACTATACCATTATCTAGTACAATAGCTTCATATTTTAGAGGTAACAATACATGATCCAGCCTGCTCTGGATCTGTAGACTTTTCTATCCCAAATAATCCATTTAGACTATCACCATATGATCAGTTTCCTGATTCCTGGACCATTCTCTATATCTCTAAAGTCATAAAGATCTTAATTGAATCTGGAAGCCAAAAATTAAATGAGCAATTGTCTTGCCATTCCAGGCAAGCTACCTTTAAAGCCCCAAAAAGTGGAGGAACAAAGGCCTAGTCCATGGGCCATGGCCTCCACTCTGGTCTCAGCCATTGCATGAGGTTTTCTAATGAAATACCTATTTCCCAATATTCCCTTCCTTTCTTCCTCTTTTGGTGGAACAAAAAACAAAAAACAGGAAACCAGTGTTCCCTATTACCTTCACCACTGTCTTACATTTTAATGTGGGCCTCTGATAGATGAAAAACATTTTATAATCTAAATGAATGGATAATTGGTAGAACATCAGTAGTGGTCCTGGTATTTTAGCCAGCAGCCCTGGAAAGTGATCTCCCACTCTGCCCCCATGCAAATTCAGTCCTAAAGAAGGGGTTGGTTTAACCAAGGCTAACAAATTCTCAAATGGTAAAAGTCATTCCCCAAACCTCCTATGTGCCAGTTCAGGAGCTCCTTAGTAGGGAAGGAAAGGGAAGGAAGCATTTCTTAAGCATTGGCTCATTTAGACAGCTAGCTGGCACAGAGAATAAAACAGGACCTGAAGCCAGGAGGGACTGAGTTCAAATGCGAGCTCAGACACGCACTGGCTCTGTGACTTAGCAATTCTTGCCACCTCTGTTTGCCTCAGTTTCCTCATCTGTAAAATTAGAATAATAATAGCACATAGTTGTTGTAAGATGCAAATGACAGAAGAATCATAGAATGGGGGTGGCTAGGTGGCTCAGTGAGTAGAGTGTCGGCCCTGGAGTCAGAAGGACCTGAGTTCGGATCCGACCTCAAGACACTTAACGCACACACAAACAAAAACCTAGCCGTGTGGCCTTAGGCAAGTTACTTAACCCCAATTGCCCTCCAAAAAGAAAAAAAAAAAAGAATCATAGAATGCCTAGTATATAGTAAGTGCTATGTAAATGTTAGCTACTGCTGCTCCCACTACTGCTGCTACTACTGATGTTGTTGATGTTGTTGTTACCACTTTGTGCCAAACATTGTGCCAAATACCTTACAAATATTATTTCATTTGAATTTTACAACTCTGTGGAATAGGAGCTATTGTTATCCCTATTTTACCATTGAGGAAACTGAGGAAGACCTTAAGGTTAATCAACTTGTCCAGGGTCACACAACTAGTGTCTGAGGCTGGATTCCAACTCTGGTCTTCCTGACTCCAGGCCCAGCACTCTATCCACCTAGTTGCCTTGTCCTTGGGGATACAGGATATAGAATCATATACTCTCAGAGATGTAAGGAAACCTAGAAGTCATCCAGTCTCACAAGATGAGATTGAGCAGGGCTGAAGAGGAATCCCTTCTGCCAGATTCCTATCAATTAGTCAACCAGCCTGTGCTTGGACACACACACACTACATCCCTAAGCAGCCCATTCCACTTTGGAGCAGCTCTCATTGTGGGGGAGTTTTTCCCAGCATCGAACCTAAATCTGTCTTTCTGCAGTTTCTACCGTTTCCTTCTGATTCTGTCCTGTGGAAACAAATAGGCCTTGCCACTTTCCACCATGGGGGCTGTGTTTTCTATACCAGACCCTGTAGCAAGGCCTTCTCACCCCCCTTCTTCCATGCTTTGCTGACCAGAGGATTATTCTAGACAATAAATGGGGTGCAGTGGAATTAATCAAAAAAGGCAGAATGATTCCAATGCTTAGAACTAGAAAGGCAGCCAGCTGATGAGAAGGGCTGGGCAGGATGGAACACTTTCTGGAAAGGACTGAGTAATAAATATTTCAAGCAAAGCCAAGTTTATTCAGTATGGAAAGATGAGGTACCTGTAATTTCTTCCATGCATCATGGACTGAGATGTTACCAGTGCAAGTAATCCCTCCACCAAAGCAAATCACCATCCCCTCCATATTTTAGTAACCAAACTTGGTGAGTTTCTCTGGCTGAAAATAATATCACCTAGTGGTCAGCTCACTGGTGATGAGCCTTTCCAAAAACTTGGTTAGACTGATCCTTGAAGGATAATCACCCAGCCTCCTTGTCTGGCCAGCATTTAAATGTAGTCCAGCTTGGGCAGACCTTCCAGAGTTTACAGAATTCAAGGGCCCAGGGTCTCCTGCCCTCCATGATATGACATTGGAGGAGGGTCTTAGTGAAAGACTTCTGACTTACTCCTAGATAGCATGTACCTTGAGATTTCTTCCAAGGGTGTTGATGTAGTTGTATATATGAGCATCCACATGGGTCATCTAAATGTATAAATCCAGCTCAAGAGCTGGGTTAGATAGATAGATATCACTAGTATCTGTCCCACTCCTCTCCAAGGAAGACTGAGATTTCCAACCTTCACGGAAGCAGAGGAGCCATGACTGGGCATTGGCTCTTTCCCTTGTCTATCTCCAAAGGGAGTAAATCACTAGAATTAACCCCTTCAGCTATATCAGTCCTAGTCTAAGGAGGATGAGTCTAAATTCAAAAGAAAATATACTTTCCTTGTCTATCTCAAAGGAGAGTGCATCTCTTAGCTTCCACTCACCAGCTTAACTAATTTCCACCAAACCCTGGTTCCACAAAAGACCATCACAAATAACAGCTACCAAGTAAATCCATGTATCCAAATAAAGATAAAATGGAAAGCAGAGAAGTTATATAGATTAGAATATGCCAAGAAACACACAAGAGGGAATGAACTCTTTTTCTGGGGACGAGATAAGATCTCAGTACAAACCTGGAGAGGAAATACACTCTTATCTAGGGGAGATAGATCCATTCCAGCAGTCTCTAGGAATTCAAGCAAGTCCAGAGACATGATGGGGCTGGCTTTCCATGGAAGTCTGCTATTTCCAAGTCTTTCTCCTCTACCTCTATGAATGAATGAGTGGATTAATGTAGCATTGAAGCAATGCAGTACTTACTATGTGAAAAATACTGGGCTAAGTTCTGGGGATATTGTGTTTGTCCTTCATTCTCAAAGAGGACCATGGTATCAGGGAGGTGATGACATGACTTGCAGTTGACTTTGATTTGAGTGAGGGAGGGCTGTTCAAAGTCACCCGCCTCATTTTCTCCTCCAGAGCCATCTGGATCCAGTGGCCAGATATCATATCTGGGGGATATAAATACAAAAGCAAGACAGTGCCTGTCCTCATGGAGGTCACAGTCTAATGGGGGAGGCCATACATATGGAAAGTTTCAGCCGCAAGTCATTTGAAAAAGCTTTATAGTCCTTAGGTACAGAAACAAAGCAGATGTTAATGCCTCTTCTTTACTTTCATTTCTACTGATAAAAATCATATCTGTTTTGGATGTTGAACCATCTAGGCAGCTAGGAGGTACAGTGGATAGAGCACCAGACCTGGAGTCAGGAAGAACTGAATTCAAATCTGACCTTAGACACTGACTGTATGACTGAGCAAGTCACTTAATTTCTATTTGCTTCTGTTTTCCCATCTATAAAATGGGGGTAATAAAAGCCTATATCCTCCCCCTGTTGTGAGATAATTATTTGTAAAGCATTAGCATAGTGGCTGGCACATAGTAGGTGTTATGTAAAAGTTGTTATTATTATTAAAGTGCCGAGGACTTTGATAGCAAAAACTTTTCTTTTCCTTGGGTCTTAAATAGATGTGGCTATAGCATCCTCAGGAGTAGTTACCAGTCTGTATCTCTACAAGGGTTTCTTCCAAGGATAAGAATGCAGACCCTGGGCTGAAAACATTGTTATTCTTCTCTGGATAAGAGCATTCTTTCTCCCCAGGTTTGTACTGAGATTTTATCTTGTCCCCAGAAAAAGAGTTCATTCCCTCTTGTGTGTTCTTTGGCATATTCTAATCTATATAACTTCTCTGGTTTCCATTTTCTCTTTAGATAAATAGATTTACTCAATAGCTATTATGTGTAATGATCTTTGGTATAACTCCAGTGTGATGGGAAGCGAGGAGAGAATGCTTTCTAAGCATGGAGGATTCCTAGTACAAAGGCCTGGAAAGGAGAAATGGAATATCGTGTATGAGAAATAGCAAGAAGGTCAAGTTTATCTGGACCCTAGTGTGTGGAAATAAGTGTGCTAAGTGTGTAATAAGGCTGGAAAGGCAGCCAAGTGGAAGAAGGGCTTTAAATGACGAGAAGAGGGACCTCTATTTGATCCTAGAAGTAAGCAAGGAAGAAAAATCATTTTACAAATTTCAAAATGCAGTTACCTGGGATTTAATAGAGCAAAAGTCAAATGATGGCTTCTTTTTAGAGAGACTTGGATTAGAAGGTGGGAACACTTTGTAATTGTCATTCTTTTAATTTCTCTAATTCCTGATTCCCACCACCACCACCACCACCCCTGCCCCCAACCTTGATCTCCCCTTCCCATCTAGGACTTCTTCAGAAGCTATCAGACAGTCCCCAATAGCTAAAGAAAGAGGCCAGCATGGGGACAGCTAGGTGTTGTAGTGAACAAAGCACCAACCCTGGAGTTAGGAGGACGTGAGTTCAAATCAGGCCTCAGACATTTAACATTTACTAGCCGTGTGACCTCGGGCAAGTCACTTAACCCCAATTACCCTGCCCTCCTCCTGTCAAAAAGAAAAGAAAAAGAAAAATGTAATTATGAAATGTTTGGGGCTGCTAAGTGGCTCAGTGAGTAGAGTGCCAGCCCTGGCGTAAGGAGGACCTGAGTTCAGATCCAGCCTCAGACACTTAACACAAAAAAACTAGCCATGCGACCCTGGGCAAGTTACTTAAACCCAATTGCCCTCCAAAAAAAACAAAGTAAAGAAAGAGGTCAGGAGCGAATTGAGGTATCAGTCACTTTATTGCCTTATAGATACCCAACACCAGGTATTCCCTCCCAATCTCCTCTGGAGCAAAGATGCAGCTATTAGTTGTGTGAAGCTTCATGGGCATCCACCATCAGTCTGGTTATCATGACGATGTATTCCTCAAAACCCATCAATTTATCTTTGTTGCTGTCCAGCTCTTTCAACAAGGTCTCCACAGTTTTGGGATCCTTTGGATTCTGTCCAAAATCAAGGGTCAAAAGTTGGGGATGGAGGGGAGGTGGGGAGGAGATTTAGCTTAAGCTCCAGAGCCAATGCTTGTGAGCATGTGCCACATCTCCAGCGCATGAAGGAGGGACAAGAATCAAAGGAAGCATATCTTGTTTAGAGGCTTTACTCTCCCTTCCCTTTCCTTTATTTTGGGAGGAAATGTGGTACAGTGGGAAGGTGGCTAGATTGAAGTCAGAGGACCATGGTTTGAATACCAGCTCTGCCATTTATTAACTGAGAAAGTCATTCAGTCTTTCTTGACCTCAGTTTACCCATCTATAAAAATGAGGGAATTGGACTTCTAAGATACTTTCTAACTCTATGTCTACAAATCTATAATCCCACCTTCTCTCCCAAGCCCCCTTCCAATATCTCCCTAAAACCCAAAGCATATAGTGGGCCTGAACACTTCCACTTATTTTAAGTGTATAGACCCCGGCTGCTGGCCTATGTAGCACAAAATATAAGGGATATCACACCGTGATAGTCAGACTGAATAGTTTCGTTTCCTAACTTACCCTCTGTGACATGAAATCTCTGTCAGGATTCTCCCTATACCCACCTAGTTAACTTGGGGGCTCCCAACACTCCCCCTTGCTTTAGGTAACAGGGACCTAGTCTAAGACACTGTGCTTCTTCCAGCCCTTCTTCCTCCCTCCTCCTGCACCACCCTCACATACATACACCCTCCTCACCGTCAGAAGCTCTGGACACTCCGTCTCCACTAGTTTCCGAAAGGCCTCCTTGTTCATTGCATGGGGATGGCCTCCCTTGGAGTACTTGTGGAAGACATCCACCATACAATTGATAGAGCATTCAAATTTTGTCGTCATCTTTGCAGAGATTTAGGTCTATCTGAAAGAAGAATAGTCAGTTGACCGTTGAACCTTTTCAGGGACTCAGGGAACTCTGAGATCTATGTCCTCAAGTAATAAGCTAAAGCAAACGAAGGCACTAGCCAGAAACTAAGTGGAAAGCCAGGTCACCACGGGATAGGATGAGATGAGCTCTGGATTAAGATTCAGAAGATCTGGCTTCAAGGCCCACTCTAGTAGCTGAATGACCTTGGACAAGTCCCTGATCTTCTCTGATCCTCTTTATACATAAATTGATGAAGTTTGAACTATATGATCTTTAAGGTCCTTTCCAAATCTATGACTAATGAGATGGGACAGACAGCCTTCCCACAGGAGGCAGGGCTATTGGGTAGGAATTCCCAGGGCTCAGAAAGCAATTGTTTCCATCTACTGAAAAAAGGAGGGGAAAAAAAGGCCTAAACCTCAGGGCATGGACCTCATTGTTCTTTAAGGGAAACCTTCAACCCTACTGAATTATATATATAAAATCTCAATTATTCAACTCCCTTAGTGATGTGTAGAAAGCCTCAGATGAAGCCTAGATGAGCCAGGCCAACTGAACTAGAAGGTAACCTAGCATCTCTAACTCTCCAAGGGGCTACTTTCAGGGCTACAACCTAAGGAAATCTGCCAATAGGGAAGCACTCAGTGCTTCCCCATGGGTTATCGAGGTTTCCCAGAGTAAATCTCCAAGAAAGCGATTAAAAGGAGATTGTTTTAAATCTCAACTCTTCTACCTGTGGATCTCAGACAAATCCATCTCTCTGGGTCTGTTTCTCATATATAAAATAAAGAGCTTGGACCAGATGGCACCTATGGTCCTTTCATCTGTGATCCTTTCTCCTTCTATCCCTCATTCCCAACCCTTTGTTCTCACTACACTACGTTACACTATCAGCTGCACCTGGATAGAAGAGGGACAGCCACACTTACCTAGCTCTCCTTTAGAATGAAGAAGCAGACAGGAAATATGGGGAGAAGAGAGATTTCTCTCCTTTTATAGTGCCCAGGACTTCCCGGTGCCACCCATGCTGCTGCCTGAAAGTTGCTACAACCTCGCCCTGTTTCCCAACCTGATGAATGTGTCAATTTCTGGTTAGAGTAAGGTTTTTCTTCGGGTGTAGGGTTAGGGGTGGGGAGAAAGGAGGAAAAAGGGAACCCTGATTCCACAGCATGCTAGCTGGAGCCAAGTTCAAGTCTGAGTTAACTAATTCAACTCCTAAGTCTACTCGATAAATGATACCATTCCAAGGGAGACATGTGTGATGTCCTAAATTACAGGATAAAGCTAGCCACCCCACCCCGACCCCGACCGCTACCCTCCCTTCCATTCCTACTAGAATACCGACAAAACCCCTCCAGGGCTGACACATTTAAATCCAGTGAACATCTGTCAAGATACTGGGAAGTGCTATAAAGCCAAGGGGAGTTTTGCTGATAAATGCTCATAACAAGGGCAGGAATAAATAAGAAAGAAATAAAAAATAAACAAAAGAGTTTAAACCAGGAGTGTGGAGGCAATAATCTTTCCACCTTCCCTTAGTTTTTGGCCTGCCTCAAATTTACTTGAATGAAAAAACCAGAGAGGTTTGATTTCAACCTTTTCAAATAATTGTTTAGGGGCAATGAACTGTTTCCTCTCTGAGACACAGGGAGTTAAAAAGGAAATGCTTAATCTTAGCTTCACAGCAATATTATATATAAATAATATACTTTTGTTCTACAGTCCTCTGGGCTGAATATGTGGATGATATGCTTTAAGGCTGAGTCCAGATTAGAAAATCCTCCAATGCCAAGCATTGGAGTTCAAACTTTGCTTTTGGGGGAGGGTGAAGTCTCTTTACACAAGGAAAACATATACTATCACTGAGATTCAGCCTTCCTGCAAAGATACCATTTTATTTTGCAAAATAGAACTTACTGTCTGTCTTTCACTTAATGTGTCGACTCTTTCTGGCTGAGTGGCCCTGAGAAAATCAATTAACCTTCCTCCAGCTCTGTTTCCTCATCTGTGAAATGGGTATAACAATGCCTAAAAAAATATTTTTAAGCCCTCACAAGCTTAAATCAGATGATGGACTCAAAGCACTCTCGAAGCCTTGAAGTGCTTTATGTCAATGATTTTCATCACTGTACTTGGGAAAAACAGACAGACAGAAAGACAGTCAGACAGACCAGAACAAAAATGGGAAGGGAAGGAAACAAACATTTATCTCACACCTACTATGTGCAAGGCATGGTATTACATGTGCTCTATAAATATTACCTCATTTGATTCTAACAGAAATTCTGAGATGGATACTCTTATTACCCCCATTTTATACCTGAGGAAACTGAGGCAGGCAGCGGTTAAATGATTTGCCCTAAATCACACTGCTGATAAAGGTTTGAATCAAGATTTGAACTTAGGTCTTCCTGACTCCAGGACCTTGATTCTATCCATTGCTCCATCTAGCAGCTACATTTGTTCAAAAAATATCCAAAGAATGCCATCACCAAGTGCCAGGAATTGAGAGGGTCTGTGGGTACCCTGTTTGGTGTGTGGACCTCCACCAAAGGCAACTGTATAAAGTATGACAGCAGCAAAATATCCAGTGTGGAATTTCCTGACCCCAGGTTGTTAACAGCAAAGGCAAATAATATACATAAGAATTACATCAACATAAATGGAAAGAAAAATATAATGCAACTAAATACTATGTAATCATGAGAAGTCAAGTCCTAGAGAAAAGATGTATAAATGGACCTTCCTCCCTTGTCTGTAGAAGAAGGTCATTATGTGTATGAAATACCGAATAGACTACTAAAGACGGTAAGTGGGTTGGCTGGCAGTGCCACACTGCACTTTTTTCCCCTCTTTTGTAATCTCTAAGGATAGCTCACCAGCTAAGGAGGAAGGATATATTTGAAAATAAATGTGGTGTCAAAATGAAAATTAATCATTAAAATGAGATAATAATAGCTGACATTTACATCACACTTATATGCCAGGAACTGTGCTAAGTGCTCTACAATTATTATTTTCACTTGATCCTCACAACAACCATATGACATAGGGGTTATTATATTCCCATTTTACAGATGAGGAAACTGAGAGAAACAAGTTAAGTGACTTGCCCAATGTTATACAGGCAGGAAGTGTTTGAGGCTGAATTTGAATTCTGGACTTCCTGACTTCAAGCCCAATGCTCTATCTAGTGTATCACCTAGTTGCCCTAGATGAATAGAAATATTTTACAATATAGTGAAATCAAAAGGAGGAGCAGGTTTTGAGATGGTAAGTTTGGTTCTGGAGCTCTTACATTGGGGGATACCGATGGGACATCCAGGTAGAAATGTTGGTCAGGAAGTTGGAGGTGTAGATCTGAACCTCCAGAAATACTGTGGAATGAGAGAAGAGGTTCCCCACCTCAAAAAATAAGGGAAAGGACAAGAAACCAGCAGACAGAGAAGAAGCAACCAAAGGAGAAGAACAGAGAGAGTATAATATCTCAGATGCCAACAGAGGAAAGATGTGGGACTTGGGGAGGGTAGTCAAGAGCAGAAAATGCTTCCAGAGGGAAGAGGATGTAGAACATAGACTGTCCCAAGCCTGTGAGTAAAGCCCAGAATAGATGTTCCTCTGACAGCCCCACTTAATACCCTGGGTATAAAAGAATCAAATTGGTTGAAAACAGAATGTCAGGTTATTAATCAACTGTTGCTCTATTAAGGCAGCCATGTAGTATCATAAGAAAAGCATTGACCCAGGACTCAGGAGATGCAGTTTCTGATCCTCATTCTGCCCTTCACTAACTGTATGCCCATGGCCAAGTCACTTCACTTCTGATAGATAAAATGAATTCCTAATCAGTAAAATGAGTTCTCTGGACCAAAGGACTTTAAGAGGTTTTCAGCCTCTTGAATGGGCCTAATAGGAGAAAAATAACATCTGATACATATGCTGTGATAAAGTTAAGGAGGTGCTTTATAAACATATCTCACTAAATTCTCACTGTGACCCTGTGAAGTAGTTAACAAAGATTCCATCCTCTCTTTCAGGTTGGAAAATGGAAGCTTAGAAAGGCTAGGTGATTTGTCCAAGGTCACATAACTAGTAGTCACTTGAGATTCAAACCTTCCTGACTCCAAGTCTGGCACTTTATTTACTACGACACTGTCATGTACCAAACTAGTAATAATATATTGCCCTCCCATAGAACTTTTATAATTTTCAAAGCATTTTCACATCTAAAAACTCAAAGGGGTCACCCAATACCTATGAGAGGTAGGCAAGGTATGGTTACCCCATTTGACAGATGTGGAGATTGAGGCCCAGAGAAGTGAAAAAACTTTCCCAATGTAATGAAAACGATAAATGATATGATCTATAGAATCATGTCTTTTCAGAACTGAAAAGGGCCTTAGAGATTATCTCAATAACTCTTTCACTTTAAAGATGAGATCAAGTGACTTGCCAAAAGTGGCATAGACGGATAAGCTATAATGATGTTTATTGTGTTGGATTAGGCTGTGATTTTTTTTTCATCTGATCCAAATACATAAGGCATATGTTTTAGGAAATATATAGAGAACCTATATTTTCTTTGTTTTCCAAGGGGAAGTGACATATCCTGATCTGCTTATCATTCTACCCAACATCCCTAACATTTGGGAAACATGCCCAGCCTGCTAAGGATTGTGGGGGTGGGGAATAGAGGAGATGGGGAGGGTATCCCTCCACTGGGTGTTCAGTCCTTTCTTGCCATTCCATTCTGTCCACGGCTTCAATTCAGACTAAGACACTTTTATTAAGCCCCTACCAGTACAGTGCACTGTGCAAAGAGATGGGGGCGGGGGTACACAAGGAGTCTGTTCATGTGGTGAGCTCTGTGGGAACATGGGATGTAACTTTTCAGTAATTCTCTTTGAACTCTGTTCATGTGGATGCAAAACCAGGCTCATGGAAGGTGTTCAGTAAAAGGAGAGGAAGAAAGAAGCGGGTGGAGAAAAAGATAAGAAGAAGAACAGAAGGGGAGTGGTGATGATGAAAGTGATGTGGAAGACAAGTCCTCTTTCATTACAATTGTGATGCTGCCTCTTCAAGCCAAACCGCCCTTTCCCTCACCCCACAGCATCCTCCTGGAGACTATTCACTGACCCTAAATTCTGATAATAGAAGTGCCTTCTCCATCCAGAAATAAAAAGGGATGGATTTAAAGTGCAAGAAGAGAGAGACTTAAGGAGGAGATAAGGTAGGACTTTAGTTAATGTATGTTTCTGAAGAATTCTAATTCCATGGAATTCCGATAAAGGAGAAACATTCCATCAGATAGACAGCATTATCATTTTGTGACCTTCCGTGGGTCTCAGTTTCCTCATCTGTAAAATGAAGGATTTGACCGATTGTCTTTGAAGTCTTATCTTACTTTAGATCTGTATGATTCAATGATAAGTTTTTAGTACAACAAACATGTCCTGTCTGAGACGATGACTTGAGATGACCTGTGATGACCTGTCAGGCACCAAGTTTCTTGTGTTGGGTAAGCAAACTGGAGAATGCTTTGGGTGTGTAATCAGAGATGGAGTAACCCAGAAGAAACCGGATGCCATTTGTGTTGCCATGACCAACTCAGCTGCAGAGCTTATGTACAATCTTTGTTTAGACCTGGTCTTCCCAACCTGGCCCCAGGGCCTAAAGAAACCAAAACTGGGCAGTGTTTGCCTGGAAATGCCAACTGAGGAAAAGGAAGAAGAAGGAGCCAAGTGCTTGTCCTTCTTCCTTTGATCCACACCCTGAAGCCCTGAAAATATGTAAACAGACTCATTAATTTCTAGGACTCCACCAAAAGAATAATGCAAGCCCCCCTTGAGTCTCTGCACATTGAAATGAAGGTATTTTGTTAGCCTAGTTACTCAGTTAAGTAGACCCAGAGGGCCAAAGCAAAGACTAATGTTCAAACAATTGACATCTCAAAGTTCACCACCTTAGGGTCTGACTTGCTGCAAGGCAAAGATCTAAATGAATACAGTCACTGGTGATATTAGTAGTAGAATGGAAAGAGATTTGACTTTGGAGTCAGAGGACCTGAGTCCATTTCCTGACTCCTCAACTTAATATATGTGTGACCTTAAGCAAGTCACTTCACCTTTTGTGCCTCAGTTTCCTCATATGTAAAATGAGAAGATTGAAGTAGCTGACCTTTAAGATCCCATATAGCTCTGAATCTGTGATCCTATACTCTCCTCTGACCAGTGTAGACAGAGCAAATGAGGCACAACTAAACCAGAACCTTGAAATAGTCAGTTAGGGCTGCTTCCCTTGTTATAGAATCATAGAAGATAAGAAGTCCCCTCTAACCTCAGTGATAAGGAACTCTACCATCTTGGGAGCAGCTCTGCTTGTTAGCAAGATCTTTCCTTATGTTAAGCCAAAATTTGCCACTTTGAAACTTCCACCAGCTTAGTTTACATCACTTTCTTCCCTCTGGGGCCAAGCAGAATAAATGGAACCCTTCTTCCATATGCCAGACCTTCAAATACTTTAAGGCAACCAAATCTCTTTTCTAAGATTAACATCCATGGTTTCTTTAATAGAGCCTTGGATGACATGATTTAAAGTATTCTAAAAATATGACTTCCAGAACTGAATACCCAGATATGATCTGACCAAGAAAGAAGACAGTCATTCATTTCTGATATATTTAATTCAATCATATGTAGGCCACATGTGGACAGTCATCAAAGATAGGGTTTTGACTGGTTCAGATGAGACAGGAATAAAAATCTGACCTGGGATCTAACCCCTCCATCTCCAAAGGAGACTACAATTTCCATTTTTGTGGAGAGTAAGAAAATGATCACATTGCCACTGTGGGGAGCGTAATAAGGGAGGGAAAAGCAGGATTCAGGACCATTGTAATTGGGCAGTCTCTTTCTTTCACCTATCTCCAAAAAGGATACCAGGCTAGAATTACATCTATCTACCACACAACAAACATCGGTAGTCTGGCAGAATGATAAAAGAGTCAGGAAAAAAAGGTACTTTTCCTGATTGACCTAGAGGGAAGGATAACACTTACTATTGCCAGATTAGGCCCCTCCAACCAAGTGATAGTTACATTAAAAGCTATCACAAATACCTAGTAAATCTCTTTATTAAAATAAGCAATAAACAGAAATCAAGAAATTTTACAAATTAGGGTAGGCAATAAACTTCACCAGAGTGAGTGATAAATTAGCTCTTTTACATGACAAACAAACAAAAAAAATTCCATTCGACCTAAAAGAAAATGCTGGGGATCTGGTCTTAGAGTTTCTCAGGTGCTGGGAATCAAGGGAAGGGGTATGGGTCAGCTTCCCCACATGTCTACAGCTCTCAGGAGATTTCCTATCCACCATTCAAAAACTCCCACTCTTCCCTCATGTACACTGTGTCTACTGTCTCAGACTCAAACGTCTCTTCACTGAGGCAGCTAGGTGGCACAGTGAATAGAGCACCAGCCCTGGAGTCAGGAGTACCTGAGTTCAAATCCGGCTTCAGACACTCAACACAAAAACTAGCCATATGACCTTGGGCAAGTCAACCCCAATTGCCCTCCAGAAAGCAAAACAAAATAAAATAAAATGTCTCTTCGCCAATCCAGAATCACACGCCCTTACACAAATACACACACACACACACACACACACATCTATATACAACATCACAGGTTTAGTGGTTCAACCCATATGAGAGAGAAGACAGACTTCCTATAGACATAGATGGGGGCAAGAAGAGTCCTTTCATAGACATAGAACAATGAGAGATGTAAGGAAGGTGACCTGTTATAACGGATTTGAAATCAGAAGACTTAGGTGCAAAAATTCCAGCCTAGTCACTTACTGCCTGTGTGACCTTAATCAAATCAACATCTCTGGTCCCATTCTCTCATCTTTAAAATGTGGGGGCTGGATTAGATCAGAGATGTCAAACTCCTGACTGTGGGCTACAAGCAGCTGGAAAAATTTTCTAATTGTAACCAAGAAATGATTAAATAAATAAGTTTAAATTAATAAGATAAATAAATTAACAAAATGAATAAAATGCAATACAATTTAGATAGTATCAGTTTATGGTTTTCTAAGTTAATATGTAGAAGGCAGGGATCTGTTTCTCTTTGAGCTTGACACCACTGGCCTAGATGACCTCCAACGTTCTTCATAGCTCTTATGAAACCCTTATAGATAAGTAAACTGAGACTAAAATAATATATTATTAAGTGCCCAATATGCATCAAATACTGTACTTAGGAATGATCCAGAGCTAGAAAGTGCCCAATATGCATCAGATACTGTACTTAGGAATGATCCAGAGATAGAAAGTGACTTGACCAATGTCACACAGCCAATTGGGAACTAAAATAAAATAGCCTAAAACTTAGGGCTCCCCATCTTCTCTCAGTGGATAGAGTGCTGGACTTGGAACCAGAAAGACTCATCTTCTTGAGTTCAAATCTGGCCTCAAACATTTACTAGCTGTGTAACCCTGAGCAAGTTACTTAACCCAGTTTGCCTCAATTCCTTATCCATAAAATGAACTTGAGAGGGAAATGGCAAACCACTCTAGTATCTTTGCCAAGAAAATCCCAAATGGGGTCAGAGAAAGTCAGAAAAAATGACAATCATCACCACCATCTTCTTCCTCTAAATTCTTAATGTATTTAGTATCTCTAGTGGGAAAACAATATCAGTTCATTATATGCTTTTTTCATTTTTTAAAAACCTTTTGTTGAAATCAGACTTGAGTGAGAGATATGGGACAAGAGAAGTTGATCAGATCCTTGGGTTTTGAAAGGTCTGAAAATGCCATGGAAAGCACAGGAGTTTAAATTCAATTCTTCTGCCCTTCTCTGGGACTACTGAGGTAAAGTACTTTATAAAAACATAAGTTATGGGGCAGAGGGGAAGGGGTGGGAATATTAGGACAGATGGTGTAGTTTACTAGACTAAAAATTTGATTTGCAATCAAAGGGCCTTGGGTTTGAATCTCAGCTTTGCCCCTTACTACCTGCATATTCTTGGGCCAGTCCCTTCTCTTGGCTTCACATGGTTCCTCAGATGTAAATGGAAGGGCTGAACTAGCTTTTCTCTAAATCCTATGATCAGGATCTCCAAAGCTCCCAGCCTTGCATTCATCCACCTGTCCAAAACACAAAGACCAGTAAATGCCACAGAGACACCCAGCAGCCCCACCCCCAAATGTGGATTGCAAAAATTGCCTTCTAGTAGGGGCCTCCAGCTTCTCTGAGATCATTGGTAAAATGAAATGGTACTGGAGCATGCCAATAACAAGTGCTCTTTGGTCAATGTTTCCCATGTTTCTCAGGTGTCTGAGGCAGCTCTCCAGGGTGCTCAGCCCCACCACCACCAACCCAAGTCATCTCAGAGGAAGGGTGACCTGGTGCCATCTACTGGTGAGAAGCCTTTCTGCATTTAATTAGTTTAGAGCTCAGAAAAGCAGATTCAGTCTTTCCCTAGGACTTTTTATCCTTTTCCAGTTTTAATAGAATTTTCCCTGTTTTTTATTATTTTATTATAATATGTAATAATATACTATTATGGAATAATATAATAAATATTTACTATTGTTTTCTTGTTTTCCAGTTTAATAGGATTAGTTAACATTCATAGACTTTGAGAACCCAGGATCATCTCCACATGTTATGACCACAGAATAGGACAAGAGAATATAATTTGCTTTGTTTTGTTTTTAAGCCAGAACTCTAATTTTCCCCCCAATTTGTTAAATTATTTATTTTTAGTTTAAAACATTCACTTCCATAAGTTTTAAAACCACCTCCTTCCCCAACATGGTTTGCAATCTGATATGGGCTCTACACATACATTCCTATTAGACACATTTTCACATCACTCATGTTGCATAGAAAAATTATAATGAATGGGGAAAACCATGAGAAAGAAAAAAAACAAAACAAAACAAAAAAGAAAATAGTCTGCTTCACTCTGCATTCAAACTCTGTAGTTTTTTCTCTGGATGCAGCTAGCATTTTCCATCATATGTCCTTTGGAATTGTTTTAGGTCCTTGCATTTCTGAGAAGGGTTAAGTTTGGGGTGGAGCCAAAATGGCGGAGTAGAAACAGCATTTCCAATGTGCTCTGCCCCACACAAATTTCAAACAATGGGAAAGGGAGCTCCGAACAACTTCTGGAGCCACAGCACCCACAGAACGGCACAGAGAAGCTAACCTCCTGCTGAGGACAGCCCAGCAGCCCTGCAGGGAGCAGCCAGCGCAGCGCTCTGAGAACAGGCAGCACAGCACGCTGGGAACCGACAACGCAGCCCTCAGAGCCTAGCCCAGGTCCGCGGTTTTAGCCCCAGGGTGGCTGGGCCTTCAGCCGGCTGGTGGAACCCCAGAACACCAGCAATTGTGGCGATTCCAGAATTATCAGCACAGATATATGCCTAGGACAAAGTGAGAGGTTAGTGCCCTATGGACTTTGGGACCAGTATTTGGGAAACACGTGGCTTCCTCCCCTGGGGGCAAAAAGCTGCTGAAGAAACAGCTGCACAGAAGCCATTTTGCAGCATCAGTAGTGGCTCTAGCTCCTGGTCTGTGAACTGTAGGAAGATCCAGCAATCAGTCTGGGGGTTAATCGCTTTTGCTTTAAACTGCCTGGATCTGGATTGTGGTCTGGGGGGGAAGTTTGGGGTGGGTATCCAACTTGCCAAAGTGGGTGGAGGCTTTACAGAGGCCACCCAACTGGCGGAAGTTGTGAAGACCCCACGTTTGGGCGGAAGCTCCCCTGTCTGGTGGCAGAGTCCTACTGTGGCAACAAGCCCAAAAAATCAAGTAATTAAGTGGCAACATGCCTAGGCAAATGAAACAAAATAAACAGAAAAGTTCAACGTTGGACTCCTATTTTAGGGGCAAAGAGGCTCAAAGCATGGAGGAGGACTGTGAGATCAGAACTCCTGCACCAAAAGCCCCAAATGAAAATACAAGCTGGCTACAGGCCATAGAGGACCTTAAGAAGCAGATAAGAGAAGTGGGGGAAAATTTGGGAAGAGAAATGAAAAAGATGCAAGAAAAGTATGAAATGACAGTCAACAGCCTGCCTGAGGAAAATAACACCTTAAAAAACAGACTAACACAAATGGCAAAAGAGACTCAGAAAGGCAATGAGGAGAAGAATGCCTTAAAAAGTCGAATTTGCCAGATGGAAAAAGAATCTCAAAAGCTCACTGAGGAGATTCATTCCTTCAGAGTTAGACTGGAGCAAATGGAAGCTAGTGACTTTATGAGAAACCAAGATACTATTAAACAGATCCAAACAAATGAAAGAATAGAAGGCAATGTGAAATATCTCATGGGAAAAACCACTGACCTGGAAAATAGATCCAGGAGAGACAATTTAAAAATTATTGGACTACCTGAAAGCCATGATCAAAGAAAGAACCTAGAAATCATCTTTAAAGAAATTCTCAAGGAAAATTGCCCTAATGTTTTAGACCCAGAGGGCAAAATAGAGGTTGAAAGAATCCACAGATCACCTCCTGAAAAATATCCCCAAAAGAAAACTCCCAGGAATATTATAGCCAGGTTCCAGAATCCCCATATCAAGGAGAAAATACTACAAGCAGCCAGGAAGAAACAATTTCAATATTGTGGAAACACAATCAGAATAGCCCAGGACCTGGCAGCTTCTACACTGAGGGATTGAAGGGCATGGAATATGATATTCCAGAGGGCAAAAGAGCTGGGAATGAACCCAAGGGTCACCTACCCAGCAAAACTGAGTATCTTGTTTCAGGGGAAAATATGGTCATTCAGTGGAATAGAGGACTTTCAAGCATTCTTGATGAAAAAACCAGAGTTGAATAGAAAATTTGACATTCAGACACAAGAAGCAAGAGATGCTTGAGAAGGCAATCAAGGAAAAGAAATCAAAAGGAACTTATCAAAGTTGGACTATTTACAGTCCTACATGGAAAAACAATAACTGTGTTTGATGAAACCTTTCTCATTATGAAAATAATTGAAGATGGGTACATGGCATATGTTCACAGGTATACATGGATAGAGGGCACAGGTTGAATTTGATGGGAAGGGATGATTATTATTTTTTTTGGAGGGCAATTGGGATTGAGTGACTTGCCCAGGTTCAGGTGGCTGGGTTTTTTTTTGTGTGTTGGGTGTCTGGGGCCGGATCCGAGCTCGGGCCCTTCTGGCTCCGGGGCTGGCTCTCTGCTTGCTGCGCCACCTAGCCGCCCCAAGGAAGGGATGACTCTTAAGGGGTGAAGTCAAGAGATGAGAGAGGAAAGTGGCAAGAGGAGATGGAGAGAGACAGGGTAGGGCAAACTATCTCATGTAGAAGAGGCAAGGGGAAGTAGTTGCAGGGGAGGGGAAGAACAGGAAGGCAAAAAGGCAAAAGCCTATTCTCATTGAAGTTGGCTCAAGGAGAGAATCACATACATACTAAATGGAATATCTTACCCTCACTCACTCTCCTGAGTAGGGGAAAGGGGGATGAAAGGGGGATGAGAGGGGGGATGGAGGGGAGGGCATTCTGGGGAGAGGGGAGATTAGAAGTACCCACTATCAAAGAGGGACAGGATCAAAGTAGGGAATGGACCAGGTGGGAGGTGAGACAGGTGGGAGGGAAATATAAGCAGTCGTTTACAATATATCTACTTTGGTAATGTTTTGCATAGATATACATGTACAACACATACTGAATTGCTTATCTTCTCAGAGGGAGTGGGTGACAAGGGAGGAAGGGAATGGATTTGAAAATCGAAGTTTTAAAATTAAATGTTTCATAAGATGTCCAGGCATTGGGGCTCAGAGATTCACCTTGCCCTAATGGCAAAGTCAAAAGGGGTATGGGAGAAGATATGGGAGAGAGCAGATTGGATGAGGGGATATCTAGTGGGACTGCTATTCTGGGGTGGTGGGTAGGGAAAAAATGGGGGAAAAATGTAACTCATAATCTGGTGGAAATGAATGATGTAAACCAGAAGTTAATAAAGCATCTGTTTAATTTAAAAAGAAGAAGAAGAAGAAAAAAGTTTTAGTTGTTCAATTCTAAAATAAGGGAGCTAAAACTAATGACCTTTAAAGGTTCTTTTTTGCCCTACCAATCACATGAGGAAGAAACAGGAAAAGATACAAATAGCTACTGACAATCAGTCATCATGTGCCAGAGATATGGGGCCTTTGACTATGTGACTCTTGTGGTTTCCCAATTACATTGCTATAGGAGGACAATAATAAATTCATTTGGCATTTCCTGAAAAAAAAAGATTTTAACTGAGAAATCTGGGCAGAATATGTTATTAAAAGAAATGATAACTGTATACACATAGTTATATTTTATGTGGCTAGTTCCTAAAGGGCATTTTTTCAAGAGCAAATTCCTCCTGTCTTCAGCGGGCAGAGAGCTGGTTAGGGAGGTACTGCTCTTGAGTAATAATACTTAGCTCACCTCTGAATTTTTAAAGTACGATTATTTTCAATTTAGTTCAATAAGTATTAAGCTATTTAAAATGTGCATGGGTGCTGTGTATAATCATTTCTAGGGTAATCATTTATTAAAGTAACCGCTGTGTTGATTAAAAAAAAAAAAAGAAGGGTTAAGTTTGTCAAAATCAGACATGGCACACTGTGGCTGTATGATGTTCTCCTGATTCTACTCCCCTCACTCAGCATCAGTTTATATAAGTCTTTCCAGGTTTCTCTGAAGTCCACCTGTTCATTATTTCTTATAATACAATAGTAGTCCATTACATCCATATATTACAACTTGTTTAGCCATTCCCCAATTGATGGGCATCCTCTTGATTTCCAGTTCCTGGCCACCACAAAGAGAGTTGCTATAAATATTGCTATAAATTGCTATAAATATAAACGTGGACCCTTTTCCCATTTTTATAATCTCTTTGGGATACAGCCCTTAAAGTGGAATTGCTTGGTCAAAGGGCACAAACATTTTTATAGCCCTTTGGACATGGTTCCAAATTGCTCTCCAGAATGGTTGAATCAGCTCACAGCTCCACCAACGATGCATTAGTGTTTCAATTTTCCCACATCTTCTCGAACATTTATCATTTTCCTGTTTTGTCATGTTAGTCAATCTAATAGGTGTGATGTGGTACCTCAGACCTCTGATTTCATTGGTCTAAAGAGTTCTTGGTGAATAACTCTCTCTACCTATATAGATGAGTACCTCCTGGAAACAGATGCTTGCTAATTGAAAAAAAAATAATTAAAAAGAGTTTGTGACAAAAAAAAAACCATAGAGAGGATCATAGAACATAAATATGGATCAATCTGATTTCATAAAATTCAAAGATTTTTTTTTTGCTTTTTGGAGGGTAATTGGGGTTAAGTAACTTGCCCAAGGTCACACAGCTAGGTTTGTGTGTGTGTGTGTGTGTGTGTGTGTGTGTGTGTGTGTGTGTGTGTGTGTGTGTGTATGCATTGAGTGTCTGAGGCTGGATCCAAACTCAGGTCCTTCTGACTCCAGGGCCAACGCTCTACTCACTGTGCCACCTAGCCACCCCAAAATTCAAACATTTTGATACAAACAAAACTAATACAGTTAAAATCAGAAGATAAATAGTTAACTGGAAGGAAATTATTGCAGTATGTTTCTCTAATAAAGGTCTTATTTCCAAAATATGTAAAGTATTCAAATTGATGAGTCATTCTCCAACTGATAAATGATCAACAGATATGAAACAGTTGTTTTCAAAGAAAGAAATGTAAGCTATTAATAACTACATGAAAAAATGCTCCAAATCATTAATTAGAAAATGCAAAATTTTTGTAATTTTTTTTTAATTTTAAACTTAATACAAGATAAGGAAAGAAAAAAACATTGCCAGGTGCACAGCAAACCATAAGAGAGGATTCAATATAAAATAACCAATTTCAAGAAAATCTATATAATAAATACTGCACATTGTTTTCAGAGCTGCCCAACTTTTCTTTGTTTCCTTGTTGGTTTTCTTTTGTTCTCTGCTGTACATTTTTTTACTTTATTTTTCCTTCCTCTCCCCCCTCCAAGAAGACTACAAGTAAGCAGAAACATATATACATATACATAGATATCTATACACATATATACATATATGCACTCAAATGCTTTGGAAATTTCTCTGAGTTATATTGAGTCTCCTCTGCATGTGTGGAACCTCACTGGAGAGATTCTTCATCCAGAAATCTCTTTATTGGAAAAAATTATCATTTCTTCTCTTATTTTAGATTATAATTACAAAGTCAGCTTTCTGGTATATTTCCTTTACAAGTCGGATCACCTCTTTTGAGATAATTTCTGTATAAATGAATGTTTATTTACTGATACTATATTTCTAGACCCACAACCAATATGGAAGCTTAAATGATTTTGCACTCATAGAATATGATGTTTCACCTAGCACATATTTGGAGCTCATCCATATTTTTTTCCTTGTGTATGGGGTATGGAGACCACAAAAAACTCCTACCCAAATTTTATAAAAACCTAGAGATGTCTCAAGGCAAGAACAGGAAATTTTTATTCAGTTCTTACAAGAAGAGGGCATCACTTCCACCAGGACAGACTGATGGAAGGAGGCCTGTTACAGAAAATAAAACAAGATTATATACCTTTGCATAAACAAATCCCTTCCCACCACTATCTCTCATTCCCATTGATTGGCTGGGAGGTGGGCTTACAGTCTAGGCCTGAAAACAGACAAAGAACAGGGAAACGGAGTATAGCCAATCCAAATGTACATGTCCCTATAAAAGCTAGGAAGGGGGAAGGGTCCTGAAAGACTTCTAAAGGCCTTAATGCTAATGTGGCAGCAAGGGAGGGGGAAAGGTTGTGTAATTTCTTAGGAAACCCAGGACTCAGGCCTGTCCTGTCCTACAAAAGTTCTGTCTCTGGTTTCGAGATAATCTGTCTCCCCTCTTTCTTCACTCTGAGAAGTCTTCACAGAGGGTTCAGAGGGTATATCCCACTCACTTGTAAGCAGGACCTAGACTGTTTGCTTTATTGTGACGTGAATCTAGATAATTTGTCTGAGATTCTTATGGACTGCAATCCACACATTTGCCTGCTAGACTAGAAACCCTAAGCATTTAAGCTCAAGCGCTTAAATCTTTCTGGGGGATGGAAGGAGGGAGGCACACACTTAAGTGTAGCCTTCCTGAGGTCTTTCTTTTCTTTTTAAGTTAGCCTGCTTGGACCTCCAGTTTGATTCCCTATGTGTTTCAGGAAACTCAGAGGATACAGATTAAGTTAGAGATCAAGTCAACTGGCACTGATTAAGGATCTGCCAATACCAGGCATTGTGCTAAATGCTGGACATACAAAGAATTTTCTGCCCTCATGGAGTTCACAATCTAATAGTAAAATTGGTAATATGTACATATATTTGTTGTTGTTCCAACATGTCACATGTCCAACTTTTCATGATCCCATTTGGGATTTTTTTGACAAAGATACTGGGGGAGTTTGTCATTTCCTTCTGCTGCTCATTTTACAGGTGAGGAAACTGAGGCAAACAGGATTAAGTGACTTATCCAGAGTCACACAACTAGTAAGTGTCTGAGGTTGAATTTGAATATGTACATATACAGAATAGATAGAAGATAATTGAAGAGAGGAAGGCTTGATATAGAACTTGGCTTTTAAGTTGAACCCTGAAGGAAAGTAGGGATTCTAAGAAACAGAGGTAAAGGGAGTGCATTTCAGGTATAGGGGACAGCCAGGGCAAAGTCATGGTGAGAGTAGATAAAATGCCATGTAGGAGGAATATTAAGAAACACAGTTTTGACCATGATGTGCATGAATATGTCATATAGAAAAAAGACTAAAAAGGTGGACTGGGGCCAAGTTGTAAAGGCCTTTGGAAGCTGAGAGAAGAAGAGATAAGAGTTTAGTTCTGGACACATTTAGTTTAAGATGTCCATCAACATACTGTTCTAAGATCCAATAGGCAGTTGGTGATGAGGAATTGGAGTTGGGGAGAGATACCAGGGCTGGACAGTGTCAAAATGTGACATAAAGTAAGGTGCCATTAATAACTCAGTCCAATCAGGAGTGATGCCCAAAACATGTTAATTGTAAAGGCAGGTGTAATTGCCCAGGGCTACGGACTCTGATCTTTCCAGTTCCAGTCTGCTATCTACTATACTGGCTCTATCTACTATACTGGGGGCTCTAAATTGGAAAGGGAGCTTGACCCTGGCAGGAACACATACCTGGTGGACCTAAAAGAAGCAAGCTTTCTGGTCCTATTTATCAATCAAGAAGGAAACCAGCTCTCAAGGAGGCATGCCGAGCTACAGGAGAGAAGGCTAAGCCATCAGAAGCTAGAAGAGTGGGTACTGAGAGTGATGGGGCATTAGGACTCCAAAAGTGAGGAGGCTAAGCATGCTGTCAGGGAATATTGTGGTTTGAAGGCCCCCAAAGGCAAACCCAAAGGCAATAAATTCTTTGTTTCCTTTCTCTTCTTGACAGAAGCCTTTCCTCTGGGCACAGGACAAGTCAGTTTCTTAAAAGTCTGTTTTTCATTGTTTTAAATATTTGCTTTGTCTTTTAAGCTGGTAGTTGTAATAAACAATGTTAACAATAAATATTTGCTCATTTGGATGACCTCATTGAGAAATAACTGGGAAGAGGCTATGGAAGGCAGTGTTCTGGGAGAAGGGCCAGGTAGGTAGGTGATAGAGTGGATAGAGACACTTAACAAAATGTCACTTCCCTTCTATAGCTACTAGGTGGTGCAGTGGATAAGAGACTCCTGAGTTCAAACTGAGCCTCCAACATTGGCTGTGTGACCCTGGGCAAGTCACTTAACCCTGTTTGCCTCAATTTCCTCATTGGTAAAATGAGTTGGAGAAGGAAATGTTAAAAACCATTCCAGTATCTTAAAACTCCAAATGGGGTCATGAAGAGTCAGACACAACTGAAAAACAACTAATGGAGAACAGGAGAGGCATTTAATTCTAGAAAAGGGGAAACATCCCAATTTTCAGAGAGAGAGAGAGAGAGAAAGGAATCTGCAACTATCTGCAATAAGCTAAAGTTCTCTATTTCTGGAAAAACCCTAAATCATTAAAGAGATTATTAGGGAATATCTAGAAAAGGAAGCAAGTGAATGCTAGAAACCAGTATGTATGATTCCATCAAGAATCAGTCATGCCAGATTAACCTTATTTTCTCTTTTTTGACAGGGTTAGTGAACTAGCACATAAGGAGAATGCTTTAGATACAGTTTGCTTAGATTTTAGCAAGTCATTTTGTAAAGTAATTCATAACATTCTTGGAAAAGGTGGAGATGTGTGCACTAAATAAGAAGATGGTTGCCTAAACCCAGCTTCTGCCCATGCCCAGGTCTATCATTGAGAAGCCTATGCTGACCTAAGGTGGGGTAGTCTCCTTTGACTAACTGCCTATATCTATTCATTCTTTTTTCTGCTGTCTTTTGAGACTTTGCCCTTTTTCCCACTCTTTTTAGCTGATCTTTTCCACCGTTCTCTTTCCAGAAGCCTGGTTACAGTTAAATATATTCAGAACTGGTTGAATGGCCAGACTGAAAGCGTAGTTGTTAATGGTTCAAAGTCTCCAGTGCAGTATGATCTGGGATGTCAATGACTTAGATAAAAGAATAGATGGCGTAAGGGTCAGTTAGGTGGTACAGTAGATAGAGCAATGGTTTTGGAGTCAGGAAGATCTAAGTTCAAATCTAGTCTCAGATGCTTACTAGCTGTGCATCCCTGGGCAAGTCACTTAACCCTTATTTGCCTGACTTCCTCATCTGGAAAATGGGGACACACTGGAGAAGGAAATGGCAAACCACTTCAGTATCTTGGCCAAGCAAGCCCCATGGATCACATAGAGTTGGATGTGACTCTAGGATTAAACAATAATAGACAGCAGCTTTGTTGTTGAGTGTGTGGGATGACTTGCAGTGAAGTTTCCCCATTCTGAACATCCTATATACATTCTTATTACTTTCTTATATTTTGTGACTAAGTTCAGTATTGCTTCCCCATGTATATATGTAAGTCATTGCGTATTTCAAGGTAATGTAAGAGCTATTGAGTATTAATGCAAAGGATTGGGATTAACTATTAAGAACAAATTAGAGGTGTTTTTAGTTTGGGGAAAAGATGGTAGTGTGAGAGGTAGAAAAGGGTTAAGTTTCTATAGAACTGCAAGAATTACTGAAACAAGACTACTGATAAAAAGTACCAGACAGAAGCCTTGGGAAGAGTTGAGGCAGTAGCCTTGGGAAGAAGTTGGATTCCCAGTTCCCAGAGAATTCCTAGATAATACTAAAAATGAAATAATGTAGATAAAAGGAGTTGGCAGCAGCAGGTGGATGTGACCAATCAGAAAGCCAACAGAGGCCTTGGGACACTGAGGCCCAGATAAGGACACATCTAGATTAGACCAAAGGGGGTTCAGTATTCTGAAGTTGTTACTGTGCTTTCGTAGTGGACCTCATATATTATGTGTATTATCTAACAAAATTAGAGCCTCATTAGTAAAAATTAGGTTAATGAATGGAGAGGGCTTTGTGCCGATTGGTTGGCATTAATAAGAGGACTGTGAACTTGCCTTACTAACCAATGGTAAGGTGGGACAGTGGAGAGGGTGTGGAATTCCCATCTTAGGACTTTATAATCTTGCTTTTGCCTTCTATAGTGCTCTCCTCCCTTCTGACTTTCTTGTTAGATTTGGGGACTCCCTTTCTCGAGAAAGATAGTAATAAAAGTTTTTGCTTCTACCTTGAGAAGTCTCTGAGTTATTCTGGGTGAGTGGTCTTCTGACCCATCCATTGAGTTATTTCAGTCATGTCTGATTCTTGGTGACCCCATTTGGGGTTTTCTTGGCAAAGATATTGGATTGGTTTGCTCTTTCCTTCTCTAGTTCATTTTACAGATGAGGAAACTGAGACAAACAGGGTTAAGTGACTTTCTCAAGGTCATATAGCTAGTAAGTGTCTGAAACAGAATTTGAATCAGGTCTTACGGATTCTAGGCCAGATGCTCTATCCACTGTGTCACCTAGCTGCCTCAACCCCTCTTTTATAATTGAGGAACTTGAGAAAGAAAGAAGTGAAATGGCTTACCTGGGGTCACACATTTAGTAAGTGTTTGAGGCTGGATTTGAACTCTAGGCCCAACTTTCTATCCCCTGCCCCATCCAGATGCCTCTAGGAGCAAGGGGTGGGCATCACAAAGAGGACGTTCGAGATTTGGCATCAAGAAAATTTTCTATCAATTAGCTATACAAAAGTGGCTTGGGCTGCATCAGGAGGAAGCTGGTTCCCCTTACTGGTGGTCTTCAAGCAGGAGTTAAGTTATAGAAAACTCCTTATCAGATCCAGCCTCTGTGGAGGATTCCTGTTGGATATAAGTTGGACTGAATGGCCTTCAGGTCCCTTCCTGCTCCGAAATGCTGTGATTCCTGAGGATGATTCTTTGCACAGATAAATCTGTTTCTCTGTACAACACAGAGTGGCCTCCTGTCCCCACCCTTGCCTAGTCCCTGCTCCTCCTCGAGGGTTTTTCATTTTGCCTTTGTGTCCTCATGGGAGCATTCCTTCTAATCTTAAGGCAGGAGACCTTAGTCACCCTCCCTAATGATCCTTTGTTTAAGACAAAGATTACTTCCCCTCCCACTGAGCCTGGGTGACTAACAAGTCTAAAAACCACAAAATGCACCAGTTGAAGCAGCTTCTCTATGTGAGAAGAGTTCTGGATTTGGAATCAAAGGGCCTGGGTTCCAATCCTGACTCCTTCATTGCTATCTATCTATGAGACTTGAGTAAGTCACTTAATCATTTGGGGCTTCAGTTTCCTCATCATGAGTTAGACTACATGACCTCTAAGGTCCCTTCTCAAGTTGTTTTCCTAAGGTCTTCATTCTTCTCAGTCATGGAAGGGCTGCCTTCCTTCCCTTTCTCCTTCTTCAGCTCCTGCGACACCTTCTGAATTAAGCATTCCCAGACTGAACTCTTCCCAGCTTGATTCAGTTCCTGCTGAATTCAGTCCCTTTCTCTCTGGCTGCCACGGTTATTTACCTTTTCTCTTCATGGTCAACATGTACAGGACGTGGGAAGCCTGCGGAGAAAGCAGTTAGTCTGAAAGAGATGTGTGGTGTCAGGAGACTGAAAGCTCATTGTGAGTCAGCAGCCACCATACCCAAAAAATGTCTCCCCTTGTCAGACTGGACCAGAACTGCTAGGGCAGGGACTATCTCCCTCATCAGATGTGGAGTTCCACGACGGTAGTTCTCCTCCATCAGACTGAGTTTTCTGAGGCCAGAGAAATCTCTCCTTCCTCTGGAGACTCAGGTTCTGCCCACAGGGGAGCATTCAGGGCAAGATTAGTAGGGAACCCCAAAGACAGGAAGTTACTTTATTTATACCCCATATCAGTGCACGTAAAAAAAATGAACAAGCGCTCACAAAGTGCTCTCCCCAAAACAGCCTTTTGAGGTAGGTAGTGCAAGTATCATCAACATTTTACAAATGAGGAAACTGAGGCTGTGGAGGTTAAATCACTGGCCCAGAGCGAGTGGTAAAGACCCGCCTTCTCCCACCCCTACTGCCCCTCTCCCCACCCTCCCTTCCTGCAGAATGAGCAATGCCTGCTTCCTCGTCCACCTTGTTTCGGTTTTACAAACTGGAATATCTCCCTATGGCCAGCCCTGGGCCCTGACTAAAAAATGCTCTCTGGTCTGTAACGTTTTGGGATACAAAAGTAACTTTCTCCTAACAGTCCTGTGAGGCTGGCATTGCATTACTATTAGTTTCACTTTACAGAGATGGAAGCCTCTTTTCAGAAATGTAAAAGAGCTTGACAGCGATCAAACAGCTATAAACGTCAGTCACAACCGGACTCCAAGAGCAGCCCCGCTCCCAGCATCCCACTCGGCCGGGTGCCCCACTGGTGCTGGGATCACTGAGGCCCCCAGGGCCACCGTGGTGGGGAAGCAGTCAGGAGGAACTGGCGTGTCCTTCAGTACAGGCCATTTGCCTGGCAGTAGTGGGCACACAGCTGCCGGTGGTACTGCAGGTGGTAATCCTTTAACACCTTTCCCATGACGTAGATAAATTCATCAAAGCAGATCTGGTTGTCTTTGTCCTTGTCGGCCACTTGAAACAGCTGCTTCAGATACTCCGGCTGAGTCCGGCCCTGCAGCAGAGTGGCAGGAATGATTGATCAGCCAGGGTCATCAGAATTATAGACATCAACACACTTCTCTACTGTGGTCTACCTCACTCAGGTGCTCACAGGCATCCATAAAGGTGGTAGTACAAGGATCATTATCCCTGTTTTACAGAGAAGGAAACTGAGGCTTAGAGAAAGGGAAAGCAGCTTTCCCCAGGGTCAGTCAACAATGATTAAGCACTTACTGTGTGCCAGGCCTGCCAAGCTCTGAATCACACAACTAGTAACTGGCAGAACCAAAAGTCAGGCCCAGGTCTTTTAACTCCAGAGTTTTTCACCATGCCAGTGACTATGCCTGCCCTGTGTCCAAGACTATCCTAGTCTCTTCTGGAAGAGACAAGAGAGAGGGTCCCTGACTTTAAGGAACTTCCACTCTAGTGAAATAAATGAAGTAGTCCTTATTGTTCAGTATCAGTTATATCTGTTATATCTGACTACATAAGTTATATCTGACTCTGTGACCCCATTTTGGGGTTTTCTCGGCATAGCAGTTTTCCATTTCCTTCTCCAGCTCATCTGACAGATGAGGAAACTGAGGCTAACAGGGGTTAATGACGACCCAGATCACATAGCTAATAAGTATCAGAGGCCATAGTCAAATTCAGGAAGATGAGTCATAGATGCAATGTGCCACTTATCTGCCCTAGGAAGAGAGGGAGAGTACTGGGAAGCAAACGGAGACAATGTTGATTGGGCAGAGGCACTATGGCCTAGTAGATAGGGCACTAAACCTGGAGTTAGGATGATCTAAATTCAAATCCCCCCTTAGACATTGAGTACTGATGTGACCTTGGACCAGTCATTTAACTTCATCTGTACAGTGAAGTCATTGGACTACATGGCTTCTAGGGTCCCTCAAGCTTTTAGATGTAGGATCCTAAAATAAAGAATTAGAATACTTTAGGGTAGAACTGGGTAGGTAGATAGGGGAAAACTAGGCAGCACAGTGGATGGAGCACCAGGTCTAGAGAATTAAAATCCAACCTCAGTAGCCTACTAGCTGTGTGACTGAGCAAATCATTTGACCTGTTTGCCTCAGTTTTCTCATCTGTAAAATGAACTGGAGAAGGAAATGGCAAACCATTCTTTGGGCAAACCCCAAAAGTGGGGTCATGAAGAGTTCGAACACAACAGTAAAGGGCTTTAAAAGCCACACCTGATCTTAAAACCCTAAGACTTAAGGCAGAGAAGTAACAGGATGACAAGGAGATGTGTCGAGGAGTTCAGCCATGAAGAATCAGAGGAAGAAAGAGGGAGTGTAGTGTGGTGACAGGCAAATCCCTAGAGGTTTATGGTGCTGGTGATATAGAAAAACATGCCCTGCCTTCTCCCCAATCTTGGCAAGTCATCTCGTCTCCCCCGGTTATCTACCTTCACTCCTACACTTCCATCTCCTCCAGAAAGTCTATCTGGTCTGATTAGATCTGAACTCGGAGGCTTCCTGTCACCCCACCCACAGCTCACTCTACTGCTCTCTATCTGACTCTGGTCCCACTATGTAATTACTCCTGCTTCCAACCCCACCCTTAAAATTCACCTCCTCTAATCTCTTATCATTCTGTTATCTGTATGTCCTATTTCATAGAGAGACACATATATCTTTCCATCTCTCTGTCTATACATATTTTGTGTGTGTGGTTTTCTTTTTTCTATTTTACATTTTTTCTTTTTATGTTAATTTTTAATTTATGTAATAAAATAAGCCTTTACATAACATAGTACAATAAAAAGATGATTACATATGAAACTGCAAATCTATCATGTACAACTTGCTGTTCCTTCTAAATATACAACAAAGTTATCATGTAAATTTCTTTTTATTTTCCTTTTTTCTTCCTTCCCCCCACTCTAGTGACAACTACCTTTAAATACATATATATATATATATATATATATATATATACACACACACACACACATATATATATATATGTAAAATTATTCTTTTTTGCTTTTTGGAGGGGAAAAGGCAGGGCAATTGGGGTTAAGTGACTTGACCAAGGTCACACGGCTAGTAAGTGTTAAATGTCTGAGGCTGGATTTGAACTCAGGTCCTGACTCCAGGGCTGGTACTCTATTCACTGCGCCACCTAACCACCCCAAAATTATGCTGTACATACTTCTATTTATCTGTTCTTTCTCTGAAAACAGGTAGCATCTATCTTCATGTGTCCTTTATAATTTGTGTATATATAATAGTAAAAATGACTTAGTCACTCTAAGTGGTTCTTAAAACAATATTGCTGTTACTGTATACAGTGTTCTGGTTCTGCTCATTTCACTCTCCATTTCATGTAAGTCTTTCCATGCTTTTCTAGGATCATTAAGCTCATCATTTCTTATAGCACAGTACTATTCTATCACAACCATACACCACAACTTGTTCAGTCATTTTCCAACTTATGGGTTATAATTGATGTGTGTGTGTATATATATATATTCTAAAATAGCATAAGTAATTTGACCCTTAAATGATGAGGACCAGACTGGAGGTAGAGGGCTATAAGCCTGGAGGTAAGGAGACTTTCTAGCCTGTAGTAAAGTAGATAGAGCACTGGATCTGAGTTCAAATCCTACCCCAAGCATCCTTACCCTGGGAAGATCATCTTATGTCTGCCTGCCTCAGTTTCCTCATTTGTAAAATGAGGACGATAATAGCACCTACCTCCCAGGATTGTTGTGAGGATCAAATGAGCTGTTTGTAAGCATTAATAGAAATGCTCGCCATTATGATTCCCCATCTAGGACTCTCAGAGTGCCTGCCCCCTCCCCCTCTCCCCCCCACACACACTTTCTTTGCCGAAAACCGCGGGAAAGGGGCTTAAAATGGATGCTATAAGGTAGATGTTACTGTTTTCCTGGCAGGAACACCTCTGGAAAGGTTGGCTAACTTCTAAAAGCCTCTGAGCAGTAGGTAGGAGGTCAGGAAACTAAATAAATATCCTGGGACAGCCAGCACACTCCAGTCAGTGCCTGAAGAACCTGCTCATTAGCTTAATTAAGGAGCTGAGCTGGACTTGGCTTGCTGACAAAATAAGAGTGGAAGGAAACTGAAGGAAAGGGACTTTGGAAATGAGCTCTAAGTTCAGCTGCAATGGATCCTGAAGACTTTCATGGTGGGGAAGGGAGGAGAAGGGTAGCCTTTTTTTTTTACTTAGTCCGTTCCTAGAGTTAAGCAGCCAAAAGAGAGGAAGGGGAGGATGGAAGCCAGGCCTGCCTCCAGGTTCAGGGATATCCCTAACCCCATCTTCTCCCTCCCCAGGCCCTCTGACAGGAATGTCTCTTTCCTGGGAGCTCTGAGAACAGAGAGAAAAGGGGATTACCTGTCCCCTTCCCATTCCTATCCCCATCTCTATTATATTCCCCTCCCCTCCAGGAAAGAAGGGAAAGGAGAGATCTTGGCAGCTTTTAGTATCTAGTTAGGGAGCTGGCTCAGAGGTTTGGTGGTCCCAGAAAGAGATGGAACTCAATAAATGAAGTCTGGATTTGAATCAGGGACAGGAAAAGGGCAGGGATTTCAGGCCTACCAGAAAGGCTGGACCTGGGGCACTGGCAAGAAAAAGGTTTAAATCTGAGATTAAGGGCAGGGATGAGCAAGGGCAGAAGCTGATGTAGGATTAGATAAAGGGCCTGGTCAGGTTTAAGAGTCAAGGATGGGACAAGGGCACATATTCACAGCTTATGCCCACCAGGCTGAGATTTTATGAAGCACAATTTCATTTCCCCCAACCCTTCCCTATTGGCCCCTAGCTCTCCCCACACCCCTCCAAGGTAAACCTTCCTATAGTCAGAAATACCCTGGAGGTCCCATTCTAGATGCACTCTTTCCCTCACCCCCAGGGATCTGACCCCAGGATCCCCTGCAGCTCCCCAGCCATACCAGACCCTCCATGAATCGGGGCATGTTTTCTGTAAGCAGGGCATTGAGCTCATCCAGGCTCAGGGTGTCCACGTCCCCCTCTCTGGCAGCATAGAGGTGGTAGCAATGAATGATGTGAAAGATAGAGTCTTCTATAGGGGTATCAGGCATGTTCAGAGAAGGTCAGTTTCAGGGTCTGAGTCAGAGGAAAATCCTAGGAGTAGAAAAGAGAGGGGTTGAAAAAGGCAAAGGGACCAATAGAATGGGTAATAAGGCCTCTGAGGGAGAATAGAGGAGGCATGGAAAGAGAGGGAAGCTAGGTTTGACAAATACACCAGAACTGGTCTTTCCTCTGATGGTCCACCTTCTCCTCATTCCAGGCCTTCTCTCCATCCCACTGTCCATCCATCATTTTTGTCCTTCCACACCTTGGTGAAAAAAAATTAGACCTTCTTCAGGAAGTCAATCCGGATCAATCTCATCTTAATCCACTCAATGAACCCAGGCACCACCATAATCCTCCACTTTTGTTTTTCAGTCTCTGTCTCTGAGTTCTCAATCTCTCCCCCATTAGACTGGAAGTCCCCTGAGGACAAGGACTGTGCTTTTTCCTAAGTGACTGGAGCTGTTTCCCCCATCAGACCTGGGACTCACCAAGCATCTGCTCAATGGTGACAGTGGAATCACAAAGACCTGATTTCAAATCCAGCCTCTAACACCTACTAGCTGTATGACTCTGGGCAAGTCAGTGTCTGCCTGCCTCAGTTTCCTCACTATAAAGTGGAAATAATAATAGCACCCACCTCCCAGAGCCATTAAGAGATTCAGATGAGATATTTGTAAAGTGCTTATAGTATGTGGAACAACCCAACTAACTCCTGATCAGCCCTCAATAACAAACACAAGAATGTGAACAGGGGCAGCTCTGAACCCCCTGAGAGGTCCCTATGTCCCACTCCCCTTAAGGTCCTGGATTTTTAGGCCCCTGAATTATCCGATTACGTTATCTACACAGATTCACCATGGCCTATCTCCTATACAGGCCAACTACACATACCCCCCACGAAAGCAAGGAATTGTCCAAGTTTTCCTTTTTGAGGGGTAGCAAAAACACACAGCACATTCTAATCAATGAATGGCACCCCATCACCACCACCACCAGGAATATACCCTTGTCCCTGTCCCACCCTCCTCCCAGCACCTCCCCTCCATAACTCCTCTTAGGGGAGACACTGACCTGACTCTCTGGAGTGGCTGGAGATGAACCCTGAGCCTGTGACCTAGCCTTAGTCCCCTACCGATCCCAGGCAGGTGGCAGCTCGTTGAACAATGGTGGTATTCCTGAGCCCAGCAGCCCTTATGACCTCCTGTACTATTAGGCAGCTGAGAGCTCTGACTCTTGTAATTATCTTTCTTTGAATAATGCCTCTAATTGCTTGCCTCAGATGACATCATAAAAACACCCGATTCCTGGACTGAGCTCATCCAGTTTCAGGGACCCACCTTATCCTAAACTCACCAACATCCTGGTAGATTCTTAAAAGGACATCTCATCCTTACTCACCCCCACCAAAGGGTGATGCCTTCCAATGCTGTCGGCTCAAGAATCTTTCTCGTGGTTAAAGGGAAATTTATCCATACATTAAAAACAAACACACCCTCGCTGGATCTCCTTCCCACTTCCCCTCCCTCTTTCCCACATCATCCTCCAAGCCTACCCATTAGGAAATCCTGTCTGGAATCTAACTTGGCAGGGAGGATAGGGAAACAGCTAATGGACAAATTATTGGACTGAAGAGTAGGGATTGGGATCCAGCTAAATGTGTCTAAAGCTTGAGGAAAGGTAGGAAGAAGAGAAGGAGAGAGAGGAGAAAGCAGAAACAGAGATCAAAATTACTGGTCCAGCCTCAAAAATTATATGATTCTAGAGTTATGAGACAGTTTCCTCAAGTTCAGGTTGTGTACCTCACCTTCCCATAATAGCCATTCATGGGGTCATCTTTAGTATAACTAAATAGATCCCTAAAGTCATTATTGATGAATATTCTACCATATCTCCCCTCACCACTGGCCTTCCCTGACTTTGAGCTCTTCAGGGCTATGGGCAGAGGGGCAAGCTTGGGGGGAGAAGGAAGGAAAAGTGGAACAACTCTGTAGGGGACAGTGATTAGTGAATAAGGACCTCATCTTTTCATTTTCAGTGAGACAGAATAAATTATACCAGAGGAGTAATGATGGATGGGTTGCTATTTGTATCAGAGAGTTCATTAAAATTATCTTTCCCCCTAGAGTAGGCAAGGACTGACTCAGACCAGACTGATAGTTTGGGTTGAATATTAGAACAGTGAGTAGAGCTCAGGCTCCGGAGTCAGAAGGACCTGAGTTTGGATCCAGCCTCAGACACTTAACACACACACACACACACACACACACACACACACACACACACACACACAAAACTAACAGCCATGTGACCTTGGGCAAGTTACTTAACCCCAATTGCCCTCCAAAAAAAAGAGATTAGAACAAAAGAAAATACTCATCAAACATCTAACAGTTAAGAAAAATGGTTTAATCAGCCATAGCAGAGAAAGGCTATTCAGCCAGGATATAGCCTTGATTCCATCTAGGATATAATTTGCCTGTTTCCTTGTCAGTCATCCTGGTCTACCAGTAAGATTGAGGAAGAAACTCTCATCTCCTCACTCGCTGGTTTTTGGAACTTAAGTCATTGGGAAGCTGCATCAATGTCCGTAGCCTTGGTCCCCTGAGTCAATTAAGTCTCAAGGATAATTTCAGTACTTTTAAAAGGAAAAACTAGCCTAGTCTACATGAAAGATGTTGCTCCTTTGTTGTTGGTGTCATCTGATTCTTTGTGACCCCATTTGGGTCACAAAGATACTTGTGACCCCAAGATATCTTGGCAAAGATACTGTATGCCTTGAATGTTTACTCCACTCTGATGTGGCCACCATCCTAATTCAGACATCCATTACTTCTCACCTGGGCTATGGCAAAAACTTAATTAGTGTCCCTATGTCAAGTCTTGTCCCCTCTTCCACAACTGCCAAAACAATTTTCCTAAAGGACACTTCTGACCATGGCATCCCCTTAGTCCATCAATAAACATTTTATAAGTGCCAAATATTGGGCTAAGGATACAAAGAAAGACAAAAATCATGGTCCCTGCCCTCAAAGATTTTACCTTCTATTGGGATAACAGCACTCAACCAACTATGTACAATCAAGATGTAGAAAAACTAAGTCAGGGATGGCTAGGTGGCTCAGTGAATAGAGCACTGGCCCTAGCGTCAGGAGGACCTGAGTTCAAATCTGGCCTCAGACACTTGACACACACAAAAAAAACTAACCGTGTGACCTTGGGCAAGTCTCTTAACCCCAATGGCCCGGCCTTCCCCCATCTGAAAAAGCAAAAGAAAAAAGAAAGAAAGAAAGGATTAGTCAGGAGTCATCACAAAGGGAAGGCACTAATATTAAAGAGGTGTGGGGAAGCCTCAAGAGACTCCTGTGGCTCCCTACTAACTCTAGCATAAAATATTATTTCATCTCAATCTCATCCTTTTAAAATTTCTACTTTTGTGAAAGTTTTATGATGGATATGAATATTAATATAATCAGGAACAATGTATACAACTTACAAAGAGATTAATATATGCATATCAGGGTCACGCTTAAAAGATTTTTACTGATAGGAGTTTACAATTAAAAAAAAAACAATTTGGAGACCATTGAGATATGGAAACCTACACCTAACCCTTTCATCTTTGAAAGGCAGCTCTCCAACAAGGTGCTGCCCACACAAAGATCATGCAAGATTCCTTGATAGCAGAAAGCACAGAGATAATAATGTTTAATGATCCTCTAATTATCCACACCAGGTTGGCATGAAACAGGGAAGCAAGTTCACCAAGGTCACGGCCACTGTCATGGGAGATGACTGAGAGCCCCTGGTGGCTTCTACTTGCAAATGACCTTGTACTGACTGCATCCAGTCCCTGACCCCCTCCAGGGTCTTTTCAATGAAATTCATTCCTACTCAAAAGCAAAGGAAAAAAACGAGAATTTGAAGAATGTATACTGCCCGGCTTAGGAAAACTGCCTAAAATGTAGATGAAGACAGTGCGCACCTTGCAAGGTGGCACAGCTCATAATGAGAATAAGGATCCCAATGCAAGCCTTGTCAAGACCAAGTCCAAGGCTCTTTCTGTTACACCATCCAACTTTCCCACTTCAAGCTTGTTTAAGTGAAGGTCAGAAGAGTAATTGGAGAACAAAAATCATAAGAAAAAAATAGATTTTCTCCCCAAGGACTCTGTTTTTTTGAGCTAATTGGGGTTAAATGGCTGCCCAAGGTCACACAGGTAGTGTTTGAGGTCACATTTGAACTCAGGACCCTGAACACTATCCATTGTGCCATCTATCGTCCCCTTTTTCCAAAGACTTAAAAAAAAATTCAGCCACCGAAAATCAAACAACACATAGGTAAAGAATTTCAGGATTGAATTGTGTTTTGGTTTTGGGGTCTTTTTAGAGATGAATATATCTTCACATTTACTAAATGGGATGATTTTAGGATACACAGTTCATTTTTAGTTTTTTCAAGTAAATGATATTAGATCCATAAAAAAAAAAAAAGAATTGGGGCGGCTAGGTGGCGCAGTGAGTAGAGCGTCAGCCCTGGAGTCAGAAGGACCTGAGTTCAGATCTGACCTCAGACACTTAACACACACACAAATAAAAACCTAGCCGTGTGGCCTTGGGCGAGTTACTTAACCCCAATTGCCCTCCAAAAACCAAAAAAAAAAAAAATCTATATTGTATGTATTTCTATTTAAAAAAAAAACAAAAATATGAAGTTTTTTAATACTTGAGTGTTCCAGTGGACCTTTGAACTCATCCCTGTGGATTCTTTCTCCACTAGTCAAGAACACAGTCCATCCATATCTTTTCCTCCCAAGGGTCTCTTATTCACGTCCTCAAGGCCCACCCTATATATAAAGGTGAGGAAGCTCTCCTTGAAATCTCCTGGCATTTTACAGATACTGATGGGCCATGTATACTCACCATTTATCATTCTCTACATGCCTAATTTACCTCATCTTCCACTCCACGTCTTTTGCTCCCCACTGGTAATATGCCAGGGCATATTTGCACCACCACCTCCCCCATTGCCTTCTGTGTGAACTAAAACTTTTGATTCCCTCAGAGATTTTGGTTTTCCATAGATCACAGATCTCTATTTAGCAATATTATTCAACAGTAATATTGATGTTTTTAAAATGGGATTCTGTTTCAGGGAGAAGCCTGGGGTCAAACACCACACAATTTCCTAAATATATTGAAGCCTGTTCCTTTCTCCTATTCAGTTCTGGGCCCAGTTCATTTTTCTAGAAGCAGTGGCTGTCCAAGGTATATCTACTGTTGGACAGTTCTTTAAATGACTCATCCATCTACATAAGAATATATAATTTGGGGCAGCTAGGTGGCGCAGTGAGTAGAGCGCCAGCCCTGGAGTCAGAAGGACCTGTGTTCAAATCCAACCTCAGACATTTAACACTTGCTAGCCATATGACCTTGGGCGAGTCACTTAACCCAGTTGCTTTGCCTTCCCCCCCTCCAAAAAAAAAAAAAACACACAAAGGAAGATTCCTAATGAATCTGCAACTTAAGGGGGGGGGGGGGAAGGCAGATACTCATATACCACCACCCCCCCCCCAAAAAAGACAGTACAAAGATCTGGATGGGATTAAGGAGTGGTAAATAACCTAGAATGGGCCAGGTGCAATGGTGAAAGTAGTCTGGGGTGGGATAAGAGCAACTGTGAAAAGAATATTAAGTGGTCTGGGGTGGGCCAAAAGCTGACTGTGAAAGGATTGTCAAGTATGTAGGTGGACTGGGGTGGGCCAGATGCCTTGGGCAGATGCCTATGATCTGACCTGCTGAAATGTGTGGGAAAATTCAGGGACTAGGTTGTTTTCAAAGACATGGCCTTTTCCTTTTAGGGGTCCAGGTCCCATTACCCTATCAGAACTATTGATGCTATGATAATGAATAGTCCAATCACCAAACCCATGCTTGGAGTTTTTTGTCTTTTCCTCTGCTGGTCTGACTTTAATAACCCAGGGTTATTTCCAAGATAGGATGAGTCATTGGATAAAGACTTCAATGAAGGAACAGCTTCAATAAAAGACATTAAAATCACTAGTGTTGAATTCAAAACAAAGGCTGGATGGGAATATGATAAAACTGTACTCGTGCTTTGGTTAGGGGTTGGAATAGATCAATCAATCAACCCGAGTATTTATAAAGTTCCTGCCATGTTCCAAGAATTATACTAGGCACTACAGATCCTAAGCCAAAAATAAAATATTCCCTGTCCTCAAGGAACTTACATTCTACCTCAGCAAATTCTCTCTGAAGTTCTTCCCAACTCAGAGATTCTATGACTTTTCAAAGGTATGTGTTTAGAGGAGAGTGGGGAGGGAGGCATTTGTCACCTGGCCCAGGATGAAGGGTGAGATGGAGTTAAATGAAACAACAACTTAGTGCTTCTATGAGTTTAGCCATCTAAGTTTTGTGTCTCTTTTTGCTTGATGGACTTAGATCAGGAGTACCAATTTTCTCTTCTCAGTGCCAGAGCCCAGGAAGGAAAAGGCAGCATTTCTTGGCCTCAGGTCTCCTGGCTGCAAAAGGCTACAACAACCAAACAGCTCCACCACCGCCCGCCCACCCCCTTTCCCGTTTGGAGATATTTTAGAGACAATCATAGGATAATTGGAATATCTGACCCAGCTACCCTGGAAGAAGATGGGAGAAAGAAAGACAAATTAGGAGAGAATGGGCGTGCCTCTCTCAACCCCAAGACTCATTAAGAGGTGTTGACTCAAATGGGAGGCATGCTACCTGGATCCTAAGAGCAAGAGGGAGGGAACAAGTAAACTGACTCACCACAAGGCAACAGAAAAGAGACACCTACCTGTTCATTTGGTCAAAGGAGGAATTCCACTTGTGAATATGATGGGTGTTGATAAAAGAGATGGGGATCAAAGCCCTCTTAGTTGTCCTAACTGTAGCAAACAGCTTCCCAGGTTCCTCTAGGATCAGAATAGGTTTTCAAACGTAAAGACTAATTTGCATGTAATTTCATAAATCAATTATACACTGAGTTCATACGCTGTTCTTCACCCTGGCTTTAAACTCCCTAGCTGTTGGAATCGATTAGAACAAAGGATTTAGAACCAGAAAAACCTGAGTTTGAATCCTACATCAGACACTTAGTAGCTCTGTCTGACCCTGGGCAAGTCACTTAACCTTAACAAGTCACTTTGTGACTTGTCTCCCTGTGCCTCAGTTTCCTCATCTGTAAGAATGGAGATAATAATAGCACCTTCTCCAAAGGGCTGTTGTGAGGATCAATTGATTTAACATAGGTAAAGTGCTTTGCAAACTTAAAATACTATATAAATACTAGTTAAAATCATCATTCTTGTTACTATTATTATTATTAATTTACCCACTAAGGTTCTTCATCTGAGTTTCATAAGACCCAAACAGATGAGTTATAGTTTCTTCAGTTTGTTTTATCTTCCATCTGACTGATTCAGATTTTCAAGGAGTTATTTTCTTTGGCAAGGTGTTGTACCTCTTTTTCTAAGCTGTTAAGTCTCCTTTGATATTTTTCTTCCTGAACCCTTGCTCCTGCTCCTACTTTTTCTTCTACCCCTCCCAAATGGTTTTTAAAGAAATTTTCTAGCTCCTTTTTGCAAAAGCTCTTGCTTTAACTCCTCTATGCATTCTTGTTGGATTGGTGTCCAAGCTTTGCTTATAGAGGATTGGAGCCATTTTTTTCTGTGTTTGTATCTTGAGTTTCCCTGTCCCCAGAGGAGTTCTTTATGGTTGGGTACTTTTTTTGTTTGCTTGTTCTTCCAGACTGCTCTTGACTCTAGACTTTATGTGAGTGCTGGACTCTGCACACTTCTGGTGAGGATACCTGATCTGAATTTCTGTCCTCTTACATCCTTCTGCTGCTTTCATAGCTCAGACCAGGAACTTTGCAAGCTTTCAGTACTCCCAAAGTGGTATGATCCAGGGTGAGGTCTGTTCACTTAAATCCTTCTGGTTTAAACTTTGTAAGTTCTTGACCCAGCAAGTTTGGGTGGAGGGGAGGTGAAAGGGAAGAGAATAAGCATTTATATAGAGCCTACCATGTGTCAGGCACTATACTAAGCAGTTTTTACAAATATGATCTTATTTGATCTTCACAACAACCCTGTGAGATGGGTGCTATTATTAGCCCCATTTTACAGTTGAGGAAACTGAGGAAAACAGAGGTTAAGTGACTTGCCAAGGGTCACACAGCTAGTATCTGAGGCCAGATTTGAACTCAAGTCTTCCTGACTCCAGACCTTAGACTCCATCTACTGTGCCATCTAGCTGACTCATTTGGGTCTGTCAGCTTCTCCCTGGCTGGAAGTTTCACTAGACAGCTGCCGGACTCAACCACTATTTGGCCCTCTGAGAGATTCAGCAGGTTCAGAGCCGCCGAACTACAGGCTGTCCTTCGGTCTGGGCCTCCCTTCCTGGATATTCCATCACAGGCTTTTACACTGAGCTGGAAGCTAGAACCAAGTCCCTTGCTTGCTCTTGGGATCAGAGCTATATAGCTACCGTTGGCTTCTGGAACCTGTTCCTTGCCCATTACCCAGGTCCACACTAATGACTGTTCCTCTCTGCCCTGGACCTGTGACCTGATGATCAGGAAAGGGTCCTATCTCTGACATGGGGCAGTGATGTTTGGCTGGTTTCCTTCAATTACCAGGTGCTCTTGTTGTGGTTGTTTGTCCTGCATTCTCAAAGAGAACCATGACATCAGGAAGGTGATGCCATGACTTGCAAGTGAACTGGATTTAAGTGAGGGAGGGCTATGTAAAATTGCCAGCCTCACTTTGTCCTCCGGAGCCATCTGGGTCCAGTGGCCAGATGTAGGTCAGGATGATTGGAGATGGCCCCCATCAGGAACTCTAGAGATAAAAGGAAGATCATACCATAGAGCCAGAGCTGGAAAGAACCCAAAAGGTCATCTAATCCAAGGCCTCTTTTTGAAGTTGAGGAAACTGAGGCCCAGTAAGGTTCAGCAGCTTGCACAAGGCCACATAGGTACTAATTTGAGAGGTGAAATTTGAACCTAGGTTCAATGGCTCTGCCTCCTACTAACAAGTCACTTTACGTCTTTGAGACACTGACCTCATTTGTGAAATAAGAACATGAAAACAATGTTTACGCGACCTGCCTCATAGACTTGTGAGAAAAGAGATTTATTAACTTTAAACTAACGTCAACTAGTGGAAGGAAGCATGATACAGTAGAAAAGAGGCCCTGAAATCAAGAGACCTGAGTTCAAATCTTGACACTGATACTACTTGTATCAGTTGTAATACAACTACTTGTGTAGTTAACAAGTCTCACACTCATTGGCATTCTTGTGCCTGTGTACCTGAAGTGAAGCAAATCAAAGACTGTAGAAGCTGTTCCCATCACAGAACTCTGGTCCTGTGACCCGCCAACTAATGACCCCCAAAGACTTGAACAATGCTGTTCCCTCAGAAATTCAGGACACCTGTACCTTAGTATTGTGGGAGTTGTGGACTGGTCCTGGAAAGCCACTCTAGCTTTGGGAACAAGAGTTTGTAATCCACCTTACCCTCTCCTTTCCCATTGTGATTTATGTATATAATCTCTGTCTTCCCTTCAGTGAGGTGGAATTCTTATCAGGAGAATTCCCAATGTGCAAATCTGTTTTTCATAATGAAGTTAATTAACGAAAGGCTATCTGATTACTGACACTTTGTCTCTGGCCTGCTGTTTCATCATTCTCAGGTTAGAGACTGGTTCAGCAAAATCCTGTTAGCAGTGCCAAGGAGCCATACCACAGGATAAAAGGGATGCCATCTGTATTTATGCCATCTTTGAGAGATGCCTCAATTTGTTCCTTTTTCACTAACTTCAGGAGTGCCTACTTGAGAAATACTCCAGGAGGCAGCTAGATGTCACAGTGAATAGAACACCTGCCCTGGAGTCAGGAAGACCTGAGTTCAAATTTGACCTCAGACATTTAACACTTACTAGATTTATGACCTTGGGCAAGTCACTTAACCCCAATTGCCCTGCCCTTCCCCCCAAAAAAAGACCAAAATGAGAGAGAGAGAGAGAGAGAGAGAGAGAGAGAGAGAGAGAGAGATAAATGCCCCAACCACACAAAAGATTCAGAGAGGGAAAGGGGGAATAAAATCAATCAACCAACAAACACTAATTAAGTACCCCTAATATGCCAGACACATGTACTGCTCTCCCCCCTCTCCCCAGGTTAAAGATGAGCTAATCACTATAATGGGATGTTACACATCAAAAGAGAGGAGACAGAGGAACAAGAACTTCAGAGCATGGGAGAGCCTAATGAAAGGGGTTTGGTTTTGTTTTAACGATGGGTGAAATTTGACCCTGTTTGTAGGCAACAAAGAAGGAACCAGCAGATAGGAAGAAACCGGTGATTAGAATGAGAGGAAGGTTGCTTGAGGTGCAATCTGCTGGAGATTAAAGGAAGAGATGGGATCAAGGGCACATTGACAAGAAGAGGGACCACAGCACTATGACTGGACTACAAAAAAAGAAGTAAGTGGGGGGAGAAGAGATTCTTAGATGAGAGGAGGGGAGAAGATGGAGATAATCTCTCATTTTCTCAGAGGTGAGAAAGTAGAGGGGGGGAGGTATAGGATGTTTGAGGAGAAAGGAGAAGACTTGGAGCAGCTTCATAAGGTGAAACAAAACCAACCAGTGGAAGCAGAAGGATTGACTTCCTGTAGGAAGGGCCCATTTGAGGTTAGAAACACATTTGTAGTAGACGCCGCCCGTTGCCTAGCCTCCAGTTCCATTCAGCTTCATGGTAGGAGTAAGCCAGTGCCGGTCTTTGAAAAACACAAGCAAGTAATTGGACAAAGAGACAAGGACTTCAAGAGTAAAGAAGAGTGTGGGGTTAAACTGATTAGCCATGACCATCTGCACGTTAAGTGAAGGAACACAAATTGTGTTCCATTCTGAATTCTATCCCTTCACGGGTTCCAGGGGGAAAGTTCTGAGAAACTGAACTGTTTCAGAGGATGAAGGTGAAACCAGACAACTGCACTGATTTCAAGAATTTAATGTTTCATTTCATCGCCTAGATTAGGGCCCAAACGGCAAGGAGTGAAATCAGCTTCTGAGTGAGACATAAAATGAGGGCCGTTCTGAAAGGCACTTCTCGGGCACTAAGTACATTGCGTGCCCTCCAGTGGCCAAAGGAGATATTACAGCATGTTGAAAGGTTAGTAGAAATCAACCTGAGTAATGCACCACCTGGTGGTGTCTAGTTCAAGGATATAGTTTGAGTTTATTCAGAACCTTTGACTAATTTTGGCCTAGAGGACAGCATCTGTGAGCCAATGACCCAGCTGTGCTCCTTTTCACATTGGCTACAATTTTGTTGTGGTCTCATGAGAGGACATGAGCAAGAATCTTTCAGGAGTAGAAAGAATGCATGGATTGTGGCGGCTAGGTGGCGCAGTGAATAGGGCACCCGCTCTGGAGTCAGGAGAACCTGAGTTGAAATCCGACCTCAGACACTTAATACAAAAACTAGCCATGTGACATTGGGCAACTCACTTAACCCTAATTGCCTTCCAAAAAGCAAAAAAAAAAGAGTGCATGGATTATGGATTTTTAGGAGCAGAGGGAGAATCTACATCAATGAGACACTGTTTGGTTGAAATATAGTCTACAAATTAGATGATGAAGAGCTAAAAGTTGACTGCCCTGTAAAAGTAAAGTCTTAAGTCAAACAGAGGGAAAAAAAATACAAGAGGCATAATATAAGCTAAAAGAGATGCTTTATTGCTTCAAGTTCATTCCTGTG
>WOXC01004900.1:0-92768 GCA_011680675.1 Gymnobelideus leadbeateri | reverse complement strand
TCCAGACCTTCCTAATGAAAAAGCCAGAGCTCAATGAAAAATTCAACTTCCAATTACAAGAATCAAGAGAGCCATAGAAAGGTAAATAGGGAAAACACACACACACAACTTGTTATTTAATAAGAACAAACTGTTTACATCCCTTTTTTGGGAATCTAATACCTGTTAATATTGAGAATTCTATACTTATGGCAACATCTAAAAGGGATATAAATAAAGAGGGTATGGGTATAAATTACACAAAATGATGATAAAAAACCTTATTAAGGGCTGCAAAGGAACTGCAATGGAAGAAGAGGAAAGAATGAAGCAGAAAAGGGTAAATTATGCCACACAAAGAGGCATAAAAACATTATAGTAGAGGGGAAGAAGGGAGGGAGATGAACATTATATGAGTTTTTGCCTCATTGGTTCTGGTGCAAGGAGGGAATAACATAATCAGTTAAGTACAGGACTCTATCAAGAAGAGACATAAAACTTATCATAATAGAGGGAAAGAGGGGAGGGAGAAGAGTATTGCATGAGATCTATTCTCATCAATCTTGGTTCAAGAAAGAAATAACATACTACATTAAGCATAAAAATCTATCATACCCTACAGGCAGTAGGAGGGGGGAAGGGCAAAGAAAAGGGGGGGGGCAGGATTAGAAAGGAGGGAAGTAGTAAGGGGGAAGGGTAGGAAAAGGGAGGGGGGCTGATAAGAAAGGAATACTGAAGGAGGCCGAGGTCAAAAGGAAAACTCTTGAGGAGGGGAAGGGAGATTGGGGGAAAAATAAAAGCATAAAGAAGGGGAATAGGATAGAGAGAAAGATACAGATAGTAATCATAATTGTGAATGTGAATGGGATGAACTCTCCCATAAAACAGAGATGGATAGCAGAATGGATTAAAAACATAATCCTACAATATGGTGTTTGCAAGAAACACATTTGAAAGAGGGGGATATACACAGGGTAAAGGTAAAAAGCTGGAGTAAAATATATCATGCCTCAGCTAAAGTAAAAAAAAAAGCAGGAGTAGCAACCCTTATCTCAGACAAAGCAAAAGCAAAAATAGATCTAATTAAAAGAGATAAGGATGGAAACTATATCCTGCTAAAAGGCACCATTGAAAATGAAGCAATATCATTACTAAACATTTATACACCAAGCGGTACAGCATCCAAATTCCTAAAGGAGAAGTTAAGGGTGTTAGAGGAAGAAACAGATATCAGAACTACACCAGTGGGGGACGACAATCTCCCCCTCTCTGAGCTTGATAAATCTAACCTCAAAATAAAGCAGCAGTCATCAAAACTATTTGGTACTGGCTGAGAAACAGAGCAGTTGATCAACAGAATTGATTGGTTACATGAGATTCAGCAGCCAATGACTATAGTAATCTACTCTTTGATAAACCCAAAGACCCCAGTTTTGGGGATAAGAACACACTATTTGACACAAACTGCTTGGAAAACTGGAACACAGTATGCCAGAAATTGGGCACAGACAAATATCTAACACTGTACACCAAAATAAAGTCGAAATGGGTGCATGATCTAGGTATAAAAGCTGATACTGTAAGCAATCTGGGAGAGCAAGGGATAGTTTACCTGTCAGATCTATGGAGAGGGGAAGACTTCATAATGAAACAAGAGTTAGAGAGCATTATAAAATACGAAATGGATAATTTCAATTACATTAAATTGAAATAAAGCCAATGTTACCAAGATTAAGAGGGAAGTAGAAAATTGGGAAAGAATTTTTACAACCAGTGTCTCTGATAAAGGCCTCATTTCTAAAATATACAAAGAATTGAGCTGAATCTATAAGAATACAAGCCACTCCCCAATTGATAAATGGTCAAAGGATATGAACAGGCAGTTTTCAGAGAAAGAAATTAAAGATATCTATAAGCATATGAAAAAATGTTCTAAATCACTACTGATCAGAGAAATGCAAATCAAAACAACTCTGAGGTACTACATCTCATCAGCCAGACTGGCTAAGATGACAAAACAGGAAAATGATAAATGCTGGAGAGGATGTGGAAAAATTGGAACACTAATGAATTGTTGGTGGAGTTGTGAAATGATCCAGCCATTCTGGAGAGCAATCTGGAACTATGCCCAAAAGGCTATAAATAAGTGCCTACGGTTTGACCCAGCAATACCACTTCTACGGTTATATCCCAAAGAGATCAGAGAAGTGGGAGGAGGACCCGTATGTACAAAAGTATTTATACTGGCTCTTTTTGTGGTGGCAAAGAATTGGAAATCAAGGGGATGCCTGTCAACTGTGGAATGGCTCAACAAGTTGTGGCATATGAATATAATAGAATACTACTGTGCTATATAAGAAATGAGGAACATATGGACTTCATAATAACCTGGAGAGACTTATATAAACTGATGCTGAGCAAGAAGAGCAGAACCAGGAGAAATCTATACACAATCACAGACACAACATATGTGTGACGATTAACTTCAATAGACTGGGTTCCTCTCAGCAATATAAGGTTATAAGACAACTTCAAAAGACTCATGATTGAAAGATATCCACATCCAGAAAAAGAGATGCCGAGTCTGAATGCAGATTGAAACAAACTACTTGCTATGTTTCTTTTTCTTGTTTTGTTTCCTCTTTCCCACTGATCATTCCATCAGTTATAATCCTTCTTTACAACCTGACTAATGATTAAAGTGAAGATATTTGTAGATACTATATTCAAGTGCACGTTGCCATGATGGGGGTGGGGGTGGGGGGAGGAAGAGAAAATTTGAAACTCAAGGGATTGTGGAACTGAATGTTGTAAAAACTAAAAGTAAATAAATCAATTTAATTTTTTAAAATTGAAGAAAAAAAAGAATGCTACATTTTAGAGTAGGTCCAAATTGTGCACTGCTATTTGCTATTTGTATGACCCTGCATATGTCACTTAACATTTTCCTCGCTATGAAATGAAGGATAGTTGGCCTTCAGGGTCCCTTCAAACTCTTAATTTATATATATGATTTTAACAGTCTTACAACTTCAGTCAGGTGGACTAAAGCTGAGCAGCTAGGTGATGCAATGAGTAGAGTGCTGGGTTTGGAGTCAGGTAGACTCATCTTCCTAAATTCAAAGCTGACATCAGACATTAGCTATTTGACCTGAGGCAAATCATTTCACCTTGTTTGCCTCGGTTTCCTCTTCTATCAAATGAGCTGGAGAAGAAATGGCAAACCACTCCAGTATCTTTGTCAAGGAAAACCGAAAGTGGGGTCACAGAGTCAGACATGACTGGAAAGGACTACATAACTAAAGCTGAACAACACTTATTTAAGTATATAATTTCTACCACTTTAACTGTGATGGTATTTCTCCTGTCTTAAGATTTTTACACTATTATTATGGTCCTTCAAATAGGTTTCACACTTCCTATCTGCCCATTTCTGCCCTTCCAATAGAATTTGTATTCTAGTGACATATTCTATTATAATCCTTTCCATAAATATCCAAAATACTAATTGTATCAAAGATCTCAACTTCAGTCAAATTTTCCAGTTGATACACTTTGCCTTTTAGTCATTAAGCACTTATTTATTTTGGCTTGGTTTGTTTTCACTTTTTATAACTATCACTAGTTTCATTAAGTGGGTAATTACTTTGTTGTCCCCATCTGACTAAAGCATGGCATCCAGTTTTCCCTGGTCATTCTAGTGGTATTTATGTCAGCTTAAGTCATGCTCATTTTTACTCAGAGTATAATAAATTTAAGAGCCAAAAAGTACTTTAAAGATTATCTAATATAATTTCCTTCTTTTAGAAAGAAGGAAATTGAGGCCCAGGGCATTAACTGACTTACACATGGTCACATAAGTCACAAAAGCATTTATTAAGCTCCTATTACATACTAGGCATTGTATGAAGTACTGAGATGTACAAAAAACAGCTTCCACTGTAATGGAGAAGACAACATGTAAACAATTTTGTTCAAACAAGTTTCATACAAGATAAATCTCAGACAAGAATGAAACCAAGAGACAGAGCTGAGGAGGGAGAAAATTCCAAACAAAAGCAGACATCAAATGAAAATATAGAGTTAGGAGATGGAATGTCTTGAGCAAGAGGCCAGCATCACTGAATTATAGATTAAGTGAAGAAGGAAATAAGTTGTAAGAAGACTGCAAAAGTAAAAAAGGGTTAGGTTATGAAGGGCTTAAAAAAAAAAGTTAAACCAATGATTTTATGTTTGATCCTAGGAAGTAAAAGGGAACCACTGGAATTTAATGAAGAAAAAGGGTAACATAGTTGGACCCATGCTTTAGGAAGATTACTTCAACAATTGTGGGAAGAATAGACAAGACAGAGAAGAGACGTGGCAGGAAGATCAATCAGAATAGTCCAGGTGAGAGGTGATGAGGACCCAAACCAAAGTGATGATAGCATCTGAGAATAAGATTTCCAAGGCAGAAATGACAGGACTTACAACTGATACATGAATAAGTGGGTTAGGGTGCCCCCAACAGTATGTTAACTTGGGAAGAGGAGAGAAAGGTTTTAAGAGAAAGACAATGAGTTCCATTTTTTTTAACAAAATATTTAATGATATCCATAATCATTATTATGATACATGGTAACTGGGCATAAATGGTGAGCAGATCATAAACACACACACAGAGATGAACACACATCACACATTTTTTTTTGCTTTTTTTTTTCTGGAGGGCAATTGGGGTTAAGTAACTTGCCCAAGGTCACATGGCTAGACTTTTTGTTTTGTGTGTGAGTTGTGTCTGAGGCCGCATACATCACAGATTTTTGATATGTTGAGTTTAAGATATCTACAGGAGTTATGCAACAGGCATGAAAAAGTGGTCTTTACTCCTCATCTTCTACCTGACCAAGCAATCCCTTTCTAACCCAATTCCTCCAATAAACTGTTCCTTCTAGATCCTCACTCTATCACTTTTTTCCCCCAATCTTTCTCTGTCTACTGGTTCTTTCCCTACTGCCCATAAACATACCCATGTCTCCCCCATTCTCAAAAAACCCTCACTTGATACTCCCATCTCTACTATCATCCTATATCTCTTCTGCCCTGAACAAACTCTCAACAACTCCTTAAAAAAGTCACCTACAACAGGTGCTTCTACTTTTTCATCTCTCACTCTCTTCCTAACGCCTCCCTTACAATCCTGCTTCTAACTACATCATTCCAACAAAACTGTTCTCTCCAAAGTTATGAATGATCTCTTAGTTGTCAAATCCAATGGCCTTTTCTCAATCCTCATTCTCCTTGACCTATCTCTGGCCTCTGATACTGCTGATTTCCTCTTCTTGATATTCTCTTCTTCCTAGACCTAGCCACTTCTTTCTCCTAGTTATCCTTCTACCTATTTGTCACTTCTTTACACTATCCTCTGCCAGATTCTCATCCAGGTCATCCCCCACAGGATTCTGTCCTGGGCCCTCTTCTCTTCCCTCACTATAACTACTTCAGTTGGTGATCTTATCACCTTCCATGTATTTAATTACCATTTCATGCTAATGATTCTCAAATCTACCTTTCATGCCCCACACTCTCTGCTGACCTCCAATCTCACATCTTTTACTTTCAGCTCAAATCAAATGTCAAGAATCATCTTAAACTCAACCCGTTCAAAACAGAATTCATTATCTTTTGTGCTAAATCTTTCCCCCCTCCTAACATCTCTATTATTATGGACAGCACTGCCATCCTCCTAATGCAGGAGTAGGGAACCAGCCTTGAGGCCACAAGTGGCCCTCTAGGGCCAAGTGTAGCCCTTTGACTTAATCCAAACTTCATTGAATAAATCCCCTTAATAAAAGGATTTGTTCTGTAAAACTTGGACTCATGTTCTACAAAACTTGAGGCCACATGTGGCCTTAAGGATGCGTGTTCCCCATCCTGTCCTAGTCCCTCAACCCTACAACCTAGGTATCATCCTCAACTCCTCACTATCTCTCATCCCCCTATCCAATCTGTTACCAATGCCTGTCAACATCATCTTCACAATATCTCCTCTGACACTGCCACTACCTTGGTGTAGGCCCCCATCACTTCATTGTCAGACTACTGCAATAGCTGGCTGATGGGTCTGCTGCCTCAAGTCTCTCCCTATTCCAATTCATCCTCAATTCAACCACCAAAGTGATTTTTACTGAATTCCTGCTGCTGTCTATAGCCTCAGAATAAAATATAAATGCTCTTTCTGATATTCAAATCCCTTCATAACCTAGCCCCATCCTACCTTTCTAACTTCTTTAATATCTTGCTGCTCACCATCTCCTCAATCCAATGACACTGTCTCTGATAACTGCCTCATTTCTCAACTGTATAGAGAAGACTCAAATTTATAAGAATATAAATCACCTCTTAACTGATAAATGATCGAAGGATATGAATAGGCAATTTTCAGATAAAGAAATCAAAGCTACCTACAGTCATATGAAGAAATGCTCTAAATCACTATTTTTTTTAAAAAGCAATTGGGATTAAGTAACTTGCTCAAGGTTACACAGCTAGTTATTTATGTGTGGGTGTTAATTAACTGAGGCAGGAATCAATCCTGTCCTTCCAACTCTGGGGCCAGAGCTCTTACTCACTGCGCCACCTAGCCACCCCTCTAAATCACTATTGATTATGGAAATGCAAATCAAAACAACTTTGAGGTAACACCTCACACACATATAAGACTGACTAATATGAAAGAAAAGAAAAATGATAAATGTTGGAGAGGATATGTGAAAATTTTGACAATAATACACTGGTCTATTTTTACATGTATTGGAAGAGGTAGAAGCTAGAGCCATGTGGAAGTCCTGTTTCTACTCTGCCATCTTGGCTCTGCCTCCCACAAGTCTTATCTTTTAAGAGCAACCCAGGAGTGTTCAGTGTACTCAGTGAATGGGTAGGTAATCCCTTCCAATTTAGAGAACTTTTCTGTACTTCATTAAGGCTAACAAAGCTCAGCTCTGCTATCTACCCCTTATTTTCTGGGATTACATCAACTAGGGAAAGTAGAGATGAAACAAATTATTCCCATTACAAATAAATGATGTATCTCTTAAATCTAGTGTATGAAACCAGAAGTTTCTTAGAAGTGACTGACTGTTTAGACTCAAATCTTCTATATAGAAAACTAAGTATGTCTTCTAGAACCTCACGAATTCACTGATACCTACAGTATCAAAGACTGAGATATACAAAGAAAGGTAAAAACAGTCCCTGCCCTCAAACAGCTTCCACTGTAATGGAGAAGACAACACGTAAACAATTTTGTTCAAACAAGTTTCATACAAGATAAATCTCAGACAAGAATGAAACCAAGAGACAGAGCTGAGGAGGGAGAAAATTCCAAACAAAAGCGGACATCAAATGAAAATATAGAGTTAGGAGATGGAGTGTCTTGAGCAAGAGAAACAGCAACCACTGTTGGTTGACCACAACCACTCACTACTATGCACCCTTCAATAGTTTCTTATCTACATATCTTAGAACATCCTTACTTTTATATTCACCATGGAAATTATACTGTGGTTCCCTCAAAACCACAGTATATTGTAACTAATAACTGATGTTTCCCATACTACTTCCCTCTGTCTAAGTGAATCCTTTTCCTTAGGAGTATCTGTCCTCAGTGTAAGAAGATATTCTGGTATCAGACTCAAAGGTATATCCCACTTAGTAGTTTATTACTCTCCTTCCCCATGGCAGTTTGAGGGCTGCCCTAATGGTACTAGAATATTTCCTTAAACTACAATTAAGTTCCATCAATTATCATCTATCTTCCATGCCCCCTGACCCCATCTCTTTCCCTCATAATCAAGACACTCTGATCCACTCAAAATTATTTTTTTCTCTGGAGGCCAGAAAATCCTTAAACTACAAATATAAAATGCTCTTCTTCAAAAACAAAGGACAAACAGCAACAACTGTACTACTGTCATAATCTGTTCAGATACCAGCAGAAATCACTGACAAGGGGTAGAAGAAAGAATTAAAGTAGGAAGCACAGCTCAATGAAAAGAGTACTGGATTAGGAGTTATAAGACTTGTGTTCTAGTCTTAGTCCATCAACCTAAGGCAAGTGACTCCTTAGCAAGTAACAACTGCTAGGCTTCAACTTTCTCATATATAAAATCAAGATAATTCCACTTGCCTTAAGGTCATAGATTTAGAACTAAGATGAACCTTAGAGGTCTTACAATCTAAATCCTTCATGTGAGTGAGGACTGAAACCCAGATCTTCTGATTCTAAATTAACACTCTAGACTATATCATGATTTCTTCTCATGACTTTACATGGCAAGGGGAAGAATCGAATGAGTTTTCCAAATATAGGGGAAGGAGGAGACCTAAGATGATATCATTACCCCTCAAGAATGATAGGAAACTAATTCAAAAAGGCTAAGTTTAGACAAATTGAGAAAAGAAGTTTGAAGTATGCAAAGATTTCAACAGGAGATGAATGTGAATGCACAGAGTGCAACCCAACAATGAGTTGTCCAACTTGGCTGATACAGAGTATGTAAAGTATGGAGAAAGCTGGAGCTAGACTGAAGAAGTCCTTGAATGCCAAGTTACTGTTGTTGTTGTTGTTGTTGTTGTTGTTGTTGTTCAGTCATTCGGTTTTGTCTGACTCCTGGTGACCACATTTGAGGTTTTCTTGACAAAGACACAGGAGTGCTTTGCCAATTCCTTTTCCAGTTCATTTTACAAATGAGGAAACTGAGGTCAACAGGGTTAATTGATTGCCCAGGTTCACTCATCTAGTAAAAACCTGAGGTCAAATTTGGAAAAAAAAATTGGTGTGAAAATTGAATTAATATGAGAAATCAAATGTGAGGAGACAAGTTAGAAGACCATTAGAATGAAATAGTGTGAGACTGATTGGGCTAGCACTGGCCATGATAATATGAAAACCAAAATGCATCTGTAAGAGGGCAAAGCAGCAAAACTGAAAGGATTATAAATTCAATTCCGTTGCAATAGAATTCTTGTTTCCCTCTATATGTAGTGCAGTGCATCACAATCTGCACATATACTGAGTCCCTGCACTTAGGAGATGAATTAAGAGAAATCTGTGCAGTCATAACTGAACTTTATTTCTAAGCCTTCTGTGGCACAGAAAAAAAAAATTATACAGAACTGTTTATTTGGACAGAAATTTGTGGGCCAGGAACAAGAAACCTTGAAATTTGGCATATAAACTTAGTGTGTGACTATCAAATGTTATGTTTTCATCAAAGTTGATCTGAGAAGTAATCCAAAAGTATTTTACCCAAGTACCTACTAGGTACATGTAGAAGGAAAAAAAATGAGTCATTCCCCATACATGAAAGAGGTAATATAGTAAATCATTACATGAAAGGGAAATGATCAAAGACAGAGAGGCAGGGAAAGGCATGTGTGGGGTCAGTGAAGAGAGAGGATCAGTAAAGTGGCTGGTATATATCAGAGAGTAAGGAGCACTGAGAATGGTTAGGTATCAAAGGGCCTGATCTCTATGAAAGATCATGAAAAGTAGGAGGCTATATGTGAATCCATAGACAACAGGGAACCATCATTATAAGCTAACAATAATGATGATAATAGGGAGGTGCCATTATCCTTATTTTACTGATGGGGAAACTGAAGTTGAGAAAGTTTAAAGTGGTTTGACCAGGATCACACAACTAGTGGCTGAAGCACGATTTGAATTGAGATCTTCCAGCCTCTAAGTTGATAGCATCATTAAAGTAGTAATTTAAGAAGATTAGTCTGACAGTAGTATGCTGAATGGATTAGAAGAGGAAAAATTAGTACTAAGGAGGCTAAGAGACTAGTGTAAGAGTTGATGTGTCCTTGGAATGAAGTGTTAATGAAGATAAAAATAAGTGTTCAAAGGAAGAATTAGAAATGACTGAAAACAGTTAAAGAAAAAAAGAAACCCTAAATGACTCTAAGAATTCAAGGCTTGGTGAACTGGGAGAAAAGAAAAACAGCTTTTTAGCTGAATGATGAACTGTGGTACTAGAAAATGACAATTTATCCTCCAGATAACTGCAAAACTGATATTCCCAAAACACAGATCTGATCCTTTCACTACCCCACTAACACATTTTGAAAATTTTCCCTTTTACTTATGAGATAACTTATGAGATACCTATGAAATATAGAATTTTCCAACTGGCATTTAAAGCATTCACAATATGGTTTATACTTTCCAGTCTTATTTCATATCACTTCCCCATAACATTCTAGCAAAAGGACTTCATTAGCTATTTCCCTTAAAAAATACTCCATCTTCCACCTCCGTGCCTATAAAACAAAGCCTCTCTCTCCCCATCTGTGGAATGCACTTTCCTTCTCTTACTGATATTTCATAGATTCCTTGGCTTCCTTCAAAGTGCAGCTCAGGCACCAAATGCTACAAGAAATCTTTCCTGGTCCCCTTCAGATATTAGTGTTCTATCTCTCTTGAAACTACTTTGTATATACTTTGCATTTTTAAAAATTATGTTCATGTCCATTTTATTATAGCTTCCAACAGACTATAAGCTCCTTGAAGACAGGAACCATTTCATTATTTTCTTTGTATTCCCAGTGCTTAAAATAATACCTTGCCCTATGTTATAATGTTTACTGAATAACATGTGGAATCTTAAGTGATGATGGGATAAAAAAAATATATCCAAGAAGAAATTGAGAAATACAGAGACAGAACTTGAGGAAGCTATTTATTCGGGATACGGGGTAGAGCTAGGTGGTACAATAGATAGAGCATTGTGATCAGGAAGACCTGAGTTCAAATATGATCTCAAATACTCACTAGCTGTGTGACCCTTGGAAAGTGACTTAACCACAATCTGCCTCAGTTTCTTTTAATTATAAAATGGGGTTAACAATAGCATCTTACACTTCCTCCCAGTTGTGAGGATCAAATGAAGTAATATTTACCAAGCACTTAGCACAATGCCTAGCACATGATAGGTGCTATATCAATGCTAGTTATCATTACTGATGTTGTTATTAATGTAAGAAAATGGAATATCAAAAAAGTGAAGAGAAGAAAACAGTTCTAATGGTTAATATCCAGATTTAGGGGACTGGAATAAGAAGATAACCTATTGAAGGAAAAAGAAAAGTTGTAGTCAGCATAGCAAGAAAATGAAGACAGAATTTCATTGAAGCTGAGAAAAGGGAGTTTCAAGATAAAGAGAGTAATCAATAAAACAAACAAACAAAAAAAACCTTCAAAGAAGAGTAAGTACCTGAGGATATAAGCACAAAGAATGAAACAATTCCTACTTTGGAGGAACTAACATTATAAAAGACCAAAAATACACAGACACACAAATATATACAAAAATACACAAGGTAGTTAAATATATATTAGCTTAGGAAGGAAGGAACTAGTGCAGTTTTTTTTTTTAAATTGGTAAAAACCATTCACACCGAATGGAATGTAACTTTATTCTTTTTTTTTAAATTCCACACACACACACAAAAAGCCCTTGTCATCTTTGACAGAAAACCAGAGCAGCTCCATTTCATGAATGACAGCACAATTAAAACTAAAATAATACAAAAATAATTTGAAAAAAATCCCTTGTACTGTACACTCTCAAATAAAGATAAATGACAATCTTTTCTAATAGCCAGAAAAATGTGTGTCTACTCAGTTGGGCTTTGTGGTTCAGTCCTGTGTAACCCACACGGTGTGCATATATATGTGTGGTCAGATGCGTTAAGTCTACGTAGATTAGAAGCCCCTAATCTGTTTATCTAATTCTTCTAATTTTTAAGCTACTTGACTGATACAATTTAGAGTACTACGGTATCACATGAAACAATGACTTTACATGATTGCTTCTTTGAAATACTAAGAACTTGTACACATTTATTTGGCTTGTAAAGGACTGAAATATTACAGAGAATGTAATCTAACTGTGCCTTTAAAGAATATGGCTCTTAAGAACTGATTCTCTGAGTTCCAGAGTGAATGACTTTGTTTGACTTCTGAAGCTAACTTGTATGGGGTCAATGGGCTGACTTTTTTTTTTTTTAAATGGGTTTCAAAACTTGAGGGGTTAAGTCTTCAGGGGCCTTGGATTTTCAACTTTCATGGCCAAATTGGTTCTGTTGTATTCGCTCCACTTGACAAGAAGAGGGCACTTTGAACACCTCTACACTGCTGGAAAAGCAGGTGTGGTAGGTGCAAAAACACAGTGTTAACTCAATACTGCACAGTAATTCTGCAGTTATTCATTTTTCTTGAAAGTCACAAAAAATATAAAATGTGTACTGTATCACAGGTTTTTACACTGAAAGCTGTGTGTGTGCGTGTCTGTGTACACGTGTGTGTGAATATATAGAGAGAAATATACATATTGCCTGTACTTATAGAATCTTGTTTTAACTTGTTTTCCTCTTTCCCAGGATCCCTCTCTCCTGCCCTTCCCTCAGTAGAACTGAGTATTTTCTAGCCAGTAGGATTAATTTTCATATTATTTGGTTGTGGTTTTGCTTTTTTTTTTTTCCAGTCCCTTTTCCCCTACCCTCCCAAGGTTCTTTTTAAAAGTCTCAGTTAAGAGAACAAAGATGAATCTCTTTTATCCTATGCAATAACAGAACTTACTGGACTTCTATCAGAAATGCACTTGGACAAATTCTCTCTCACTTGGAACTGGGCAGTCATATTTGTTCCTCATTTTTAAAACCTGGTCAAAGTATTATCCCCCAGCTGGTTTTTTTATACTCACTAGCTAAAGAGCTGCACACAATTTCTAGAACACAGTGGGAAACATCAAGCTTTTCTCTTTCTCATTGAGTTGTGGCTTGGCTCATGGCCACTCAGAAACCTTCTAGATACCTTTTCCACTTAACCTAAGACTGCCAGCCTTTCCCAAGGAAGGCTTTCATTTCTGCCAAAGTGTTGGTTCTATAGGCACGCCCCCTGCACCTCCACCATTTGTCTTATTTATGTTGGCTCAAGTTTACTGTCGAAAAAGATTAGAAAGGATATAGAAATATGGTTTTTTGTTTTAGTAAAAGTCTTCTGTCCTTAGGGAAATATGACACTTATTAAATATTTATTTTTCATAAAATTTGTTAATAACCTTCATTTGCCTTTTCTTTCTTTCTTTCATTTTTTCTCCTAGAGTTGACAGGTATGAGAGGGATGGTGTCTCTCAGCAGCAGTCCTTTGAGATGGAGTTGAACTCAGTGAGTCCTCACCATAAAAGGATCATAAACTTACTGGGTTAGATCAACCTAGTTACCCCTAAGCTGCCAAGTTTTGTTTTTAATTATTATTATTATTATTTTTAGCTGCACCATATATATGATTCCTTGTGCCATTTTCTTTTGTCTAGTTTTTTTTTTCTTGATGACCCTGAGCTATGGCTTCCTTCTCAGTTCCAACACTATTCAGCCTTCCTTGTTTTCCTCATTTTGCCGATGTAGGCCTCTTAGAAGAAATGACAGAAAAGCACAAAGTAGCTGAGGTACATGAGTGAGGACCAGATGATGTTCTGAACGTGAGAGTGGCACTGGTCTTGCTGCATCCAGGAGAAGACCAGGTAATTAACTATACAACCCATCAACATTTGTGTGATCTGGGATAAGGTGATGAACATGGCGAACTTCCGAGAGACCCGGAAGCCCGCCGCCCGCAAGGCATAGTAGGAGTACATCACTGCGTGCACTCCATAGTTCATGGTCATGAACCAACCGCCTCCGGCAACCATGTCCTTATAAGAGTACCAAGAATAGAGTAGCACAGTGATATGGTGATACCAATGCAGGAAGATGAGTTTCTGTTTCCGAAGAATGATGAATATTGTATCTCCAAGTTCAGGTGCTTTGCTTAATACAAATGCATAAGCCCAAAATGTGCTGACAGGTCCATTGTAAAAACTCTGATCACAAACTGATTGCTTCAGGCCTTTGGTCATCAAAATGTACACCATATAAGCACCAGTTCGAAGAGCACCAAATATACTGAAGACTGCAAGGCTCAGGGACCACAGCACAAGTGGCTTCCTCAGTTCAAACTTTGCCCGTTTGCTCATCAGGTGCCGACCACCAAATATAAAGGCAGCATACAGAGCTGAAAACAAGAACGATTTCTTCCAGTTCTCTTGCATCCACTGGATGGCTTCATTCTCGTTGAACTGCTTTTCAAATTCATATTCTTGCAAAGTCAACACTGACATGTTCATTGGAACTGCTAGTCTGAGTCTCTGCGTATTCTATATAAAAATATGTAAATTATCTGCAAAAAGTGTTTTCCTCCCCGTTTCTAGTACTCCAGCGGTCCTTCCCCCACCCACCCCCCTATTTCTCCCCTTCCCTGTGCAGCCTCTGTGTCTCTCTCAGCTGTATCCTGGATTTAGCATTGCTTTTTCCTGCTCTTCCGATTCTCCTCAGTGCAGTTTCTTTTTAATATATGTATATTATTTTTTCTTGATGCTTTTTGTATTCATAACAGTAAATGCAATGTCCCTTCACCTCCAAAATGAACCCTTCTCTTGTGACAAAGACAATACAATTAATAAAAAGTGACTATACTGTGACAATTCTACAACATTCTGTCCTAGTCCCTATTTTTCTGCCATGAGAGGCATATTTATAGATGTAGTTTCTACTGCTAGAGTAGAAGAGACAGAAGGCAAACCACAGCAGGCTAAAGATAGATAAGACAGTCCATAAATGGATGCTATATGGTTGGAGATTACCCATATGCCAGAAAGAAAAAGAGGCTCATGCCAACCATTCTGGAGAGCAATTTGGAACTATGCCCAAAGTGCTATAAAACTGTATACCTCTTGACCCAGCAATACCACTCTTCTAGCTCTGTATCCCAAAGAGATCAGAAAAAAGAGAAAAGGACCCATATGTACAAAAATATTTATAGCAGCTCTTTTTGTGGTAGCAAAGAATTGTAAATTGAGGGGACGTCCATCCATTGGGGAATGGCTGGACAAGTTGCAGTATATGAATGTAATGTATTAATATTATCCTATAAAAGGTGAGTAAGTGGACTTTAGAAAAACCTAGAAGGATTTACATGAACTGACGGTGGGTAAAGTGAGCAGAACCAGGAGGACATTGGACACACTAACAGCCACACTGTGCAATGATCAACTATGACAGACTTAGCTCTTCTCAGCAATACAAGGATCTAAGCCAACTTCAAAAGATTCATGATGGAAAATGCTATCCACATCCAGAAAAAGAACCATAGTGTCTGAATAGAGATCAAAACATATTATTTTCACTTGTTTTTTGTCTTTTCTTTCTTGTATTTTTTCCTTTTTGTTCTGGTTCTTCTTCCACAACAAGACTAATGGGGAAATGTGTTTAACATGATTGTATATGTATAACCTGTATCAGACTGATTGCTCTCTTGAGGAAGGGGGGAGGGAAGGGAGGGAGAAAATGTGGAACTCAAAATCTTACAAAAGAGAATGTTAAAAACTATGTTTACAAGTAATGGGGCAAAAATACTATTAAGTAATAAGAAAAAAGAAAAGAGGATCATGACTAGGAGGGGCAATAGTGTCATATGAAGGGGTTTTGTTTTGAAAAATGGTGGAGACCTATATGATTCCAGAGAGGAAGTAGAAAGCAAGGAGACAGCAGACAGCTATGGTATAGCAAGAGCCTATATTTGGAGTCTCTGCTCCTTACTACTACTATCTTTGTCACTTCAGTTATCTGGGCTTCTGTTTCCTTACCTGCAAGAAGAGGGGGAAGGGGTAGCCAGGTGGCGCAGTGAGTAAGAGCGCCGGCCTCGGAGTTGGGATGACCCGAGATCGAATCCAGCCTCAGAAAATTAGCACCCACACATAAAAATTACTAGCCGTGTAACCTTGAGCAAGTTACTTAACCCCAATTGCTTTAAAATAAAATGAGGGGGAGAGCCAAGTTGACATCTACAATCCTTTCCACCTTTATGATTATGAATTTTGTATAATTCTAACTATCATAATAGCTTTGTAGTTGATTGCTTTTGTATGGGAGCAAAAACTCACCAACTTAAGAGTAAAAAGAAAAAAAAAGACATGATAATTTAATCCAGTGGAAGAGATACTTCACTTACTACAAGAAAAGGCCCTATTCTGCTGCTTAAATAAGAATTATGGACACTAGATATTTCCTCACAATTAAATAATTACATCTTAAAAAGCAACATAAATAAAAATATCCCTGGTTGTGCAAATTATCCAAATCCTATACAACACACTAGTAAGTACTATATGAGAATCTTTAATCATATTAGTGATAGTGACATTAATAGTAGCTTGGCAAAGAAATAAGTCACATGTCCTTTATACTTAGATAGGAAACTGAACTGATGATTGGGGGAAGGGAATTCTGAGTGTAGCATTACAAAAGGAACATAGTTTAGCACGGGTATTTTGTTTAACATCTGTTTCATTCATACATAGGACAAAAAAGCTTGCTTCTCAGGTACCATTTATCCCCAGATGGGGATAAATTTCTTGTATGTAGTGAGCAAGTTATTACAACTGTCAGTACTAAACTCTTGAGGTGAAGAAAAAAAAGAAACTCCTCATCTAGTAACAGTATACTGATATACACCACCCACTGCTTTGTAGAGGAAAGCAGAGCCAAGTTGTTTTTGTGTTTCTGTAACGTTTCCATAGCAAAGGTCAGTGCCTGCGTAAGTTAAAATAAAGCTGTCAGGCTGAAGACTGAAGGTCACTACGGGATAAGCTACAACAGCTTCAATATAGAGTAGTTCTATTACCAGTCTAGCTAAATTACTTGTGGCATCTTGTGAATACACTAGGAATGAGAAAACATACTGTAAAGACACTTTTGAAAAACACTCTATGATGTTAATTAAAAATAAAAATTTGTATACAATTACAGTACATCAAAAACAACTCATTATGGGGAACATAAGAAACATTCTACTTTATGCTCCAAATCTTTAGCCCCCTAGAAGACTGGTTTTGGTAAGAAAAACCAGAAATCTGGGTGGGCCTACATGATGAGATTTGAACCCTTCCCCAGTTAAATTTTAATAACCATTCAGTTAGTACTCAGAGCATCTTTTTTCAGTTAACGAAAATCGACTGTCTCTTCCTCCTAGCATACCTACACTACTGAAAAGCAAAAACAAAAAAACACAAAACCCTGTAAAAGATGTGCCTAGTCAAGCAAAACAATTCCCAGACTGGATATGTAAAAAATGTGTATTTCTCATACTTTACCCTAAGTCTATCACTTCTGGCAAGAGTGGTGTCATGTCATAGCATGTGCATAGGCCTTTGTAACCATAGTTGATCATTACCTTGATCTGTGTTCAAGGTTTTCAAAGCTGTTTGTTTTTACAATGCTACTACTGTATAATCTGTTTTGCTCTGCTAACTTCACTCTTTATCAGTTCATATAAGTCTTCCAGGTTTCACCTAAAACATCCCTTTCAGCATTTCCTATAGTACAATAACATTCCATTTCATTCATTTATCATAATTTGTTTTGTCATTTCCAAATTAATAGACATCTCTCCCTTAGTTTTTGGTGCTTTGCTACTACAGAAAGAGATGCTATAAATAAGTTTTATACATGGCGGGGTCCTTTGTATCTTTCTTTGATCTTACTGGGATAAGGGCCTAGTAATGGTATAAATAGGTCAATTATGTATAGTTAATAAACTAACTTTTGTGGAATAGCTCTAAACTACTTTCCAGAGAATAATAATTCATAGCTCCACCAAAAGCACATTAATTATCTGTTTTCCTGCAAGTGCTCCAACATTTGTGATTTTCCCTTTTTGTCAACTTTCCCAATATACAGAGTGTTTTTGATTAAAATGTCCATGTAGTTTGGAATAAAATCTTTCATTATTTAATGTGTCACTATACTGCGGTCTACATCTGCATACATTTGTCAAATTAGAGGCTTAATGCCTCTAATGCAGCAGCTATTATATATTTTAAATTACACATTGTTACAATTTTCATTCTCTATGATTTAAGTTTTTTGAGCATTTCTAAAAAATCCAGACATTGCACTGATATTTATACACTAATGACACTAATTTTACTGCCTATACCTTTATTTTAAAAGTTCAATTCTGAAATCATATATATATATATGTATATATATATATATATTTAAAGTATAATCTATAACTAACAGCTTACTAATCATTAAAATAGTTAAACAAACCAGTCTGTGGCACTAAGAAATTAAAAAAGAAACATTCAAAACTGTTAAAACACCAACATCTAAATTAATTAAAAATAAAGTTCCTAAGTTTTTGTCTACTATTATTTTACAAATAAAAAGAGGCTTTATTAGCCTCTATTTTGGGTCTTTTCAAATCTACCAATGTGGATTACAGAGGGAAAGAACTTCCAAAAGTTCTATCCCACTTTTGCTACTCAGAATTACACTGAATCATAGATTATCAGAGTTCACATTTGAGAGATGGAAGGGACCAAGCAGCTATCTAGTACATCTCATAGTTAAGTTGGAAGTATCTTATCTAGAATCAAGTAAAAGCTATTATGTATAATCATTAAGTCTCCATTTAAATATCATTAGTAATTAGGAATCCATCTTAACCCTTTCCTTCCTACATTTAGAATCAGGGGCTTAGGTTCAAATTAGTTTCAAATTGGCACTGTACTAAATATACAACCAAACAAATCACAACCTACTTATCTGCAATTTCCCCATATGCAAAACTGGGATAATACTTGCACTACATATCTCAGGTTCTTCAAGGAAAGCACTTTGTAAATGTAAAATCATTATGGAGATGGGAGTTGTTATTATTCAGCACTTAAATATACCTTCAAGAATTCATCATGGGGGGGGGGGGGCAGGGCCAAGATGGCAGAGTAGAAACAGCACTTCCACACCCTCCAGCCCACACCACTTCAAAATTATGTAAAAGGGGACTCTGAACAACCTCTGGAGCTCCAGCACCCACAGAACAACACAGAGAAGCTAACCTCCTGCTGAGGACAGCCCAGCAGCAGGGAGGGGCCAGCACAGCACTCTGGGAGCCAAGCCCAGGACCTTGTTACTTGGAGGTTTTAGCCCCAGTCTTTAGTGGCCAGTCCAGCAGCCAGCTGGAGGGACCCCAGAACACCAGGAGCTGTGGCTTTTCCGAATTTCTAACACAAAGTGAGAGGTTAGTGCAGTATGGACTTTCGGACCAGTATTTGGGAGCACGTCTTCTTCCCCTGGGGGCTAGAAGTGGCTGAGGGGACACAGCACAGCCGCCATTTTGCAGCTTCAGTTCCTGGCCTGCTAACTGTAGGGGGATCCGGTGATCAGTCTTGGGGGGTAAGCACTCTTGCTTTAACCTCCCTGGATCTGGATTGTGGTCTGGGGTGGAGGTCTTGGGGTGTGTGTCCAGCTTGCCAGAGTGTGTGGGAGCTTCAGGGAGGGCACCCAACTAATACCTCCGGTAGTTGAGAAGACCCCAAAGTTTGGGACAGAAGCCCCCCTGGCTGGTGGCAGAGTCCTACTGTGGCAACAAGCCCAAAAGTCAAGTAATTAAGTGGCAACATGCCTAAGCAAAGGAAACAAAATAAACAGAAAAATTCAACATTAGACTCCTATTTTGGGGGCAAAGAGGATCAAAGCATGGAACAGGAGGAGGACTGTGAGGTCAGAACTCCTGCACCAAAAGCCCCAAATGAAAATACAAGTGGGTTACAGGCCTTAGAGGACCTTAAGAAGGATTTTAAAAACCAAATAAGAGAAGTGGAGGAAAAATTGGGAAGAGAAATGAGAAGGATGCAGGAAAAGTATGAAATGAGAGTCAACAGCCTGACTGAAGAAAATAACATCTTAAAAAATAGACTAACTCAAGTGGCAAAAGAGGCTCAAAAAGGTAATGAGAAGAATGCCTTAAAAAGCCGACTTTACCAGATGGAAAAAGAATCTCAAAAGCTCACTGAGGGGATTCATTCCTTCAGAATTAGACTGGAGCAAATGGAAGCTAGTGACTTTATGAGAAATCAGAATGCTGTTAAACAGATCCAAACAAATGAAAGAATAGAAAGCAATGTGAAATATCTCATGGGAAAAACCACTGACCTGGAAAATAGATAATTTTAAAATTATTGGACTGTCTGAAAGCCATGATCAAAGAAAGAACCTAGAAATCATCCTTCAAGAAATTCTCAAGGAAAATTGCCCTGATGTTTTAGACCCAGAGGGCAAAACAGACAGTGAAGGAACCCAGAGATCACCTCCTGAAAAAGATCCCAAAAAGAAAACTCCTAGGAATATTATAGCCAGGTTCCAGAATTCCCAGATCAAGGAGAAAATACTACAAGCAGCCAGGAAGAAACAATTTCAATATTGTGGAAACACAATCAGAACAGCACAGGACCTGGCAGCTTCTACACTGAGAGATCCAAGGGCATAGAATATGATATTCCACAGGGCAAAGGACCTGGGATTAAAACCAAGAATTACCTACCCAGCAAAACTGAGTATCTTGTTTCAGGGGAAAATATGGTCATTCAGTGGAATAGAAGACGTTCAAGCATTCTTGAGGAAAAAACCAGAGTTGAATAGAAAATCTGACATTCAGACACAGAGGCAAGAGATACTTGAGAAGGTAAACAGAAAAGAAAATCAAAGGGAAAAGAAATCAAAAGGAACTTATCAAAGTTGAACTATTTACATTCCTACATGGAAAAACAGTAACTGTGACTGATGAAACCTTTCTCAGTATGAAAATAATTGAAGAAGGGCATATGGGCATATGAATAAATATGTGAATGTGTATATATATGTTTACAGGTATACATGGATAGAGAGCACAGGTTGAATTTAGTGGGAAGGGATGATACTTAAGGAGTGAAGTTAAGAGGCGAGAGAGGAATGTAGCAAGAGGAGACGGGGAGAGACAGGGTAGGATAAACTATCTCATGTAGAAGAGGCAAGGGGAAGTAGTCACAGGGGAGGGGAAGAATAGGAAGGCAAAAAGGCAAAACCATATACTCTTTGAATTTGGCTCAGGGAGAGAATGACATACATACTAAATGGGATATCTTACCCTGTAGAAGAGTAGGGGGAGGGGAATGAGAGGGGGGAGGATGGAGAGGAAGGTATGCTGGGGGGAGGGGAGGTTGGAGGCACCCACTTTTGAAGAGGGGCAGGATCAAAGTAGGGAATGGACCAGGTGAGGGGTGGGATGGGTGGGAGGGAAATATAGTCAGTCTTTTACAATATATCTACTATGGTAATGTTTTGCATAGCTATACATGTACAACATACACTGAATTGCTTATCTTCCCAGGGTAGATAAGGGAAGGAGGGAATGGATCTGGGATTCGAAGTTTTAAAATTAAATGTTTCAAATATATATAAATACTATTATTAATACTATTTTGCATGTAAGGGGGAGATAAGATGTGCAGGCATTGGGGCACAGAGATTCACCTTGCCCTAATGGAAAAGTCAAAGGAGGTATGGAAGAAGATATGGGAGAGAGCAAATTGGATGAGGGGATATCCTATGGGACTGCTATTCTGGGTTGGTGGGTAGGGGAAAAACGGGGAAAAAAATTGTAACTCAAAATCTGACGGAAATGAATGATGTAAACCAGAAGTTAATAAACCATTTGGAAAAAAAAGAATTCATCATTTGTTTTGCTACACATTTACACATACTAGAACTTTAATATGTAGCTGATTTTTACTGAAGCCAAAAAAATGTATCCACCTTCAGCAAAAAGGATAATGAAAGGGGTGGCTAAGTGGCACAGTGAATAGAGCACTGGAGTCAGGAAGACCTGAGTTCAAATCCAGCCTCAGACACTTAACACAAAAACTAGCTGTGTGACTTAGGGCAAGTCACTTAACCACAACTGCCCTCCAAAAAAAAAAAAAAAAAAAAAGGCAAAAAAAGAGAATAATGAACCTTGCTGAATTTACCTAGGCCAGCTGATTAGATCACAAGCATATAGTCCCAAGCAGCAATCAATAAATATGTATTAAGAGCCACAGACCCTACATGTGGGACGAAAATAAACAAATACAAATTGAAGAGGAAGGACTGAAGAGAGGTCAACGTAGGATGAAAGCCAGGAGGAGAGAATTGGATTTCATAATAAAGATGCTAACCTTGGAGAAAGCACTGTTAGTATAGTGATAAGATAAGAGGTGGAAAGAAGATTGCAAAAAGTTAGAAAGTTAAGGCAGTGAAGTGTAGACAGTTTTACCTAATTATTTCAATGTGCAAGAGAGGAGATAAAAGATGATTAACTTGAGGAAATAGGTACAAGTGAAAGTTTTTTTTTAATGAAGAATGAGAAAACATCTGGGTATATTTCAAGGGAGCCAAAGAACATGGAGAAACTGAAAATTTAGTTGAGAGAGGGGATAACTGAAGTTCCCAAAGGACAGGTGAGTAGATGGGATCAAGGGTACAGAGAGAAGGATTATTAGTATTGGAAAACAAAAAGAAGAATCACCTTATACTCTAAGACTGGAAAAAAAGAGAAGTTTGGGGATAATGCTGAAATGATTTGAAGTGTGAAACTGAGAATAATGAGCTCAAGGAAGACAGCCTCAATTTTTTTCAGTGAAGTATGTACAAGTGGACATCCTCTGCTAAGATGTTGAAAGAAAGTGTGAAGAGAGAAGAGAAAGTTTATAATAGCTGCCAGGTGGAGTGTAACAGGCAATCAAATCAGGGAAAAGTCAAAAGACCTGACATGAAGCAGTGAGGTACCATCTGAGGTTAGATAACCAACCTGTAGTGTGCCACAGCATGATGCAAGAAAAGAGCAGCAGCAGAGAATGCGGAGGGTGCTGGTGATGCCAGGCTGGGATTCAGAGAGAAATGAGCAGTGACAGGACAATGGGAGAGGACACAGTAAAGCCTCCAATCTTGGGGCAATTTACTAGAGCTGGCACTCTCCTGTCACAATTCTTAATCATCCAGCTCAGGATTTTAGTGACATACTGACTGATGACAGAATAGAAAGAGCTTTGCATCCAGAACCGGCCTGCAGAAGCCTTGGCCCTCGGGCACTGGTGGCATGCCAAACCCAGTGAAAAATGTAGAGGAAAACATACTGGCATGCTGCAAGTAGGCTGAAGGCAGGTTACAGGTTGTGCAGGCCTGACCTAGAGGTAGGAGACCCAGGTTCAAATTCCAGCCCTACCATTTTCAGTATTTATGTAGCCTTGATCAAGTCTCTTAACTTTGTGGGCCTCAGTTTCCTCATCTGAAAAATGAAGGGGTTGGACTAGAACGGGATGGGGAACCTACAGCCTGGGCCACATGTAGCCTTCCAGGCCCTTGGGGGCAGCCTTTTGACTAAATCCAAGTTTTACAAAACAAATCCTCTTATTAAGGGGATTTGTTCAGTGAAGTTTGGATTTAGTCAAAGGGCCCCTCACTTGAGGACCTAGAGGGCCACATGTAGCCTCAAGGCCACAGGTTCTCTACCCCAGATTAGGTAATTCCCAAGATAGGTTCAGTGTTTGCTATTCATAATGGGTTTACAATCTGACCATTTAAAAGGAACAATATCCCTCAAAAATAGAGTGCAAACGGGGTGGCTAGGTGGCACAGTGAGTAGAGCACTGGCCCTGGAGTCAGGAGGACCTGAGTACAAATCTGACCTCAGACACTTAACACAAAAACTAGACTGTGGAAGATGGTGCAGTAGAAACAGCTCATCCAAGCCACTCTGCCCCCAAAACTAGACTGTGACCTTGGGCAAGTCGCTTAACCCCAATTGCCCTACCTTTTCCCCTCCAAAAAGAGCACAAAACAAAGCAAAACAAAACAAAAAAATTGAGTGTAAGCTCTGGCTGATCAGTTACAAAGAGGAAAACAACCCTTATACATAAGCTTGTGCATTTAATATGAAATACTCAAAAGAAAGTGATAAAAATCTGTAAGATTTTCAGCCCTCAAAAAATTAAAGTGAACATTTCTTGACCTTTCATCTCAATTTTGAAATGGAAATCTATCACTACAAGTAAGCAAGAGAAGTTCAAGGCTTTAGCCTATTTTCAAATGGAGCAGCAGTAGCATCCATGCAGTTCTAATACCAGGCCCAGCACTAGTCAGTGGGGAGGTGGGGGGAGGGATGGAAAGAGCTGGGGACACACAGACTTGGCTCCAACTCTTACTAAGACCTGATTCCCCCAACTCTCTGACATTACATCCCTGAGCTTCCTCTCCCAACACTTGTACACCTTCATCCAAATCTCCTGATATACTCCAGATGGAAGATGGAAGATGGAGTACTATTTGTTTTCCCACTGCCACATCCTCCTCCCCAACAATGTTTCCTCCTTTTAAGTTTCTAAGTCAAAATTTTTTACTCAATCCAAATTATAGTAGTTACTTATTATTTGTCAGGGATTCAGCACCTGGCTCACCATACTTCTCTCTTCCCCCACTCCTCCTGCCCTTATGCTAGAGGATTTCAAAATCCATGTTAATACTTCCTTAAACTCCCAAACCTCCCAATTCCTCAGTTTCCTTAAATCCCATGAACTACACTTTCACTCCACCTTAGCTACAAATAAAGATGGTGGTCACACACTGATTCTCATCATTATCAACAAGTGTTCCACTTCCATAAGTGGAACACTTCGCTCTAACATTCCTTTATCTGACCATAATCTATCATTCCATGTCTCACTCTTCTCTAACCTTACTGTTTGCTCTCATAGAGACCTCTACTACTTTCAACTTCTCGGTACTTACCTACCATCAGCCCTGTTCTAACTTTCTTTCCATCGTGATCCAATCTTGATCCTACACAGCCAATTAAATACTGCACTCTAGAATCCCTTGTCCATGTCTTATTCCCAATCATCCCTTGCCAAACTTGAGCTCTGTATTACTCTCAACATCTCCCCTCTCCACTCCTAATAATATGCTGTTGACTGAGCTGAAAGAAGTCAGACAACTATGGTGGCTCGTTACATTATGCTGTTCAGATTTAACTGGCTCTCACAGCAAGACAATTCTTTCATTCTTCTCTAAGTCCTATCCTCTTCTGTAACGCCTCCCACACTTCCCTCCTCCCAGTTCTGTCAACTGAGGACTTCAACTTAGTTTACTAAGAAAACTGAGACCATTCCTGGTGACCTCTCTCTCCTTTTTTCATCTCAAAACTCCTTATCATCATCCTCCCACTCTCTTCTCTCCTGAGTCCTTACTTTGGCCAAGGTCAATTCCTCTACATGTACTGTGTACCTATTCACAACTCTTTATTTCTTATCCTCCCTACCACTTTGTAATATAGTTTGAAATCTGGCACTACTAGACTGCCATCCTTCACATTTATTTTTTCATTGATTTCCTTGCTATTCTTGAACTTTTGCTCTTCCAGACAGATTTCATTATTATTTTTTCTAGTTCTATAATTTGGGAAGAATTGTCATTTTTATTACCTTTAATTTTTAGGATTTTCAATTTGGTGTTTAATTGGGGATTTTTAATTTGTTCCTTTCCTAGTTTTTTTTAAATTGTATACCCAATTGATTAATTTGCTCTTTCTCTATTTTAATGATATAGGTCTTTAGAGATGAATTTTCCTTTGCTGCATCCCATGGGTTTTAATATGGTGTTTCATTATCATCATTCTCTTTAATAAAATCATTTCTTGTTCCTTGTTTTTTAACCCATTCATTCTTTAAGATTAGGTTATTTAGCCTCCAATTAATTTTTCTGGGGGGGAAGGCAATTGGGGTTCAGTGATTTGCCCAAAATCATATGGCTAGTAAGTGTGTCAAGTGTCTATGGCCACATTTGAACTCAGGTCCTCCTGACTCCAGGGCTGGTGCTCTATTCACTGTGCTACGACCTAGATGCCCCTCCAATTAATTTTTAATCTGTGCTTCCATGACTCCCTATTAAAGATAATTTTTATTGCATTATGATCTGAATGGGATGCATTTAACATTTCTACAATTAGCTATAAACTTTTTTTGACCTAATATATGTTCAATTTTTGTAAAGAAACCCTATACTGTTGAGAAAAGAAAGTTTATTCCTTTCTTTTCCATTCAGTTCTTTCTGGATATCTATCATATCTAGCTTGTCTCAAATTTTACTCATCTCCTTGATTTTTTTTTTGTTAGATTTAATGCAATACTGAGAAGAGAAGGTTAAAGTCCCTTACTATTATAGTTTTACTATCTATTTCCATCTGTAACTAATTTACTTTTCCTTTAAAAATCTGGATGCTATAGCATTTGGTGTATATAGTTTTGGTACTGATATCATAATGTAGTTTTCTTGTTTATCTCTTTTAATTAAATCTATTTTAGCTTTAACTTTATCTGAGATCATAACTGGCACTCCTGCTTTTTGTTTTTTCATGAGCTAAATCACAAACTCTACTCCAGCCCTTTATTTTTACTCTGCGTCTATCTCTTGGTTTTTTCCTTTATAACTTTTAAATTTTTATTTATTTATTTATTCAATTCTACAATCCCTTGAGTTCCAAATTTTCTCCCCTCCCTGTCCCCCACCCTTCCCCTCATAGCAGCATGCAATCAAATACAGAGTCTACAAATACCTTCACATGAAACATTAGTTATGTTGTAAAGAAGGACTATAACCAGTGGAGTGCACAATGAAAAAGAAGGGACAAAACAAAACACAAAAAAAGAGAGCAAGTCGTTTGCTTCAATATGCATCCAGACTCTATAGTTCTTTCTCTGCATGTGGATATCCCTTTCCATCATTAATCTTTTGTAGCTGTCTTCTAACCTTACAATGTGTCTGTAATTATGTACAAAGTTCTCCTGGTTCTGCTCTCCTTACTCAGCATCAGTTTATATAAGTCTCCTCAGGTTATTATGAAGTCCATCTGCTCCTCGTTTCTTATAGCACAGTAGTATTCCATTACATTCATAAACCATAACTTGTTTAGCCATTCCCCAAACGATGGACATCTCTTTGATCTCCAGTTCTTTGCCACCACAAAAAGAGCTGCTTATAAATATTTTTGTACATATGGGTCCTCCTCCCACTTTGTATAATCTCTTTGGGATACAGCCCTAGAACTGGTATTGCTGGGTCAAAGAGTATGCACATTTTTATAGCCCTTTGGACATAGTTCCAGATTGTTCTCCAGAATGGTTGGATCAGTTCACAATATATATCTCTTGTTTTTAAATGTGTTCTGGGTAAACAAACTATCGCTGAATTCTCTGGTTTTTAATCCATTCTGCTATCCATTTCCATTTTATGGGTGAGTTCACCCCACTAACATTCAAAATTACAATTAATTACTAGTTGTGTATTTCTCTCCATTTTACTTTTCTTAAATCTGTGTTTATCCTCTCCCTCTTTGTTACTGGATCCCTCCTGAATTATCTAATTGACTTCTAACCACTGCCTCCCTAATCCACACCTCTTCTGAGAATTCCTCATTTACCTTCCCCATTCCTTAATTTACCCACCCTTCTAAGAGTCCTTCCCTTATCCTCTCCTCTGGTCATCGGATTTCTCTTTAAGTTAAGAAGACTTTTATACCCTTCTAGATGTATATTATTCCTTCTTTAACTCAGATATGATGAGAATAAGTTCTAGCACTACCAGCACTCTAAGTACTCCTGCCTGCACTATAACGGCTCTTCTATTCATACTTCATTTTTATAAAATGATAGCTCCATTTTACCTTTCCCTATGCCTTTATTTTTTAGGATCATCCCATCATACTCAACTCAACTCCAAACCTTCTATTTATGTATGCCCTTTCAAACAACCCAAGTAAGGATAACATTCTCAGGAGTTACAGGTTACATTTTCCCATACGTAGTCAATATTTTGACCTTATTAAATCTTTTACAATTGGTTTTTAATTGATTTTTTTTTGCTTTTTGGAGGGCAATTGGGGTTAAGTGACTTGCCCAAGGTCACACGGCTAGGTTTTTTTTTGTTTGTTTGTGTGTGCGTTAAGTGTCTGAGGCCGGATCCGAACTCAGGTCCTTCTGACTCCGGGGCTGACGCTCTACTCACTGCGCCACCTAGCCGTCCCCTTACAATTGGTTTTTAATGTTTACCTTCTTATGTTTCTCCTGAATCTAGTACATCAAGTTTTCCATTCAGTTCTGGTCTTGTGAAATCGTGAAAACTTCACAATTGCCCACAAATATTTTAGTTCATTAAATATCCATTTTTCCCCATTCAGGATTACATTGCTGGATAAGTTATTTTTGGTTGCAGGCCCAGCTCCTTTGCTCTTCGAAATATAATGTTCCATGCTCTTTGGTCTTTTAATGTAGAAACTGCTAAATCTTGTGTTATCCTGAATATAGTTCTACAGCATTTTTTTCTAATTGTTTGCAGTGTTTTCTTTTTGACCTGGGAGCTTCAAAATTTAGCTATGATATTCCTGTGAGTTTTCATTTAGGCATCTCTTTCAGGTGGTGATTGGTGGATTTTTTTTTTTATTTTGCCCTCTCATTTTAAAACTTCATGACAATTTTCTTTATTAATTTCTTAAATGTTCTATAAATTCTAAAAATTTCTAGATTTTTATTAATTATAATTTTCAGATAGTCCAACAATTCTTTTATCATCTCTCCTGGATCTGTTCTCTAAGCCAGTTGTTTTTCTAAAGAGATGTTTTCTATTCTCTTTTTTATTCTTTTCACTGGTTTTAGTATTTCTTAAGTGTCTTATGAAATCATTAGCTTCCTGTTGCCCAATTCTAATTTTTAAGGAGTTATTTTCTTCTTTAAGTTTTTGCATCTCTTTTCCCAATTGGCTAACTTCCTCTTTTCATAATTTTCTTGATTTTCATGCTTTTATTTTTATTTATTTTCTTGATTTTCATACTTTTATTTTTCCCTAATTTTTCCTCAATTTCTCTTATTTGATTTCTAAAGTCCCCTTTTAAGTTCTTCCAAAAATTCTTTTTAGGCTTATGATCATTTTGTTTTTCCTTTGAAAAAGAAAAAAACTTTTAATTTCAGTATCTTCTTCTGAGTCTGAACCCAGATCTTTTCTATCACCATAGAAGCTATCTATGGTTTTATTCTTTCTCTTTTGCTTACTCATTTTATTTATATATTTTAAACTTTTTTTTAGCAATTTATTTCTTGTCTGTTAGCTTTGCATTAAAATCAGGTTTATATTAAAATTGGGCTCTGGTCCCAAGGTGTCAGGGATAATACTTCAGACTTCAGGCTTTGGGGGAGGGTGTTTTTTTCTGGACTCTGGCAGTCTGACTTCACGTACACCTTTCTGTCCTTGAGCCATAACTAGAGCCCCCAGCTATACTGTTACATAAATGCTCTTCTTGTGGTACCTTTTGAAGCTACAAGCTTCAGCCTACCCCTTCCTCTGGAACCAAAACTGTGGATCCCAACCTTTTCCAAGTGCCCACAGCCAACAAGGTCCCCCTCTCTGCAACTGTACTCATCTTGGCACACACTAGCCCTTCCTCTCTCACAATCATAGCCCAGGACTGCATCTGGCCCACACACCTGGGCCCAACTTCCAGAGACAGCAGAGAGTTACAATTTTCCCTGATCAGTTTTCCTACCTTCCCCGCCAACACCACTGTCCCCTTCTCCCCCATTGCCAATGGAGTGAATTTTCCTGAAGTTGGGGTTGCCACCTGACACAGCTGCCCCAAGGCTCACTGTTTGTTGATTCGGAGGTATCTCCAAGGTATCTGTACTTCAGGTCAAACCACCACTCCAGAAGGTAGTCTTTCATAATGTCCTCCCCCAGCTGTCTCAGGCAAACAACTGCTTTACCCCAGTTTTAATGATTTCTGACACTCAAAGTTCACTTCGAGGTGTTATTTTATATTGTTTGTAGGGAAATTTAGGAGAGTCAGGCAATTTCCTGCTTTATTCTGCCACCTTCCGAGAATCCTCTGTAGAACTGGAAACAAAGTAGGTACTCATTTTGAGAGAAACGGCTGAAAAAATGGTGGTATGTAACTATACTGGAATATTATTATTCCAGAAGAAAAACTGGGCAGGTTTAGTTAAACCTGTAAAGACTTATATGAAATGAGTAAAGTTGCCAAACATACTAAAATATGTTAAAGGAAAATAATTCTGTAAAACTTAATACTCATAAGCCATTTGGTGAAGTAGATAGTACACTGGGGTCTGAAGTCAGGAAGACTGAGTTCAAATTTGGTCTAGAACACTTATTAGCAATGTGACCCTGGGCAACTCACATTATCTCTGCCTATACTACAGAGACTATAGTAGAGCTAACCACTCCCCAGGGTTACTATGAGGGTTAAGTGACATCATGTTTGTAAAGCATTTAACACAGTGCTAACACATATCAGGTGCTTAATAAATACTGATTTCCTTCCTCCTCTCCAGCCTCAAATCAACACAATGACTCATCACGACCCTAAAACTAAAGATAAAGCATGCCTCCCATCTCTGAGCAGAGAGTAATGATGGACTATAGGAACAGAATAAGACATACATTTACAGACACAATATGTCAATTTGTTTTTTACTTTATATATCTGTTATAAGGGACAGCTTTTGGGAATAGAAGCAATAGTTATTGGTAGGATCAGAAGACAGTGATCTTAGGAAAAAAGTGCCAATGAAATATTAAATTTAATACTTTTAACGGAAATTCTTTTTAAGGATATATAAATGTTTTTTTCTCTTCTTTGTATATAAAAATATTCACTGTGTGCTGAAACAAGAAGTTTGTCAAACAATTTTTTAAAATTATATAATCATGGAATTAAAGCAACCTTATCAGTCTCTAGGAAATGATTATTCTACAAACTATTTCCACTGGTTATCTTATTATACACCTAAATTTTGCCTCATTCAATCAAAAGCCATTTTTTAAATTGCTATTCTCTGTGTAAGTCAAGAACAATACTTCAATATTTTCTTTAAAATGTATTTTGGAACAGATAAGGCACATAATATACAGAAAGAAATTATCACAGTAACATATTTGAAAAATCCTAAGATTCTGGCTAGTAGGGCAAGAACTCCCAATATAAAGAAAAAAGACTATTGGGAAAAACAAGAAAGTAGTCTGACAAAAACTAGGCATAGAACAACATCTCACACCATATACCAAGTTCAAAATGGCAATGATTTAGACATTAAGGGTGATATCATAAGCAAATTAGTGCTGCATGGAATAAATTCCTGTCAGATCTATGGATAAGGGACGAGTTCATGCCTAAAATAAAAGATAGATTCACAAATGGTAAAATGGACAGTTCTGATTACATAAAAACTAAGGTTTTTGCACAAGTGAAACCAATGTAGCTAAAATTAGATGAAAAGCAGGAAACTTGGGGAGGGGGTAAATCTTTAGAAAAGATTTCATTTCTAAAACATACTGAGAATAGAGTCAAATTTACAAGAATATAAACCATTCTGCAATGAAAAATTGTCAAAGGATATGAATGAGTAATCTTCAGAGAATAAAAAATCCAAGCTATCAATAGTCATATGGAAGAATGCACTAAATCACTAATAATTAGAGAAACGCAAATTAAAGCAACCCTATCACTTCATACCCATCAGATTGGCTACTATGACAGAAAAGGAAAATGCCAAATGTTGGAAAGGATATAGGAAAACAGGCACTCTAATGCACTGTTAGTAGAGCTATGAATTGGTCTAGTCATTCTGGAGAACCATTTGGACCTATGCCCAAAAAGCTATTAAACTGTACATATCCCTTGACCTAGTAATACCATTACCACATCTATATCCCAAAGAGATTAAAAAAGAGAAAAAGGACTCATACTTACAAAAAAAGGCAGCTAGATGGTGAAATGAATAGAGTGTCAGGCCTTGAGTCAGGAATATTCATCTTCCTGAGTTCATTTACTACCTGTGTGACCCTGGGCAAGTCACTTAACCTTGTTTTCCTCCATTCCCCCATCTATAAAATGAGCTAAACAAGGAAATGGCAAACTACTTATCTTTAACCAGGAAAACTCCAAATGAGGTCATGAACAGTTGGGCACAACTAAAAAATGACCAAAACACAAACATACTTGGAGCAACTCTTCTTGTGCTGGCAAAGAATTGGAAACTAAGGGAATGTCTCATCAACTGAGGAGTGGCGGAACAAGATGTGGTATATGGATGGAATGCTATTGTGCTATAAGAAATGATGAAGGGGGCAGTTTCAGAAAAACCTGGGAAGACTTGTATGATCTGATATAGAGTGAAGTGAGCTGAATCAGGAGAACAACTGACAGAGTAACAACAATACCGTAAAGACAGATCAACTTTTGAAAGACTGAGATACTCTGATTAAAGCAATAACCAACCACAATTCCAAGGACTCATGATGAAACATGCTATCCACCTCCAGCTAGAGAACTTAAGAGTGCAAACTGAAACATATTTTCTTCTATCAAATTTTATTTTATTTATTTTGGGGGAGGCGGGGTAATTCTGAACATGGCTAATACGGAAATCTGTTTTATGTATCTATACATATTTGTAATGGGCTCTATTTTTCTTGCCTTCTCAATAAGTTGGGGGGGGCAGAAAAAAAGAAAGACAGAGGATTTGGAACTGAAAATAATTTTTAATTGAATTTTAAAAATCAATTTGATAACACTAGCAACCAAGATATACTATAGCTTCTTTTCCCACAAATTAAATAAAATTAAAATCCCATTTTACATTTTGGCTTAGGACCAAGTTATTAAACTAAAAAGGATCTGGAGGTAAATGGGAATTAACATTTTAATCTAGGAATTTTACTAAAACAAATGTTATATCTGAATAATTATAGGAATAAAATATGCCTGTACTTCTTTCTCTCTTTTCCAATAGAATTAAGTTAGGCAGAAATCTATAAAGAAAAAGTTTAAACAAAAGTGCTATTATACAGATGCTAAAATGTTACATTTACCTATGTTATTGCATTGCATGCTATTCTCAAATGACAAAATGTAATACAAAAAAATGAAGTCACCCCATGTCGTATAAAGCTGGAATGGAAGCCTTATAGAATCACATCAGTTCAAGACTCAAACACCAAAAACAATGAAAAACAGTTTTTCTCCTAAAGAGCCTCTGAACCTTCTACAAACGGGCTGGCGCCTATTATTCATGTGTATGCCATATACTGGTACAAATGATCTCTTTCAACAGGTGGAATTCTTGTAACTAAAAGTCTAGGAAAACTTTAAATGGAGAAAGAAGAGAAACTGGGCTATAAGTTGGAAATACGAACCCATGAATGATCTAACAACAGCTGCAGGATTAAAAACAAACAACTGTAGGTTGACTAGGGCATGGTATACATGTAGTATACATGCAAAGATAAACTAAGCACCCCAAAGTATAACTGCAATAACCTGGAACACAGTATTTCTGGGAATGGCAAAAAAAACCCTAGAAGACTACAATAGTGTCATAGGAAGTAATTACAATTTATTTCAATTATGGCTACGTTCTATTTTTTGAGATTAGCGGCTAGTAGTCTTTTGCTATAAACCTGATGACATCTCAAAAAACAACCTAAGTCCTAGTACAAAATAAAGATTAACTGGAAATTTTGAAAAGTAGAAAAACTTTTAAGGAAGCATTTAATTGAGTCAGAACCAGCATTTTAAAGTAAAAAGCATCCCATCTTAGTGCTAAATCGCATGGGAAGACAGTGCAAAAATCTTAGTGTTAAGGCTTTTGGAACCACTGTATTTTCTATTTCCAAACCCAGTAAACACAAGAGTTCACTTCCTCTCATCCTAAATTATATTATCAGGTTTTTTTTCTTCCTTGTACTCAAGGTTTCAACTGATTTTAAAAAATTTTTCCAAATGATCTTTATTAGTAGTTTTACAGGAGAGTCCCAGTTTTGGATTAAAACAGTCCCTTCTTCTAACCAAGGAGTTAGGAGAGATTTAGCTTTATTCCACCTTGGTATGAAGTGAAACAAGGAATGTATCATGTTAAAATTAAAGGGCGGGGTGGTGTCTTGACAAAAAGTTAAAGGAGAAAAGAGAAATTTAAAATGCTACTAAGGGAAACTTGAAGTGGATTTAGAAAAAAATTTCAATTTACTTAATAAAACTAAGAATATTCCATGAAACCAGAGTAATCCAGTTTAATGAGTAAAACGTCGTTTATATGTTAAATCAAACAAGACAGAAAGGTGAAAAATAATATTTTTTACATGGTTGGGATACGGCCAAACATATATCCTAAGGAGATTAAAGACAGGAATTAAGGAGATAAAATAAAGGAGAAAAGGACCCATACATACAAAAATATTCATAGTAGGGGCGGCTAGGTAGTGCAGTGAGTAGAGCACCAGCCCTGGAGTCAGAAGGACCTGAGTTCAGATCCGGCCTCAGACACTTAACACACAAACAAAAACCTAGCTGTGTGACCTTGGGCAAGTTACTTAATCCCAATTGCCCTCCAAAAAATAAGCAAATATACATATATATTCATAGTAGTTCTTTTTTTAATAGCAAAGAACTGAAAATTAAGGGGGTACCCATCAAGTCTTAAACTTGCTGAACAAATTATGCTATATTAATATAATGAAATATTGCTGCACCTTAAGAAATGATGAAAGGGCTAAGTTTCTAGACAAACTTGGGAAGGCTTTTATGAACTAATACAGAGTGAAGTGAAGAAAACAAAGACCATTTATAGATATAACAACAATAATATTGTAAAGAAAAATAAAACTAAAAGACTTTAGAATTCTGATCACTGCAATGTTTAACCTGGATTCCAGGGGATTCAGGATGGAGCATATTATCCACCACCAGAAATACCCACCAGACAGAGACTAAAATATCTAAAATATGAGGTATATATTTATGAACATGGCCAATGAAGGAATTTGTTTTGCTTGATCAGGCACATGTGTTTTAAGAATTTTGTGTTTCTTCCCCTTCCCCCCCCCAAACAATTGGAGATGGAGTGATAGTAAAAGGGTTCTTACCCCTCCAAAAGAGAGGTCAAAGTATTTTTAAAGAATGCAGTCAGTCAATAACATTAATTAAGTGCCTGTTATGTGCCAGGCACTATGGTCAAACCTAGGGATACAAAAAGAGGCAAAAGAAAATCCCTCCCCTCAAGGAGCTTACATTCTAATGACTGATGGTATGGAAATGCTTAGTGTTTATTAAGGTCAGAATAAAAAAAATTAAAATATAAACAGAAGGAACTGGAAAAAACTAAACTATAACAATCAAGCTTGGCTCCAAATAAGAAAGGAGAAAATGCACCTTCTTTTCTTCCTTGCAAAAGTGAAGGTCTATGGATTTGGATATCAAATATATTGTCAGATTGAAGTGATGCACTGATTAGTTTTGCTGCAGCAACAACTGTAATACTGGGAGCTTTCATTACCCAGAAATGGAAAGGGGATTGAACATCTATTCAAGAAGATCACAGGGACACCTGTGCTAGCACTGTGTACACAGTGACCAGGCACCATTTGGCAACTCCATTGCCCATTATCCAGTTCTGGGTCAGATTTCCAGGGCAGAGAAGAGTGCCTGTAGTCACAAGGGAGAAGGGGCCCTACCTAGTTAAGGACCAGAGCTCAGACTAGGAAAGCATTCTGAATCACACCACCTTGGAAACACTGAGAACTTCAAGACCTCCAGAACTAGCTATGAAAATAGCAGAGAGAAAAAGCCTAATACTCAGAAAGTACCACTCCCCACTCCCACCCCGAGGAGAAGCGAAGCTCAATTCTAACAAAGTCCAGAGTCAAGAAACAGACTGGAAAAATAGGCAAGCAACCAAAAAAGAACCTGGCCATAAAATGCTAATACCGGTGATAGTAAAGATCAGGACACAAACTCAGGAAAACAGTGTCGTAAAAATATCTATAAACACAGCCTCAAAGAAAAATGCAGATTGGGCACAAATCCACGAAGAATTCCTAGAAGTCTTTTTAAAAGAGGAAAAAAAAGATTGTAAGAATCAAATAAGGATAGTAAAGGAAAACTGGGAAAAGAAATGAGAGCAAAGCAAGAAAATTATGAAAAGAAAATGAATAGCTTTGTTAAAGAGACACAAAAAATTACTTGAGAATATAATATCTGAAAAACTAAATTGGTCAAATGGTAAAAGAGGTCTTTGAAAAATATTTTTGGTCAAGTGGAGGCTAATGACTCCACAATAGATCAAGAAACAATAAAAAAAAAGTCAAGAGAACTTAAACATAGAAGAAAAAGTGAAATATCTCACTAAAAAAAAAAAACTGATAAGGAAAACAGATTTAAGGAGAAAGAATTTTTTTTCCCTAAAAAGGGCTTTGACATCATAGTTCAAGAAATTATAAAGGAAAGCTGCCCAGAGGACAAAAAAAAAATTCAAAGACTCTACCAATTAACTCTTGAAAGAGATCTCAAAATGAAAACTCCCAGGAAAATAGCTAAATTCCAGAATCCCCATGTCAAGCAGAAAATATCACAGGTATCCAGAAAATATCACAGGTATCTAGAAAGAAATCATTCAAATATTGTGGACCTATACACAAAAGAGTAGCAGTTAGCAGGTTTAAGGAATGGAAGCCATGGAATATGGTATTTTAGACAGCAAAGGAAGTAGGATTACAACCAAGAACCACCTACCTAGCAAAACTGAATATAATTCTATTAAGTGTGAAATGGACATGAAATAGAAGACTTTAAGGTATTTCTCACAAAAAGACCCAAACAGAACAGGAAATATAACAAACACAAGACTTGAGATACACATAAAAAGGAAAACATGAGTGAGAAACCATGAGGAATTTAATATGCTTAAATTGTTTACATTCCCAAATAGGAAGATGATATGTGCAACTCCCCAAAACTTTATCATTAGGCCAGTTAGAAGACATGGGTGTGAGTTAATTATCATAGGATGATTTCAAAAGAAAAATGGAATGCTGAGAACGAAAGATATACTGAGAAAAGGGGAAAGGAAGAGGAAAAATGGGGAAAATTATCTCACATAAAAGAGGTATGCAAGGAAGAGTTTTAACAATGGAGGAGAAAATGGGTAGGGGGAGCAGGCAATGCTTGAACCTCAATCTCATCTGACCTGCTTTAAGAGGGAAGAATATAAGAATACACACACACACACACACACACACACACACACACACACACACTCAGTGGGGTATAGAAATCCGTCTTACTCAACAGGGAAATAGGAAATGGATAAGAGTTTAAAAAAGGGGTGATGCGGGGAGCTGATAGGAGGGAGGGTAGATTAAGGGAAGTAGTCATCAATGCAAAACAGCCTTAAAGGACAAGGTAAAAAAAGAGAGAAAATGGAGAAACAGAAGAAAACAGAATGGAGAGAACCACACAGTAATCATAACTGTGAATGTGAATGAAATGAATTTATCCTAAAATTGAAGCTGAGAGTGGAATGGACTACAATCCAACCACAGAATCCATTAGTATGCTGTCTAGAAGAAATACACGTTAAATAGAAAGATATATACCAAGTTAAAATAAGGGCCTTGAGTAGAATCAATTATGCTTCAGCTGACATAAAAAAGGCAAGGGTAAGCAATCATGATCTCAGATAAAGTAAAAGCAAAAACAGATGAAATAAGCAGGGAAATGACAACAATGAAAAAGTGTCAATACTAGACATATATGCACCAAACAGGAGAGCATCCAAATTCATAAAGGAAAAGTTAAATGAGTAATAGGAAGAAATAGTAAAACTATACCAGTAGAGGAACCTCAACTTTCCCTGCTCAGAACTAGATAAATCTAACCATAAAATGAAAAGCAAAGACATTAAGGAGATGAATAGAGTTTTAGAAAAGCTTGATATGATCAACCTCAAAAGGAATATACTTTTTTCTCAACTGTACATAGCACTTTCACAAAAACTGACCATGTTTAAGGTATAAAAACCTCACAAAGAAATGATGAAAAGCAGAAATATTAAACGGACCTCTTTCAGATCAAAATATGATTTAAAAATTACATTCAATAAAAGGGTCTTAGAAGTATAAATTAAAAATGAATTGGAAATTAAATAATCTAATCCTATAGAATGAGTGGTCAAAAAATCAGGAAAAAAAATTTATTTCATTAATGGTAATGATAATGAGACAACATACCAAACTCTGGAATTTGGTCAAAGCAGTGCTTAGGGTTAAGTTTATATCTCTAAATGCGTATATAAATAAAAGAAAGAATAAATTAGTGAATTGGACATGCAATGAAAAAAAAAGCTAGAAAAAGAAAAAAAAAACTCCCTAAGTAAGTATCAAAGGAAAGATTAATAAAACTGATAGTTAAAAAAACCCACAAATAAAACTTGGAACTAGTTTTATGAAAAAAAAATATCAATAAAATGGACTAATTTGACTAAAAAGAGAGAAATATTAGGTCACCAGCATCAAAAATTAAAAAGATAAATAATGCACATACAAATTATTAGGAGTTATTTTGCCAAATTATGTGAAAATAAACTTAACAATCTAAATAAAATGGATGAATATTATAAAAAATACAAACTGCCACAAATAAAAATTTTTTAATTTAAAATTAAAAAAAATTTTTTGTTTTTAGAAACCAACAAATTACCCAGATTAACAGAAGATACTTAAGTAATCCTATCTTAGAAACAGAAATTAAATTGGCCATAAATGAACTCCCCAAGAAAAAAATCCCCAGGACCAAAAAGATTTACAAATGAATTCTAAAAAACATTTAAAGAATAATTAAATGCCAATACTATAGAAACTTTTTGCAAAAAATAGTTAAAGGAGTCCTACACCAAATTCTTCTATGACATAAATATGGTTTTGATACCTAAGCCAGGAAGAGCAAAAACAGAGAAAAAACTGTAACAATTTCTCTAATGAATACTGATGTGAAAATCTTAAATAAAATACTAGCAAGTAGATTGCAGCAATATATCACAAAGACCTTACACTATGACCAAGTGGGATTTATACCAGGAATGTGGGGCTTGTTCAATATTAGGAAAACTGTAAATATAAATTTGCCATACCAATAACAAAAAACCCCCAAAAGTTATAGGATTATATCAATCGGTGCAGAGCAAGCATGTGACAAAATATAACTCCTGTTTCTATTTAAAACAAAAACAAAAACATTAGAAAGCATAGAAATCAATGCAGCTTTTCCTAAAATGGTAAGTAGTATCTTAAAACAAGAACAAGCTTCCTCTATAAGGGGATAAACTAGAAGTCTTTCTGATAAGAAGAGGGGGTGGTGTAAGTATGTCCATAAGCATCATTATTCAATATTTTACTAGAAATGCTAGCTACGGCAATCATTCAAGAAAAAGAAATTGAAGAAATAAGAACAAAGAAACAAAACTATCACTCTTTGCACATGATATGGTCGTAAACTTAGAGTACCCAAGACAACTAATTAAAAAACTAGGTGAAAAAATTAACAACTTTGGCAATGATTCAAGATATAAAATAAATCCAGAAAAATCATTACCATTTACGTATGAAATAACAAAAACCAGCAAGAAGAGATAGAAGGCAAAATTACATTTAAAATAACTGCAAACAATAAAAAATAACTGGGAGTTATTTTATCCTGTCAAGATACACCTGTCAAGATACAACGACTATATAAACATAATTATAAAATACTTTTAACACAATAAAAATTTAAACAATTTGGAGAAATATTAGCTGCTCACTGCAAAGTTGAGCTAGTAACAAAAATGACAATTTTATATAAATTAATACCTTTATTCAGTGCTATACCAATCAAACTTCCAAAGAATTATCTTATAGTGCGAGAAAAAAAAATAACAAAAATCATCTGGAAGAACAAAAGGTCAAGAAAGTCAAGGTAATCAATGGAAGAAAAAAAGTGAAGGAAGGCAGCCTAGCAGTACCAGATCTTAAACTATATTACAAAGTGGTAAACATCAAAACAATCTAATAGTGGATAAAGAAAAAGAGTAGCTGATCAGCGAAATAGATTATGTACACAGTATACAGAAACAAATGAGCACAGCAACCTAGTATCTGATAAACCCAAAGATTCAAGCTACTGGGGAAAGAACTCACTATTAAAAAATGCTAGGAAAACTACAAAGACAAAAACTACTGGAAAAGCAGTCTGGCAGAAATTAGGCAAAGATCACTATCTCATAGCATATACCAAGATAAGGTCAAAATAGGTAAATGACTTGAGACATAAAAGGTAACATCATAAGCAAATGAAGGAAGCATGGAAAATTTTACCTGTTAGTTCTATGGATAAGAAAAGAGTTTATGACCGAACAAGATACAGAGAAGAACAGAATATAAATTTGATGGAATACTATTATTATGCTGTAAGAAATGATGAAAGGGATAAAAATCTGGGAACATATATCAACCAATGAAGAATGAAGTAAGCAGAACCAGGAGACCACGGCACATAGTTAAAGCAATGATCATCTGCAAAAGACTTAGCTACTCTAATCAATACAATGATCCATGACAATTTCCAAGGCCTCATGATGAAAACAATTTTTTCCACTTTCTTTATCTAGCCTTTTTTTTTTGCCTTTTATTTCCATAACAAATAAGGAAATATGTTCCGTATGACTTCGAATGTACAATGAATAGTTTTGCTTGCCTTCTTAATGGCTGGGAGGAGGAGGTGGAGGGAGAAAATTTGGAACTAAAAATAAATTTTTTTTGCCTTTTTTGGGGAGGGCAATTGGGGTAAGTGACTTGCCCAAGGTCACACAGCTAATTTTTGTGTTAAGTGTCTAAGGCCAGATTTGAACTCAGGTCCTCCTGACTCCAGGGCCAGTGCCACCTAGCTGCCCCCTTAAAGATAATTTCTAAGAAGAAAATAACATTGAATTATATATTTTAAAATAAAAGTTGTACATAAAATTCATACTTCCATTATAATCCTCATTTTCTGCTCTATTTTGTATATGTTCGTTTTATTTGGTATTTAATATTATAATTTGAAAAAAGAAAAAAATGATGTTATATTGCTTTAACCTGTATTTCAATACATCTTTTTTTTTTTTTAAGCAATTGGGGTTAAGTAACTTGCTCAAGGTTACACGGCTAGTCATTATTTGTGTGTGGGTGCTCATTTTCTGAGGCCAGATTCGATCTCGGGTCATCCCAACTCCAAGGCCGGCGCTCTTACTCACTGCGCTACCTAGCTGCCCTCAATGCATCTTTTAATAGAACATTTCTTCTCCCACTCCCAACTACTTAAGCGAAACACACACACACACACACACACACACACACACACACACACACACTCTCTCTCTCTCTCTCTCTCTCTCTCTCTCTCTCTCCCCCCCCCTCCCGTTTTCTATTCTAGCCGGTAATCCAGAAGAATTTTATTGGCATTACTGCATCAAATGAGTTTCTTCTACCAATTAATGTCTACTAAAGTTGGTTCAAAGACAGCATCAATTAAACAGCTCAAAATGAAAAATTAACTATCAACCTCTCACAAACTCCTAAGGAATCTGACCTGAATCAGAGAAACATAAAAATGAGCCAACCTAAACTTATTATCAATACAAATCAAAAAGTCACCATTATATCTGCTTACTTTGGCCACATACTATCATTCAGTAGTTTTATTTCAGAGGCTACATTAAAAATTAAGCTTTTGCAGAGTATTACCTTTTTAAATAATTAAAACTGTATTAAAAGTAAAATAATTGCTACATAAAAATTATAAATAAAATTGCCTCATAAGCAAATGAGTTGCTCCATCACTGAAGATCTTCAAACAAAACCTTTGTAACCATTTATGGGATGTTTTACAAGAGGGTATTTCTTTAGGTATGTGTGGACTAATTGAGGTCTCATTCAACTGAATGATTCTGTAATTCTACATATAAGAAAAAAATTCTGTCATAACCTATCTAAACCAATTTCATACAGTTATGATCTATGAAGATATCTTTTATTCTTAGAGACAAAAATTACATTTTTCACTGCTAAGAACTATAATCAGAAATATTCACTTTAAACAGACAACTTTCTCTTACTTCACTGGCTACAGAAAAAAAACACAGTCTTTATTGGCTAGTTTAAATTTTTTAGAAATTTGACAGGTATAGAGCAATATTACTGGTGACAGGTATAATACAATACTACTAAATAGCTGGAACAGAAAATAAAACTGCATCCATCTCACCTAAGAAGACTTAACTTTAAAATGACAACAATGCTTATACATACTTGTAATAAAAGAGGTTATATAGAGGATGGAACCAAGATAGCAGAGTAAAAGCAGGGACTTGCTTGAGTTTTCCCCCAAAGTCCTCCAAATACCTGTAAAAAATTACTCTAACAAATTCTAGAGCTGTAGAACCCACAAAATGACAGAGTAAATCAAATCTCCAGCCCAAGACAGCCTGGGAGTTCAATATGAAAGTCTACTGCACCATAGACAGGGCCTGAATAAGCCTCAGGAGACTGAATCACTGGCATCTGTGGTGGTTTCCAGACTTTTGGGCCCACAAAAGTCAAAGGCAACATAGAAGGCCAATGGGAAAACTCTGCTGGACCTGGGTGAGAGATGAGCATCATCCCAGGGCAGTGGAGGTGGTGGTAGAGATGGCAGTGGCAGCAGCAGTGGCTGCTTCTGGAGCTTCTGGCCCATAGAAAGTGTAGGGATAGAGTGGCTTGATCAGAAGGCAATTGCAAGGATCTCTTTGCTGGTACTGAGGCAGAATTCTCTTGCTTTGCCCTGCTTGTATCTGGGTCACAGTCCTGGGTGGTGGTCCTGGGGTGAGGAGGAGCAATGGTGTGGTACAACCTGTGTACAGTGGAGAGGGAAACCTCCTGACAGTTCAAAGGCAGAAAAGAGTGATTGTGATCAATCATAGACCAGTGCACAGGCCAGAAAGGGGTAAAAAACCTCTCCTTTGATCATACTACCTTGGAAGAACTGGAAATTTACAGGATCCTTGAAGTATCTCTGAAAACAGTGGCACAAAACCCCTGAAGCTTGGGACAAGACACCCTAAGCAGAGTCCTACCTTAACAAAGGGTTATAAAGTCAAGTATTTGGCTGGAAAAATGAGCAAACAGTTAAAAAAAAAAAAAACTCAGACTACAGGATCTTACTTTGGTGACAAAGAAGATCAAAGAACATAACCAGAACACAACAAAGTCAAAGCTCCTACATCAAAAGCCTCCAAGAAGGGGCCGCTAGGTGGCGCAGTGAGTAGAGCGTCCCTGGAGTCAGAAGGACGTGAGTTCTGATCCATCCTCAGACACAACGCACACACAAACAATATTCTATTAAAAGATGTATTGAAATATAGGTTAAAGCAATATAACATCATTTTTTTCTTTTTTCAAATTATAATATTAAATACCAAATAAAATGAACATATACAAAATAGAGCCGTGTGACCTTGGGCAAGTTACTTAACCCCAATTGCCCTCCAAAAAAAAAAAAAAAGAAAGAAAAAAAAGCCTCCAAGAAAAATATGAATTGGTTGCAATGCATGGAAGAGGTCAAAAAGGATTTTGAAAATCAAAAGTAGAGAAAAAGTTGAGATGAGAAATGAAAGTGATACGAGAAAATCATGAAAAACAAATCAACAGCTTGCTAAAGAAGACCAAAAAAAAAAATACTAAAGAAATTAATACCTAAAAAACCTAAGACTAGGCCAAATGGCAAAAGGGGCCCAAAAAGCCAACAAGAAGAAGAATGCCTTTTAAAAGCAGAATTGGCCAAACAGAAAAGAAGGTCCAAAAACTCACGGAAGAAAATAACTCCTTAAAAATTAGAATGGAGCAAATGGAAGCTAATGACTTTATGAGAAACCAATAAATTATAAAACAGAACCAAAAGAAAGAAAAAAATTAAGACAACATGAAATATCTCACTGGGAAAACCACTGATCTGAAATCTATCATCTAACAGAGATAATTTAAAAATTATTGAACTACCTGAAAGCCTGATTTAAAAAAAAAAAAAAGAGCCTAGACATCATCTTTCAAGAAATGATCATGGAAAACTGCCCTGACATTCTAGAACCAGAGGGTAAAATAGAAATTGAAAGAATCCACCAATCACATATTGAAAGAGATCCCAAAAGGAAAACTCCTAGGAATATTGTAGCCCAACTCCAGAGTTCCCAGGTCAAGGAGAAAATACTGCAAGCAGCCAGAAAGAAACAATCCAAGTATCACGGAAACACAATCAGGATAACACAAGATTAGCAGCTTCCACATTAAGGAATCGGAGGGCTTAGAATATGATATACTTTTTTTTTTGCTTTTTTTGGAGGGCAATTGGGGTTAATCGACTTGCCAAACAAAGGTCACACAGCTAGCAAGTGTTAAATGTCTGAGGCCAGATTTGAACTCAGATCCTTCTGACTTCAGAGCCAGTGCTCTATTCATTGTGCCACCTAGCCACCCCCAGAATATGATATTCTTGAGGTCAAAGGAGATAGGATTAAAACCAAGAATCACCTACCCAGCAAAACTGAGTACAGTTTTAGACAGAATATATCTTCAGGGGGAAATATGGATATTCAATGAAATAGAGGACTTTCAAGCATTCTTGATGAAAAGACTAGAACAGAATAGAAAATTTGACTTTCAAATACAAGAGTCAAGAGAAACATGAAAAGGTAAACAAGAAAGAGAAATCATAATGGACTTATTAAAGTTGAACTTTTTACATTCCTACATGGAAAGATAATATTTGTAACTCCTGAGACCTTTCACAGTATTAGGGTAGTTAAAGGGAATATATACATACACACACACACACACAAACACACACACATATATACACATAAATATCATATTTATATATTAAAATATATTTATATCTATATATAAAAATATATAGATAGAGGGTACAGGGTAAGTTCAACATGAAGGGATGATATCCAAAATTAAGAGGTGAGAGAGGATTGGGAGAAAGAAAATGGGAGAGATAGAATGGGGTAAATTATCTCATAAATGAGGCAAGAAAAAGCTTTTACAATATATAAAATTGTAGAGATGAGAGGGAACGAGTGAACCTTAATCTCATCGGATTTGGCTTAAGAAGGGAATAGCATACATATTCAATTGAATATCTTATCCTATGGGAAAGTAGGGAGAAGGGGATAAGAGGTGGGGGGATAATAGAAAGGAGGGCAGATTGGGGTAGGGGGTAGTTGGAAGCAACACTTTTGAAAAAGGACAGGGTCAAAGGAGAGAATAGAATAAATGGGGGTAGGATAGGATGGATGGAAATATAATTAGTCTTTCACAACATGACTATTATGAAGTGTTTTGCCTAACCACACGTGTATAACCTATATTGAACTGCTTGCTTTCTCAATGAAGATGGAGAGGGAAGAAGGGAGAGAATATGAAACTCAAAGTTTTAAAAACAAATGTTAAAAATCGTTTTTACATGCAACTGGTAAATAAGATATACAGGCAATGGGGTATAGAAACCTATCTTGCCCTACAAGAAAGTGAGGGGGAGAATTACAGGAGGGGGGGTGGTAGAGGGGAGGGCAGACTGGGGAAGGGGTAATTAAGAATGCATGCCATCTTGGGGGGGGGAGATGGGGAGAAAATGTGGAACTCAAAATATTGTAGAAATGAATGCTGAAGACTAAAATAAATAAATTAATTTTTTAAAAGGGGAGGAGAGATTATATAGAAACAAATTTTTCCCCTTAGTTCACAGTATTAAAATCCAAAAGTATACAAAATCCAAAGAACCTCAGAGAATAAAAATTAGTATTTTTAACACTTGTACCATCCTACCACACAAATCTTATAATGAGGTAATTTAACAGCAATATGATAAGCTTACACTTAGTCTCCAAAAGAGCATAACTCCAGGAACCAAAAAGCATTACCTTACTTTTACTAATTTGTAAACTTGAATATTTCAATTCAGCCCAATGTAACAAAGAAACTGGCTGAATTATTACTCAAGGAGAATTTTAGAAAATATCTAAGAATTTCTCTCCCATAAGCCGAGGAAGAACCCTAGAAGAGCCTAGTACATTCAAACTTACTTGACAATTTATTTGTCATCATTCAAGTCAGCACTCATTCAAACATCATTCAAACCTCCACCATGATGGGTTTAGTTATTAGAAGCTCCATAAAGAAGCAGGTCTTACCTTGGGCAAATCACTTAACCCCAAATGTCCTACCCTCCCCACTCCAAAAAGCAAAAAAAAAAGAAGCAGGTCTTACAATGTATCTCTGGAGCAAGAAGGGAAGAGTGGAGCAGAAGGTTAGTACAATGTAAGCACTCTTCTTCCCAGGTCTCAGAGACAACTATATTGCTTCTAGTTCTTGTGCTATACTCTGCAGAGCCAGCAGAGTCCAGAACTCTCAGCCCACATATGCTAAGAGGGATAGACAACTGGTCAGAAGGAGACTTCAAGGGTTCTTTTGCTGGTACTGGGGGAAGGACTTTGTTACATTGTCTATACAAGTATATGTAGTCCCAGGACAGGAAGGGGCATGCCAGAGTTTGCAGTCTCAGGAAAGTAGGGACCCTGATCAGTTTTCTGGTTTTTGTTGGATTTTTTTGTCTTTTTTGGAGGGGGGAAGGCAGGGCAATTGAGGTTAAGTGACTTCCTGCCCAAGGTTATACAGCTAAGACCAAATGATCTTCATAACACAGGAAAATTCTAGCACCTGAACCTGGCCCTATGCCTTCTATTCTGCTGAGAGATAAGGAGCTATCCTAGCTGTGGGAAATATGGGGAACCAACACAACCATAAAGCAGAAGATGAATGCTCAAGCACTTGCACTGATACTTCCAAGTATATCAAATATGCCTTTTCTTGAAGTATAAAATGGAAGGAATGGCAATAAGCTAATTCTGGAACATTTAAATCATGAGAACAGCATCTGGCATAAAATGCCCAGTTCTCCCAAGAGTGCCACTGTCTGTAGTCAAAGACCTCAGGCCAAGGGTCTAGCAGCAACAGGAACTCTCTCCACAGTGGAAAGTTTTCTGGAGGATTTGAGGCACACTACCCACCCAAAGAAAAATCTCTTATTATTACTTAACAGTTTCATGTTAGCAATGCTCTGGCCACTACACCTCATTTTTCCCTTTTTGTATTTAGTCCCATGAGTAACCAAGCGGGGGGGCAGGGAAGAAGATAGACTTATATTCTTTATTGCAGAATGGACAAGATTCTCAACTGGTTTTCCATTGGGCAAATCACACATCAAAATACCTTCACAACAGGATGTCCTCCAGTAGATGCTTTTACTGCACCACGGCTCCCTTCAGTTTCATAGTGAGCTCGGTGATGGGTTTTGGGTTGTACTTCTATTTTCAGTTCACATTGTCCAAAATGAGTTGGTAAAGGCCAGTCTAGAGGAGGCAATGAGGATGTGCTACAAAGAAAACACAAAGGTGAATACTGCTTTAGCAAAAGAGAGAAACTATTTTGCCAGTGCCAGAATTTTAAACTAACTGGTCTCAGAAACAAAGTATTTAAAAAATAAAAATTGTGTTAAGCAAAATCACCTATCTAAAATAATAAAAACTATAGTTGCCCTCCCGTTTTCCAGTTGTTTTTTTATTGTTAAAATGGCTAATTTTGACCTCTGAACAGCTTATGGACTTTAAGTTTTTTAAAATAATACCCAAATCCTTTTTCATTCACTCCTATGCTTTTAATGGTAAAAATACTGAGGAAACTTTCTCTACCAATGAAAATCTGTAATTGCCACTTAGAGGCTTAAAGAGGTACCTGGCTTAAATGACTTGCCCAGTCATATAGCCAGAATGTGTAAGAGTTAAGACTTGAGATGGGTCTTCTTGACTCTGAGCCCACCCACGTATACATACACACAATGCAGTTTATAGGTTGGTGACTATGTTAGTAGAGAAAAGGTTAAGAATCTAAAATCTAATCTAGAGGTTAGAAACTCTACATGCATCTCTGATCCCAATTCCAACACAACTTCTCTATAGATTGCACCCTCTTATATACTTCCCCATCCCTTTTCTCTCTCTCACTTTCCCCTGCCTATCCTTTCTTCTCCCTTTTAGCCCTCAACTTATTCATTAATGAATTCTAAAAAAAGCTGTGTGCTGTCTCCCTCCTTTTTTGCAAAACTATTATTCTCTTATACTTAATGTTAAAAAGTTAAATCAAGGGGCAGCTAGGTGGCGCAGTGAGAGTGCCGGCCTCGGAGTTGGGATGACCCGAGATCAAATCCGGCCTCAGAAAATGAGCACCCACACATAAATAATGACTAGCCGTGTAACCTTGAGCAAGTTACTTAACCCCAATTGCTTTAAAAAAAAAAAAAGTTAAATCAATTCTATATATTACTTTCAAAATTGTTCTGTTGGTCATCACTTCCTTCTGCTCTCTAATGTGCATTTAAAAAATGTTTAAATGGGTATCTATAGGAATCTAAGCCTCCTAATTAAAAACTCCCTTCCCAAATAAAAACTGAAGAAAAAAATTTGAATAACTCAACTCTTGAATAACTCGCAACTCTTATCTGAGAACAATTCATAGTTTGATATAGAATCTTCTTTTTATGTTTGGTTGTATGCTCTTTTTTTTTTTAAGTGTTTAAATAGAGAATAAAAAAATCGAAACTATTAAAAAAATAAAAAGAAAGTGGAGAAAGTGAGCACAGATATCTTTTTCTATAGAAACTGGGCTACCAAACAGAGATATAGGAATATAACTCAGAGGGATAGTAGAGTCAAGTGAAAGCTTAAGGATACGGAAGATGTGGGCATTTTCAAGGGCAACAAAGAAAGAACCAGGAAATAAGAGAGGTTAAAAATTAGGAGGTGATGGGGCGGCTAGGTGGCGCAGTGAGTAGAGCGTCAGCCCTGGAGTCAGAAGGACCTGAGTTCGGATCTGACCTCAGACGCTTAACGCACACACAAATAAAAACCTAGCCGTGTGGCCTTGGGCAAGTTACTTAACCCTAATTGCCCAAAACCAAAAAAACAAGCAAAAAAAAAATTAGTAGGTGAGAAATGGAGAAAATTAGGAGCCCCCACCCCAAAAAAATTAGGAGGCAAAGCTCCAAAAGGATCATGGAATAGATGAGATCAACAGCATTAGCAGAAGGGCTAGTGTTGGCAAGAAGGCCCACTTCATCCTTTGTAGCTGAAACAAAGGAAGACTGGATGAGAGATCTTTTATGGGATGGGTATCTAGCTAAGGTATCTACTAAGAAGATATGGGGCAGTGGTAGTAGAAGCAACCCAAGGAGAGAACACAGGGAGTATGATAGAGTTGATCTGGCAAATAGTATTGAAGCTGGATAACAATCATACTAGACTAGGCTAGCCAAGATGGCAGAGAAAATCCAGAGTTCTCCCCAAAATTCTCCTCTAATCACCTTTAAGTAATGTCTCAAAAAAAAAACTCTGGAGTGGCAGAACACACAAAAGGATGAAGTGAAACAATTTTCCACCTTAAGACAACTTAGAAGGTGAAGGTCAGCAAGAAAGTTCTGTTGCACCAGCAGAGGCCACACACATCAGCAAACCAGCAGCTAGGGCAAATGAACTGGTAGAGCCAGCAGAGTATAGAACTCTCAGCCCACAGATGCTAAGAGGGATAGACAAATGGTCAGAAGGAGACACCAAGGGTTCTTTTGCTGGTACTGGAGGAAGGCCTTTGTTACATTGTCTGTACAAGTATATGCAGTCCCAGGGCAGGAAGGGGCATGCCAGAGCCTGCAGCCTCAGGAAAGCAGGAATGCTGATCACAGTTTTTTGGTTTTTGTTGGGTTTTTTTTTCTTTTTTGGAGGGGAGAAGGCAAGGCAATTGGGGTTAAGTGACTTCTTGCCCAAGGTTACACAAATAGTAAGTTATGTGTCTGAAGGTGGATTTGAACTCAGGTCCTCCTGACTCCCAGGCCAGTGCTCTATTCACTGAGTTACCCTAGCTGCCCCCTGATAACAATTTCAAGGCAAAAAAAAAAATACTTGTGTTACTCACAGATCAGAAGAATAAACAAACCTCTCCTTATATCATAGCACTTTGGAAGAACTGAGAACTTACAGACCCCCAGAACTAGATCTGAAAACAGCTGAACAAAAAACCTGAAGCTTGGGAAAGTGCTCCCTCCACCCCAGAAGCAGAGCCCAACTTTAACATAAATTAAAAGTCAAGAAATAAACTGGGAAAATGAGAAAGAAAGAAGAAAAATGTGAATTGGTCTCAGGCCCAAAAAGAATTCCTAGAAAAAGCTCAAAATAAAATTTTAAAATCAAATAACAGAAGCAGACAAAAAAAATTGGAAAATTAAAAGAAAGCAAGGAAAGAAAATCATAAAAAGAGTCAACAGTTTGATAAAGGATGAACAAAAAAATAATGAATGAAATAATACCTTAAAAAACAGAATAGGCCAAGGAAATGAGGTCCCCCCTACAAAAAAAAAAAAAATCCAAAGAAGAGAAGAATGCCTTAAAAAGCAGAACTGGCCAAATGAAAAAAGGTATACAAAAATTTACTGAAGAAAAGAATTCCTTAAAAAGTAGAACTGACCAAATGGAAAAGGATCATTGAAGAAAATAATTCCTTAAAAATTAGAACTGAGCAACTAAAATCTAATGACTCCATGAGACATCAAGAAACAATAAAACAAAATCAAATGAATGAAAAGATAGAGGAAAATGTGAAATAACTCATTTTTTAAAATGATCTAGAAGATTAAGGAGAGATAATTTTAGAATTATAGGACTACCTCAAGGCCATGAATCCAAAAAAAGGATTAGACATCAGATTTGAAGAAATTTCAGGAAAATTGCCCTGATATTCTAAAATGAGAGAGGTAAAATAGAAAATGGAAGAATCCATCAATCACCTACTAAAAGTGGTCCCAAAATGAAAACTTCCATGAATATGACAGCCAAATTCCAGAGCTCACAAATAAAGGAAAAAATACTATAAGCAGCCAGAAAAGAAAAAAATTAAGTATCATGGAGTTACAGTCAGGATAACATAGGACTTAGAAGCTTCTACATGAAAGAATCAGAGGGCTTGGAATATGGCATTCTGGAAGGTAAATGAGCTAGGATTATAACCAAAAATCACCTATCCAGCAAAAATGAGCATAACCCATCAGAGGTAAAAATAGTTGTTCACTGAAATAGAGAACTTTCAAGCATTCCTAATGAAGAGACCAAAGGTGAACAGAAACTTTTACTTTCAAATACAAGACTCAAGAGAGACATAAAAAGGTAAACAGGAATGAGAATAATAAGGGATCCAATAAGGTTAAACTGTTTACATTCCTATATGGTAAGACAGTTTATAACTCCTAAGAACCTTATAAGTATTCAGGTAGTTTGAAGGCATTTATGTAGATGGCATAGGTATGAATTGAATATGATGGGATGATTATCTAAAAAAATAAAATTAAGGGCTGAGAAAGAGAAATACCCTAGGAGAAGGGAAATGGAGAGATGAAATGGAGTAAATTATCTCATTTAAAAAAGGCATAAAAGAGCTTTTACACTGGAGGAGAAGATGGGAAAACATGGAAGGGAGTACACAAACCTTACTCTCTTTGGAAATGACTCAAAAAGGAAATAACAAACACTCAGTTGAGTATAGAAATCTATCTTACCTATAGGAAAGTAGGAGAGGAAGGAGGAGCAACTGACAAAAGAAAAAGCTGACTGGGGATAGCAAAAGTTAGAAGCAAAAACACTTTTTAGTATGGACGAGGTGAAAGAAGAGAGAAACTAGGATAAATGGGAGAAAAATAGGATGGAAGGAATACAAAGTAATCATAACTGAAAAAAATTTACAGTATACTTCTCTGATAAATGCCTCATTTCTCAAATATATACAGAAATGAGTCAAATTAATAAGAATATAAGTTATTCCCCAATTGATAAACGGTCAAAGGATAGGATCAATCAAGTAGTTTTCAGACAAAGTAATCAAAGCTATTTATAGTCATGAAAAAATGCTCTAAATCATTATTGACTGGAGAAATGCAAATTAAAATAACTCTGAGGCACCATTCCACACCTGGGGAATGGCAAAGAAAATTGTGGTATATGACTACAATGGAATACCATTGTGCTACAAGAAATGACAAGTAGGATGCCTCTCAGAAAAACCTGGACTTACATGAAGTGATGAAAACTGAAATGAACAGAACCCAGGAGAACACTGTACACAGTTATAGCAACAGTGTATGATGATCAGCTGTGAATGACATGACTTCTCAACAATACAATGATGTAAAATGAAAAAATGCTATCCATTGCCAAAGAAAGAACTGATGGAATCTGAATGGAAATTGAAGTACGCTTCTATTTTAACCTTTTTTTGGTCTGTGTTTTCCTTCAAACATGACTAATATGGAAATATGTTTTGCATGACTGCACATGTATAAACTATATCAAATGGCTTGCCTTCTCAATGAGGAAGGAAGAAGGGAGAAAATTTGGAATTCAACATTAAAAAAACAAATTTTTAAAACTGTTTATACATGTAATTGGGGAAAATATAAAATATTAAATAAAATAAATGCACCATGAGAAGAAGAAGAAGAAGAGGAAGAGTAAGAAGAGGAAAAGGAAGAAGAGAAATGGATAACAAATCTGTAGCTGGGGATGAACTAGACACTACTCAAGATATAAGGGCAGCTAGGTGGCACAGTGTATAGAGCACTGGGCCTGAAGTCTTCCTGAGTTCAAATCTGGTCTCAGACACTTACTAACTCTATGACCCTGGGGCAAGACACCTGACCCTATTTGCCTCAGTTCCTCATCTGTAAAAATGAGCTGGAGAAGGAAATGGCAAACCACTCCAGTATCTTTGCCAAGGAAACCCCAAATGGGGTCACAAAGAGTAAGACACAAGTGAAAAAAGGACTCAAGGGTGTCTAGGTGGCGCAGTGAGTAGAGCGAAGGCCCTGGAGTCAGAAGGACCCGAGTTCGGATCCGGCCTCAGACACTTAACACACACAAACAAGAACCTAGCTGGGTGACCTTGGGCAAGTTACTTAACCCAATTGCCCTCCAAAAAAGAAAAAAAAGGAAAAAAAAGGACTCAACAGACTCAATATATAAATGACATTAAAAATGGCTGGTAACAATTAAATAGTAGAGGGTCCTTTCAAAAATCTCATTTATACTACAGTCTTTAAATAGCACAATATTCATATCATGCTAAATGAAAATCTGTCTTATACTTAAAAACTTCAGAGAAGGCAATGCATAGATTAAAAACTGGCAATAACCAAATATATTGTCCTACGAAAAAGGTAGAAAAATAGAAGAAGTGACTTTAAATAGTTTATTACACACAGCAATTGATCAATAAATGTCTTTTGAATTTATTTAACTTTCAAGAATAGAATGAGAATAAAAGAAAATGAGTGGCACTAATAAATCAAAAAGACCCTAGGTTTGTATCCCAAAGAAATCGTAAAAAAAGGGAAAAGGACCCATATACACAAAAATATTTATAATAGTTCTTTTTGTGGTGGCAAAGAATTGGAAATTGAGGGGATGCCCATCAACTGGGGAATGGCTGAACAAGCTGTGGTACATGAATGTAATGGAATACTACTGCTTCATAAGAAATGATGAGCAGGTGGATTTCAGAAAAACCTGGAAACACTTAGATGAACTGATGTTGAGTGAGGTGTGTGATGATTAACTATGACAGACTTAGTTCTTCTAAGCAATACAGTGATCCAAGACAATTCCAAAAGACTAATGATGGAAAATGCTATTCAGATTCAGAGAAAAAACTAGAGAGTTTGAATGCTGATCAAACATACTATTTTCACTTTTTCTTTTTGTTTTTTCTTTCTTTCTTATGGTTCTTCCCTTTTGTTCTTATTCTTCTTTCACAATATGACTAATGTAGAAATATGTTTAACATGATTGATGTGTATAACCTATATCAAATTGCTTGCTGTATTTTTTTTTTTTTTAGCTTTTTGGAGGGGAGCAGGGCAGGGCAATTGGGGTTAAGTAACTTACCCAAGGTCACATGTCTAGTAAGTGTTAAGTGTCTGAATCCAGATTTGAACTCAGATCCCCCTGACTCCAGGGCTGAACCTAGCCACCCTGAATTGCTTATTATTTTGGAGAGGGAGAAAAACTTTGAACTCCAAAATCTTACAAAATGAATGCTAAAAACTATCTTTACAGGTAATTGGAATAAATAAAATACTATTAAGTAGGGAGAAAAAAAGAAAGCTAACAGGGTGTGTATGAAGCATAATGTTCAGATGACAGGAGGAAGAAATACTCCATGCTGGTCAGAATGTTTCTATAGAATCGTGTGCTTTATTTAAAGATAATGAAGACTGTAATATCTATTGCTTAGATGTCAACATGCTTTTGAATACTATATAAATCTTGTCTAACAGTATATACATCTGGGACAGATAGAAAAGATGGATAATAAGCTGGGCCCAGAGTTGAAAAGGAGGAAAGAAGGACAGACTGCTTTTGGGAAACTTCAAAACTATTTTTCTGAAACAAGGATTCCCATGAAAGCAAAATTTTAGTGGTACTGCATTGTAGCAGTGAGTGTGCAACCACTGCCTCTGAAGATGCAATGTGAGTATTGAAGGAATTATTGGAATTGAGTGAACCACACTGATACCATCTTTTAACTCAATTCTGGATCTAGCTCAGATCTAGCTTTCTATTCAATTATAGGTCTAGTCCAATTTCTGTCCTATGAGGAAATTTCATTCAATGATAAGAACTAGGAGAAAACTTTACTGCATTGTCTAAAACCAGTCCCACATGGCTAGGCCACCCTACCTGCTGCTTAGAGACTCTTAAATAAGGACCTAGGTTATGATGACCAGAAACTCAGTGAGATGCAATGAGTTTTCTCACAATTATGTATCTTAAGCAATCCATATGACCCAAATGGCTTATCTGAAAACTGGATCAATTATTGTTTCCATATCTATTTGACTAAATACAGTCACGTGGGGGGAGTGAGATACCTCTTTTTTTGATTTCAGGAAATTGAACTGGTTTGAACTCTACTTTCCAACTCAAAAACTTTTCAATCTTTCTTCCAATTAGAAATCAGATTACCTAATGTTGTATCTTGGTTAATTGTTTCCTTTTAATTAGTTGGTATTAATTGCTTTTAATGCATGAAAATCTATCTCCCCCTGTACTCAGGGTCTAATGCCAAAGCTGAGGAAGGCTGGGTCCTGATTTGTCATACAATTAGCATACACTGCTTAATAAATTTATATGCTTGGAAGTTCAAACCTGTGTTTCCTCAGTCATATCATTTTTCACCTGCCATAGTATCACAGAGAGCAATGGAGAGTTCAAGAATAGGTATAATAAGGCAATAACCCTAACAATCATGAGACTCCAAAGTACATCAAGAAGTTATATGACAGGAAAAGAAGAAGGGGTGGTTAAATGGCAAGAGAGATGACAGCTGAATGACCAGAACATTACATGGGTAATCTCATGAGGTGGGAAGAAACCAAGGAAGGCTGCCACAGCAAATTGGGTACACCCTTACCCCTTCTGGGAGAACATGAACAAGAGTCATGCAAGATGGACTAAATAAGAATGGGTTACAATATGCATTACTGAATAGAATTCTCAATTCACTAAGATCACAGATTTAGTTGAATGTGAGTATTTGATGAAGATATTAACAAAACAAAATGTTTCCAGAGCAAGGAAGTTAAGGTTCTAGAAACCAAAGCCCCTTGTTGAAGTAAATGGGCTGTGAATATGATTCAGTGTCACATCACTGGATATTCAAGCAAAGGATGGATAATCAGTTGACAGTGAAGTTGCAGCAGGGATTGGGCATAATGTGGGACTAGATAACTAAATTCCCTTCCAACTCTAAATGTTCTGTAGCTAAGAAACAAAAAGATGGAGAATTTTAAGAAATGTGGATGCTTTCCAAACAAACTGTGGGCACAATCAATTGGCAAGAAAGAAAAGAGCCAAAAGTGGCTAAACCTGACAACTAAAGATGCAGCCAGAAAAGCCATAAGAAGTAGAAATCACACCAGATAGAATATAAGGAAACAGTATAATCATAAAGGGTTAACATCACACAAATAAGAAAGGGATATATTTATAGCTGATAAAAATTATAACAACTATATTATCAATGGATAAAGAGCTGGGTCTGTAATCAATCAGATCTGAGTTCAAATTCAGCCTCAGATACTTACTAGCTGTATAAGCCTGGGCAAATAACCTCTGATATTCTAAATTTCTTCAACTGTAAAATAGGCGTTAATAATAGTATATACCTTACAGAGTTGTTTCAAGGATCAAATGAAATCACTACCAATGAGCCTGCCACATAGAAGCTATATAAATAGCTTTCCTTATGAAGTAACCAACAGAATTTTATGAAAACATACTGTTGTAGATGATTTATTAGCACAGAAAGTGAAAGCTTTATCTTTTTTATAGGCCATATAAATTAGGAAATAAATAAACTTGAGGAAGTTTTCTGCCCACATATGAGCTATGTTCCTTGGATGGTAGAATTCCTAAGGTATCCTTAATTCAGAATACATTAATGTGTAAGACCTAAGTGGTAATTACTTTGCCACATTCAATATTGATCAAGTGCCTATTAAACTACCACCTCCCACTTTTTTTAGTTTAGTTTTTTTAAGTGTATATATACATAGATACACACATATCTACACATATCTATTTACACACACACACACACACACACACACACACACACACATATTTTAAGTCTATTCAGCAAATACGAGAGGAGCTATGCAAGGTCCTGGAAACTCAAGGAACGCCAAATGCAACAACAGTCTCTGACAGCAAGACGGATATAAGACACACATGGACAAAACAAAAAAGTACTAAGTACTAATCACAGGAAAGATGTGGGGAGCGGGGTTGAATGTGAGGGAGGCTTTATAGTTTGAAGGAAGATCAACCTTCTGAGTGATGTGAAAGCATATGAGGCCTCCAAGATGGCTGAAAAGCAAGAAGTGGACTGCTGAGTTCAAAGAACAGCTCATAGCACAAACTGACTGGAATGTAAAGGGATGAAGGGGACTAATAAGAACTAAAGTGGGAGAGCAAAATCAGAAAGCTGATGGCACTAAAGTGAGGTGAAGGAATCTGTATTTTTATTCTAGAAGCAACAGGGAACCACTGAAAGCTTTTGAAGGGAGGATGAGTGGAATGAGTTGTATGTGCAAGAAGGGGGGGCAAGAGAAAAGTTCTTTTGGTAGCTCTAGAGATAATGGCTAAAAAGGGGAGAGAATGAACACAGAAATCCTGAGTAGGAGGTCATTACAACAATTTGGGTGAAAAGTGATTGACATTGGATGAAGATGGTGGTTATGGGAGTGAATAAGAGACAAATATAAGAACTGGAATAGAGGAATGAGACAAAGTTCAGAAAAAGCAACAGTGTTGTTTACAGTAAAGGAAATGGGAAAAAAAACAGTAAAGGAAACATCACTCATGAAGTTCTATAGCCTAGAGAAAAAGTTAAGAGATTTATCACCTGTTCTGAAGCATATAAAAATTTATATGGCAGATACCAATTAGTTTTATTTCCAAAGAGGACAAAATAAGTGATAAGGAAGATAAAATATAATACAGAAAAAATTTCTTTATTTTCAGAGTGAATAAACACTAAAGAAGTTTACCAAGGGAGATTATAACAACTCTCTATCATATTTGAAACATTTTTTAAAAAGAAGAGGTACAGAGTTATGAAGCCTGAGGTAATGGAGTCGAGAAGATGGGTTCAAGCCTTTCTTCCAAACACAGAGCAGCTGTGTAATCACAGGCAAGGACTTAACTGCTCAGAGCCCCAGGAATCTTTCACAGTATGGGGTGTTTTTTTCCACAATGAAAGTTTCTTACATGTATTAAAAATTGCAGGTCCACTCCAATTCCTCCCTACTCTACCCTCCCAAGTTTTTTTTTTTTATTTTAAAACCACATGAAGTTTAAAAAAAAAAAACCTTGGGGGCCGCTAGGTGGCACAGTGAGTAGAGCGCTGGCCCTGGAGTCAGAAGGACCTGAGTTCGGATCCGACCTCAGACATTTAACATACACAAACAAAAACCTAGCTATGTGACCTTGGGCAAGTTACTTAACCCCAATTGTCCTCCAAAAAAAAAAAAAACACATGAATAAAAAGCATTAAAAAACTTCCAAGGAACATGATGTTAAAAAACACATTTCAGTTCTGTATTATAAATTAGTTAATGGGAAAGGGAGAAAAGAACTGACAAGGGAAACAGATAAATGGAAATGAAGACTAGTAGAAGGGGATGGAGAAAAGTGGTAGAGAAAGACAAAGAGGCATTGATAGGAGAAAAAAGAGTTACAGATTTTCCACTGAGTGTTGATAAGGTACATACTCATCACAAATGTTCATCTGTCAAAGATCAAAGAGCTGTCTAGTAGCAGAGTCAAAATCAGAACTCCACCAATCTAATATCCTATCACCAAAATCATTATGCCTCACACTACAGTATAACCTGTCTGCCATTTAAATATTCTACAATTGTGGCTAGCTACCCAAAAAAGTATCAAAATCACCCCCAAAACACCTTAATAAAAAAAGATTTAACTTGAATTTTAAGCTACCTACTCTAAAAAAAAAAATCACAGAGGCGGCTAGGTGGCGCAGTGAGTAAGAGCACTGGCCTCGGAGTTGGGATGACCCGAGATCGAATCCAGCCTCAGAAAATGAGCACACACACATAAATAATGACTAGCTGTGTAACCTTGAGCAAGTTACTTAACCCCAATTGCTTTAAAAAAAAAATCACAAAACATTATTTTGCACAGAAGTTACATTAAGTGAACCACATAATATCTAAGTTAATTTATTCCTAAGAAAAAATCAAATTTATTTGTTTGTATTCCCTTACCGAAATATGGGAGTATGGCCAGGCTTTGGTTTATTCCAGGTAAAGTGCGAAGGAACTGAAAGAAATTGGTCACTAGACACATCTTTCTTTAAAGGATGCTGAGACCCAGGGGTATCATCTATGGTAGTCTCTAAGGATGGTGATAAATTTCCTTGGTCATCTGAACAAACATCTATTTTTCCTGGTAAAGTGGCAGTTTGATCCTCAGAAGTCTTTCTTGTTTTCAGAGGGATATCAGTCTCTGCACAGCACTGAAATGAAAAGTGTGCAGGACTCAGGCTTTGCACACCATGGAGAGAAGTACTTAGCCATGTGTCTTCTGTTATACTCCCCCTGGGAGAGTGACCAGGAGAGTGGGTTGGTGAATGATGAGGCGAGAGTGAGCCAGCATAACAAATCTCAGCACTGGAGTGTCGTCGCTTCCCACATGGGGAGGTAGGTCTTGATGATGGCCTGGATGTTGGTCTAGGGCTAAGCCAATTTTCATCAGTGATACTAGTTCTAGGAGAATGACAAGGAGACTGTCTAGGCGATAATGAGTGTCCAAATCCATACTGTTGTTGCCAAGATTCATCACTAGGACAACCTCTTGGAGAACCACCAGGAGAAGCTAAAGGAGACCCAAGTGTAAATCGGGCAGCAGCTTCATTGAGCTCAGACTCTACATCATCATAAACATGAGAGATAGACTCACAAGAAGAAGCATCTGAGAACCAACTCCTGGAAGAAATGCTGCTAGCTGGGCTTGGACTAAGGGATGAGTCTCTGTATGATGGTTCAAGAGGAAGATAGAGATGATCCCTAGAAGGTCTTTCCAAATAATCACCTTCTGAACCATTTGTGTGCAGTTCATCTTCATGAGCATCTATTCCTTGATGACAATTGGGAGAAATGGATGTAATTTGAATACTAGGGCATTCAAAGGGTTTCGGACCACCTAGTGGACTATACTTAGATTCAGGAATCTCACAAATTCCTTCATAGTTTTTGTGACCTTGCAGCTGAAGAGGCTGTGACAAAACTGAGGTGTGAGACTGTAATCCATGGTGAGGAATACAAATTGGCTGGTTTACAGTTGATGGAGACTGATCTACATTAAAGATGTAAATGGATGCACAATCAGCTGGTTCAGTATCTGGTGGGGAAAGAAAAAAAAACACAATGACTACAAATAATATAAATGAGAAGAACGTAAAATATGAAGTTGAATGCTTATTAATTGTTATAACAATTTTGATTCCCAAAGAGTAGAATACTTCCTCCCTTTCTATTGAGAAAGGAGACTACAGGTATAGAATGTTGTACACAATTAAGATGCAGTCACCGGTGACTGTATGTAACTATTTTTCTTTGTTACAAGGCAGAACTCATAGGGAATTGGGGGAAGAAAGAGGGAGATAATCATTGATGTAAAAACAAAAATCATCAATAAAACTTTAAAAAAGAAACTGAAGGGATAGAGTGACTCACAGAAGATAAAATGGACAAGTTTCATTACATAAAATTTACAAGCTTTGCACAAAAAAAAAAAAAACCAGTGAAGTAAAATTAGAAGGGAAATGGGTAACTAGGAAAAAATCTTTGTAGGAAGTTTGAAAAGTGTCTCATATGCAAGATATATAAGAAATTCATTCAAATTTATAAAAGCTAGAACCATTCCAGTAGATAAATGGCAAAAGATATGAATAGGCAGTTTTCAAAGGAAGAAATTCAAGCTATTTATAAACATATAATAATACTCCAAATCACTATTAATTAAATGCAAATTATAGCAACTCGAGGTTCTACTTCACACATGCATCAGTTCGGCAAAGATGACAAAAGGGAAAATGACAAATGTCAGGAGGGTTATGGGAGAACAGGAGTATTTAATGCATAGCCAACAGAGCTGTGAAGTAGCACAACCATTTTGAAAAGCAATTTGGAATTATTCCCCCAAAAGTTACCAAATTGTACATGCCTTTGACTAAGAAATACCATTAGTAGGCTTGTACCCTAAAAAGAACAAAATAAAAAGGAAATGGATCCATATGCATGGCAGATGTTTTTCATGGCAAATAAAGTGGTACCCACCTATGGGGTTAAATTATGATATGTGAATGTGATAGAACATTACTGTACCGTGAATGTAACGGATTGCTACATTGGAAAAAAAAATGCCAATTTGAGACAAAACGGAAAACAACTCTATAAACTGATGTAGAGTGAAATGAACAAAAATAGGAGAACAATTTATAAAATGACATGAGCATTAAACAGAAACAACTTTGAAAGACTTTAGAACTCTTGTAATGTAATGATAGATCACAATTCTAGAAGAATAAAGATTAGTTAGCCACCTCCTGCCAGAGAAATAATGGACTTAAAAATGCAGAATGAGGCATATATTTTGGACATGGCAATGTAGTAATTTATTTTATTTGAATATGCACATTTGTTTTGAGTGTTTTCTTTTTTTATTCAGCTAGAGGGAAAAGTAAGAGGGGAAAAATAAGTACCTGTTTATTTGGGGAAAATGAAGACAGAAGAAAATTTTTTAAGAGAAGGTAAAATAAATCAGCCCACCCCAGCTCCATCGGTAATCAACATTTTAGGTCAGCTAGAGATTTTTTTAAATTATACACATACACTTGTATTTCTAACATTTATAGAACTGTAAAAAAATAATAATAAAGTTAACAAAGTCTATTATGTAGGCCAATAAGCTCCAACCTAGAATAGTGCTAAAAATTTTAGGCCAAGCTGAACTCTGAATGGATATATGCTTAATCTACATTTGCTGATATGGTTGAGAGAATGATTGATTCCTCAGCACCCTTTATCACATTCAGCATTTTGCTGGTTATAAAAAACAAAAACAAAAACAAGAAAAATAATACAGATAGTTCAGTGAAACCTGTAACAACTGCTACAAAGTAACTCAAAGGTCACAGAGTGTCAATAGCACTATCTTCACATAAAAAGTCTAAATCCTTCCTGGAATAATTCAATCCAAGTCAATCCTACCATATTGAGTGCCCCTTGAGAGCTTCTAAACATCCCATAAGTTTGGGGCTTTTTTGGTTTTTTGTTTGTTTGTTTGCTTTTTGGAGGGAGGAAGGCGGGGCAGTTGGGTTTAAGTGACTTGCCCAAGGTCACCTGGCTAGTAAGTGTTAAGTGTCTGAGGCCATATTTGAATTCAGGTCCTCCTGACTCCAAGGCTGGTGCTCTATTCACAGCACCAACTAGCTACCCCAAAAGATCCCATAAGTTCAACAATTACTAAAATAGATTTGGGCACTGTCAGCTTTGTTACTGACATGAGTATCTGTTGCTGTTGTTGTTCAGTCATTTCAGTCACGTTTGACTTCATAAACCCATTTGAGGTCTTCTTGAAAAAGATAATGCCATTTACTTCTCTAACATAAATATTTACAACCATTTAAAATATCGAGTATGATAGGCAAGGTATTTATGTTCATACTAGTTATATAGTTGAACTCGATTATCTTTACCTTTGGCATTCACTAAGAAACGTGCTTTAAAGTAAAGTGCTTTTAAAGGTTTACAAATCTCAACAATCCCATAGGCAGCACAATTATCCCCATTTTAAAGATGTAAAAAGTGAGTCTTAGAGTCTGAAATCTTACTTTCTAATTCTTATCCTAATTGTGTGGTTTTGCTCTTCTTTATATTCTAATCTATTTACACTGTTCCTGGTGCATACTAAGCACCTAAGACTATTGAATGAAACTTAGGTTTTCTTGACACTAAGTCTAGAACTCCACCTACTAAGACATTTAGCTGTCTCTAATTAATTAAGAGCTGGATTATATAATGAATGCTGTAGAATTTCAGAAGAAGAGATCACTAAAGATACACTTAAGGAACACTTCATAGGCGAAATAGATGAGCTGAAGGAATTATAATCCTTCTACTCACACAGGTTGGCAAATTTGTTTCATCCTGACTCCTCACTTTTATTCTTCCCACATACTGAATCATGTGTCAAAACTTACTGTTTCTGCCTCCACAATATCTCTTGAATTTGACCCCTTCTCTCTTCATCCACAGAGTCATCACCCTAATTCAGACCCTTATCACCTCTTGCCTGTATTTACCTCCTAATTTATTCCTTGCCTCGAGTCTCTTGCCATTTGAATATATCCTCCACACACCTGACCATAATTTTCCTAAAACACAGATGAAATATCTGCCTTCTCAATAAACTCCAGTGGCACCTTATTATCTCTAGCGTCAAATATAAATTCTTCTGTATGGCACTTCAAACTCTTCACAATCTGGTTCCAACCTACCTTTCCAAATTTGTTTCACATTATTTCCCTCATGGTCCCTATGGGCCAAACAGGCCTTCTTACTGTTATTCTCTGTCTCTGCTTTTGCACTGACTGGCAGCCTTCCAAGTATGAAATGTACTTCTTCCTCAACAATGCCTCTTAAGACTCTCTAGACTTCAAACCTAGATCAAGTGTCACCTTCTACATGACGCTCTTCCTGATCCCCATGCCACCTGTTAATGCCTTCTTCCCCTTGAAATCAACCTTTTATCACACATACATATATACATATATATTTATATCTCTGTGTTAGTAGTACTTAATACTCCTTTTTTTTTTTAATGTGTCAGGGACTCCTAAGGCAATCTGGTTAAGTCTATGGACCCTTCCTCAGAAAAATGTTTTTAAATGCATAAAATGAAATACACAGTATTACAAAAGAAACCAATTATTTTGAAACCAATTAACAGTTATCAAAACACTGAAAAAAAATTCATGGACCCAAAGTTAAGAACCTGGCTCTATATGCACATGTTGTCTCCTTCAATAGAATGTAAGCTCCTTGAGGGCAGGAATTGTTTCACATCATAGCAATAGGGGGCTAATCCTTATTGACTGAATGGACCCTGAACAGGAGTAGTACATAAGGAGTGATCTTTATCATATTTGAGAAACTGTGCAGAATATTCAATGATCCTAAGCTGCTCTGCACCATAAAGATGCAACTCTTTAACAATACTCTTCCATTGATGGCAAAAAGCTTCAAATCCTTTAACACCTAATATCAGAAGAATAAAAATTACAAATAACTCAAAAGATAATGTAAAATCGACACTACAATTGGAGTAGTACAAACATAATTTCCAAACAAAGAAAAGGAAAGAGGACTGTATAAAAAACTGTTACATTTATTCAAGAACTACACTAAATTTAACAAGGTTGTTCTGTTTGTGTACACTTCTGTATTTTCTTCTTTTGTGCATTTCAAGAAGTGCAACAAATACATGTATTCATGCAAATAAATCAATACTTTGGTTATGTGTAAGAATACGCAGCTCCTTTTGTGTCTCTAGTCCATCACCTTTTTGCCACAACAGATGAGGTTTATTTCAGTCTGGGTCTATCAAAGTCAGATCAATAGCTACTGCTCTGGTCAAGGTTCTAAGGTCTCCCAAAGTCATTTCCCCTCATACTATTAATGTGGTCAGTTGTGCAACATGCCCTCCTGGTTCTTCTTACGTTCTGTATCTCATCTAAGTCTTTCTGTACTTCTTCATATCTGGCATAATTACGATTTTTTTATTCACATTCCACAGTTTGTTCAGCCATTTCCCAGTAGATAAGTACCTATTCTGATTCCAGTTCTTTGCTACAATTAAGTACTAGTATATTCTTTTTTTATTACTGTTTTTTTTCCCCAATCAGCAAAAATTCACCTTCCTGACTCAGCCAAATTCAAATCAAGCTTCAGATACTTACTGGTTGAGTGACCTTGGGCAAGTCACTTAACAACTGTTTACCTCAGTTTTCTCAACTGTAAAATGGGGATAATAACAACGCCTACCTCATAGGGTGGCTGTGAGGCTCAAATGAGATGTTTGTAAAAGCACTTATGAGCACAGTCCCTGGCACAGTGTAGGTGCTATGTGAATGTCTATTTCTTTCTTTTCCCTATTCCCCTTTACCTTAACTTCCCAACTCTCCCACTGAGAAAGAAAAACAAGACCTGTTAAAGCTGTGCATAGCTGAGCAAAACAAAATTCCAAATTAGTGATACAACCAAAAAAAGTCTCATTCTGAATCCTTCCCCACCTGCCTGCTAGAAGTGGGTAGCGTGTTTTATCATTAGTCTTCTGGAGTTCATAAGTCTTTCAAAGTTGTCTTTACAACATTGTTGTTACTGTAAAAGTTATTCTCCTGTTTCTGCTCACCTCACTCTATATCAACTCATATCTTTTCAGTTTTCTCTAAATAGTAAGTATCCTGTCACATTTATATACCGTAACTTACTCAGCCATTCTCCAACTGACAGGCATCCCCCTCAGTTACCAATTCTTTGCCCCTACAAAAAAAAGCTATAAATATTTTTGTACAAGTCCTCTTCTCCTGGACACTCTGTTCTCTCTAGATTTTTGTGACACTGATCTCTGCAGGTAGTGGATAAAGCGCTGGACTTGGAGTCAGAGTGACCTGAGTTCAAATCCTTATTGAGACACCTGCTAGCTATGTTGATAGTGATCACAAAACTAGAGAGGGCAGAGATTCCAGGAGAAGAGGGTGACTATCAAATGTAGCAGAAGAATGAGTATAGAAACAATGCCATTAGATTTGGCAGATAAGAGATCACTGGTAATTTTGAAAAGAACAGTTTTACTCACTTGAATGATGCTGTGCTATATCTAAACCTCATAAAAATAGAAGTAAAAAGTAATACAACAAATTGTTTTTAAAATTTGTTTCCATAAAGCAAATACTTAGTATACACAATATTTACAAGCAATTAATCAGGGCAAGAAGAGGAAATGTTACATAAAATTTCAGTGCCAATATCTATCAAAAAGGGTAAACACCTTCAAAATACTGTGTTGACTTTTTTCAAATATACTGAATCTTAATAAGTTCAGTTCTAACCAAAACAGAGGTGCCCAAGGAAATGTCCTAGGCAGGCTCAAAGAACTGCTGAAAATGAATAGCTAAAAACCGACCCTGAAGTGCTGTGGAAAGACTCCAAAACCCTGCTCTCCATTCAGATCCAACATAAACTGTTTTGCAGGACCTAGCACCCTCACATATAGTATCACGTTTTACAGTTATCTGTGTTGGTATTTAATTGCCCCCAGTAAAGTAAGCTCCCTGGGAGCTGAAACTCTTTCTTATCTCAACTTCACAATCCTCCAGTATATTCTTAGTCAGCTAAGATTATACACTTATATCCCCATTTTAGAGATGAGGAAACTAAAGCCCAGAGAGGGTAACTTGGCCAAGGCCACGCAAATACTGAGCTTTAGAGATATATTCCAAACCCAGATCTTATGACTCAAATTCTAGCACTCTTCCTCTGTACCACACTGCTTCCTACAAAGGTGACAAGGAAGGAATCCAAGATGGCTTTTATTGTTATTTTATGAATTACTAGATCAAAGTTAAACTGGTAATATAGTAATAATGTACCATAACTTGTATTTGCTTTGCAGTCTGTGTACAGTCATGACACATTCTATATCTATATGAGGCATTCTATATCTATATGAGGCAGCAAGGTGGTATAGCAGGCAGAACACTGTATCTGCAGTCAGGAAGCCTCCATCCAACTTTATACAGTTACTTCAGATTTGTTCAACTATTTTTCAGTTATATCCAACTCTTCGTGATCCCTTTTCTTGGCAGAAATACTGGAGTGATTTGCTATTACTTTGTCCAGATCATTTTACAGATAAGGAAACTGAGGCAAAGAGGATTAAGTGACTTGCTCAAAGTCACACAATTAGTAAGTGTCTGGAGGCCACATTTGAACTCAGGAAGATGAGTCTTCTTGATTTCAGGCCTGTAACTCTATCCAGTGTTCCACTTAGCTGCCCTTATATTGTTACTAGTTGTGGGCAAGTCACTTTTCCTCCGCCTGCCTCAATCTTCTCATGTGTAAAATGAAGGTTAATAACAGCACCTACCTCCCAGGGTTGTTGTGAGAATCCAATGAGGTAACTGTAAAGCATTTAAGCTGGGTGCCTAGTAGCAGGTGCTATATAAATGTTAGTTATCATATTCCTTATTATTATTATACTTGAAGAAGACCTTTAAAAACAATAAGCTGCTAATTATTCCATAAAACTAGTATTTGAAATTGACTTTTTATGTGCTAAGGGGATGCTATACTGAAAGAAGTACTCAGGGGGGTCTGGAAGGGAAAAGGAAAACTTCACATAAAGAAACGAATTCTGAAGGAAGAGAAAGACAACCTGAAAGACAGGGGTCCAAAAGTGAGACATTTCTGGGAGAGGGAAACCATGAGCAAAAGTTTTGAAGGCAGAAGTGTTTGTGTGTTGAAGACAGCAAAGAAATCTGCATAACCAATAAAGCAAGCCCAAGTTGGAAAGTAATGCGAAATTAGAGTAGCAAAACCTTGGAAGGACCTTGAAGAACAGGGTAAGCAGTTTAAATGTGACAGAGAAACAACAGGAAGTCACAAAGATTTATGAGTAGGGATATTCCATGACCAAAATGGCATTTAAGGAAGTTTGGTATAGCCTGTCAGCTAAATCAGAGACAGGAGAGACAGTAGGATGCCACAAAGCAGGAATCTTAAGTCAGATTAAGAGGACCTGTTCCAAGCTGGTGGCTATGAACAAGAAAAGATGAAGATCTGAGAGAAGAGACAAAAGATGTAAACAGAACTTAGTGAAAGACTGGTGTTAGAAGCACAGAAGAAAAGAAAACAAAACTGAGTTTTATGAAATCTGCAACACCCTCTACCAAAAGCAAGGAATAGTAAAAATTCAAATGACATAGAAAATATCCTTGGGTTTAAAATAAACAAAAACACGTAAAATTCCTAGGGGCACCTAGGTGGTGCAGTGGATAGAGAACTGGGTCTGGAGTCAGATAAGACTTGAGTTTAAATCTGGCCTCAGACACTAGATGTGTGACCCTGGGCAAGTCACTTAACCTTGTTTGCCTCAGTTTTCTCATGTGCAAAATGAACTACAGAAGGAAATTACAAACCACTCCAGCATCTTGGCCAAGAAAACTCCAAATGGAGTCACAAAGACTAAGAAACGACTGAACAACAAAAACTCCTAAGAGGGCCTGCTTACTACTTACAATAAATGCAGCCAAAATCAGATGAATGCATATTCACAGGTATGCAAGAATGGAGAATGTTATCCCTTTAAATATATATGCTTTAAAATTAAAAGATTTTTATTTTCCTGAGCCATAACTGTTTCTCTTTCTAAGATGCAAGTCCCTTCCCCTCCTCCCTATTCTTTACATGCTCCCAATAAATCTAAGGTAAGAAATGGTTTTATTTGGTTGGAAGTGAGTCTCCTTTGCTCTTACCCCCCAATCACCAATCAAGATGCCAAATCTTGTTTTCTCTCTCTTCACCTCTCTCATATATATCACCTTCTCTCCACTCACAGCCACCACACTAATTCAGGCCCTCATCACTTCTCACCTAGACAGATGATAGTCCAACAGTCTACTAATTGGTATCACTGCCTCAAGTCTCTCCTCTTCAATCTTTCTTTCACAAAGCTCCTTCACTGGGGTGTGACCATGTCACTGCCTGCTCAAGAAGATCCACTGGCTCCCTAATGACTTTGAGATCAAATGCAAACTTTTTCAGCAATGTATGGCCTGAGTTTAAATACGGCCTCAGACACTTAATACTCACTAGCCATGTGACCTTGGGCAAGTCACTTAACCCCAACTGCCCTGCCCTCACTCCTTCAAAAAGCAACTAGAAGCTACTTGATAGGGGAGAAAATTAATAAAACAAGTAATCCAATGTCTAATCTTATTTTGGGGAGAAATTACCACATACAATTCTCAAGTAATGAAGAAATGAAAAAAATTAACTAAAAATAATCTTTACCCAACAAAAGTTATTGTTTTTAATGAAATAGGCAAATATTTACAAAAACATAAAATACACAGATTAACAGAATAAAAACAGAGAATTTGCCTGTCCAAAAAAAAAAAGAAAAGAAAACCACGCAAAAAAAAAATATATATATATATAGAATTTAAATAACCCAGTCTTAGAAAACAAAATTGAATAAGCCATACAGGAACTTCCAAAGGAAAAAAACTTCAGGACCAGATGAATTTTCAAATGAGTTTTAACATAAAAGAACAATTAACTCCAATACTACAGAAATTGTTTTTAAAAAGAGAAAAAAAGGCAGCCTACCAAATTCTTTCTATGAAACAACTATAATCCTAATACCTAAATGGAGCAGAGGGAAAACTATAGACCAATAGCACTAATGAATATCAATGTAAAAGTAATGAATAAGACGTTAGCAAATAAACTGCTTTTAAAAGACCATAAAATACAACTGGGTTGTATTTATACCTAGAATGCGGAGTTGGTTCAATATTAGGGAAACTATAAACATAATAAACCCAAATAATAATTTAAAACACTGTAAAAAAAAAAACACATGAATTTCAGATGTTGAAAAAGCTTTCAATAAAATTCAACTCTGCTGTCCACTGAAGACATTAAAAAGCATAATAAAACATGGACCATTGTCTAACATGATCATTAGTATTTATTAAAACCAAAAACAAGCATTTTTTGCATTGAATAAATTCTAGAGGCTCTTTCAATGAAGATCAGGATAAGGCAAGAATGTCTGTTGGCACAACTAATATTTGATGTAGTTCTAGAAATGCTAAATATAGCAATAAGAGGAGATAAAGAAATTATGGTCAATCACAGGAAAAAATGGAAAAGAAATTATTTCATTTTAAAAGTGAAATGATATACATAGAACCTAAGAATCTAACTTTATAGTAAAGTAGTAATATATAAAATAAATGCACAAAAATCACCAGTCTTTTTGTATATTATAAACAAAACTCTCAGCTGAATGCATAAAATATTTAGAAGTATACCTGTCAAATACCAAAGAATTATATAAACAGAATTACAAAACAATTTTACAGAAATAAAGTCAGACAAATATTTGAAACCGATTATAGTGGACCATGACAATATTACCTAAATTAATTTACAGACTCTGTCATTCCAAACTGCCAAAGGATTTAATTTCATAGAACTAGAAAAAAAATGGAATTTATCTGAAGGAACAAAAGGTCAAGAATCTCAAAGGAAATCAAGAGAAAAAAGAAGTTGGGGGCAGGGCTAAAAAGCCATGATCATTAAAACTATCTATTAAAAAAATTAAAGTTTTATCAATGGAACAAATTAGATACATAATAACTAAAAGTAACTAAAAACAGTAGGAAAATATTTGATGAACTCAAGGACTACAAATACTGCAATAAAGGTCTCAGTGTTTTGACAAAATCTACTGGGAAAATCAGAATTCAGTCTCAAAGAAATGTTTTGACCAAGATCTCACACCACATAGCGCAAAAAAATTCAAATGGAAACAGGATATGGGTGCAAATGGTAATATAATAAACAAACCAAGAATCAGAAAGGAAATACTTTTCTAAATTATAGATGAATTCTTGCCCCATCAGGGAACAGAGAGGATCAATGAAGATAAAATGGACAATTTTTTAAAACAAATAATTTTTATCAATTCCAAATTCTCTACTTCCTTCCACCCCTATGCACCATCCATTGAGAAGGCAAGAAAAATGATAGCCATTAGTATGTCAGGCAAAACATATTTCTACATTAGCCATGTTGCCAAAAAAAGAAAGCAAGAAAAATAAAGTGAAGAGAATATGCTTCAGTATGCACTCAGAGCTCATCAGTTCTCTCTCTCGAGATGGAGAGCATTTTTTTATCATGAGTAAAATGGAAAGTTCTGATAGCATAAAATTGAAAAAATTTTGCATACATAAAAATGAATGAAAGAATTAGACAAGAAACAGTTAAATGGGGAAAAGTCAGCAAATTTTTCTGATAAAGGTGACAGAAAAAATATTAATGACAGAAATATTGTTAATATCAAATAATATTATTAGCTGCCACTCTTTTTAATAATCCTAGTAATGTCAGAATTCTTAGCGTCATCCTTGCATTCCAACTCTTAAGATAATTTAGTCTAGGATTAGGCTGAACTGGACTATACCCTAAATCCTCACCCTGGGATTTTATCTTGTAGCTTCAACTGGATCTCAGCTCCTAACGTCCTTGTCCAGTTCATTGGGATTTATGGAGAGTTAGATCATGAAGGTAAATTAACCAGAATGCGTGGTATTCTTACCCAGAATGCCAAGGGCAATTGGGATCTCATGACCAGGCCTTGCTATCAAATATAACACTCTCCCCTTCTCTTATAAGTTTAAGAAGCTTTTCCTGTGAGTCTGCTGGTGGGACATCCCCTAGGGTGCCTGGCTTGCTAACCTGTTATCTCGATTAAAGATGTTTTATTCCTCCACTCATGAGTTTGATTTATTCCAGGACTTGACAAAGATCTAATATCCAGGCAATTGACATAAGGATAAGAGATATTCCCCAATAGATAGTTGTTCAAAGGATATGAACAGAAAAATTTCCTTTTTTTCCCCTTTTATTTTTATTCCAAATTTAATAAGTAGTAAATAATACAGGCATTTCTACATGCATGTTAGAACAGAAAAAGGCTAAACATGAACCTACAGAAGAGGGCCTAGTACAAAGACCTATGGAGTAGCAAGTATGACCTCAATGAGCAGCAAGAATGAGGTATGGTCATATAGGAGAAAAACCAGAAGACAGGGTCAAAATAACCTAGAAAAGCTAGTGAGAGATTGAGAAGGATGAAGATTAAGAAAAGTTCATTAGATTTTGCAATTAAAAGATCATTAGTAACTCTGGAGAAAGCAGTTTCAGTTGGAACAATGAGGTCCAAAAGCCATCCTCATAACCCTATATGGTAGGTGTTTTAAAGATGAAGTAACCAACTAGAAGAAATTAAGTTACTTATCCAGGATCCCATAGCTATTAAATATCTGGGGAAGGATTTGAACTCAGGTCTTCCTAACTCCAAGACCATTATTCTATCCACAAATATGCAGTGACAAGCAAAATAAAATGTCTTGTTCTATATCCTGAGTCTATGTAAGAAGAAAAGCATATTAATGCAACATTGGTGGAGTTGTAAAGTGACCCAACCACTCTGGAAAGTCATATACCCCAAAAGTCATTCAATTATTCAGTGATACCACTACTTGGCATTTATTTACCCAAAAGAAACCAAAGGAATAGGTAAAGGATCCATCTGTATAACATTCTTGATAGCACTTGAAGCAAAAAACTAGAAACAAAGTGAGTGCTCATCAACTAAAAAATGTCCAGATAAATTATGGTATATGGATGTAAAGGAATAATATTTATTTATATGAAATGATGAAAGGGCGTTTGTATGAACTCATTCACTGAAGTAAACAGATCCTGGAAAATACTGCCTATAATATCTACAACATTGTGAAATAACTACAATAACTACAACTGTGAAAGACCAATGACAACAACCAACCATTACCTGCAGGTGGTTCATGCTCCCTATCTCCTAGCATAGAATAAAGGTGCAGAATGAGACAAATGTTTTCAGAGATAGCTAATGTGTCACTTGTTTTACCTGACCTGTACTAACTTGGTAAAAGTAAGGGATCTCTTATTTTGGGGAGAGGAAGACAGTGGCAGTAATATAAAAAATAACAGAGATGACAATGGTTCAGAGGGAGATAGGGACAAGTAGTATAATGCAAAAAACACTATTTTAAAATTAATATATACTTTCGGTATTTTTTCCTTTTACTAATCTGTCCTCACTAAACCCCCTTCCATTCAGCAAATTTTAAAAATAAAACAAAATTAATACCCACAAATTCTCACATTGATCATGTCTAAAAACTTGTGTCTCTTTCTGCATTTTAAGCTCAACACCAATAGGAAGTTAGTGGCATATTTAATCTTCATTCATTTGTATTCATAGTTTATATTGTGTTGATCAGAATTCTAAAGTTTTCAAAGCTGTTTTTCTCTATAATGTTATCATTGTATAGTCTGTTCTCCTAGATCTGCTCACTTCATATTGCGTAAGTTTATAAAGATTTTCTTATTGCCTCTGAAACTGTCCATTTTGCTATTTTTTTATTCATATAGAATTTTTTGCCCATTCCCCAACCAAAAGAAAGACATACTCTATTTTATAATAATTTTGGAAATAAAAGAAGATGGTATATAGTAAATACAGAAGTAGCCTCAAAGCCAGGAAGACTGAAGTTTGAATTGCCACCTCTAACACATAATGGCTGTGTCACTTTAATCTCTCAGTGTTCCAAGTATATTGCTTGGCATGTAGTAAGTACTTAATTTTTTTTTTATTTATTCATTCAAAGCACTTCTTTAAGGCTATAAATTGTAAAGGTGACAACTTACACTAATAAGAGGAATTTTTAATACCAATATTCAACATGGTTAAACGCCTACTCTAAAAAGAAGAATAGCAGGAAAGCACTAAGATTCTATAAATACAGAAAGGTCTATATTAAGAGATCCAATCTGGGTGGCTAGGTGGCGCAGTGAATAGAGCACAGGCCCTGGAGTCAGGAAGACCTGAGTTCAAGGCCAACTTTAGACACTTAACACTTATTAGCCATGTGACCTTGGGCAAGTCACTTAATCCCAAATGCCCCTCCAAAAAGGAAAAAAAAGACCCAATATTATGGGAGTTCTTAGATATTGCTCCTATAAGTGAATAGTGATAGTTACTCCATATAGTAAGGGCTTAATATATGCTTATTTCCTTCCTTCCCTATTTCCTTCTATAAAAGTCACATTAAAATCCTGAATTCATCACAGCATTAAATGCACTTAACCTCTCTGTCCATCAATTTCCTCATCTGCCTAAAACAAAGGGGCTGGATTTGATGGCTTTTAAGGCTCCTGATCTAAATCTATGATTCTATGAATTATTTATCCACATTTTAAAAATAATTGTTATTACTTATTTTTAGTCTTCAACATTCATTGAACAAACCCCCTTCCCTCCCCCCCCCCCGAATGCAATCTGACACGGGCTATACATGTATAATCATATTAAACATTTTAACAACAGCAATTTTTTCTACAGGTATAAAAAGGATCACCCATAATTAACAAGCAGTTATTAAGCACTTTCCAATGTGTTCAGTTCTGTGATAGACATAAGTATAAGATATGGTCCATGACTTCAGGAAGCTTATAATCTAATTAAGGAAAAGGAACTATCACACTGACATCAAATATGAACAAGAGGACAAAAAGAAAGTTAGTAATATATCAAAAGAAGAAAAATTAAAGACTGATTATTCCACTAATTTTACTCAAATCTCTCCTGATTATAGGTTTCATAGTATAGCCAGAGTACTTATATGCTATTGTCTACACCAAAATCTCCACAAAGGACTAATCTCAAATTGTTCTCTCACTCCCTTCTGCTTACCTTCAGGTATTTCCCTTGCTTCAAGTCAAGATTGCCTTCAGGAAACTGCAAACCCAAGAAATGCCCATGAAACAATAATCTTTTTAATCCTAACATTCTACCCATATTGCTATATGACAGAAAGGTGTGGAATACAACTATCTTCAAAGAATTAAAAATGAGTATCACACAGAGGGCAATGAAAAGATGCAAGGTAAGCATGAATAGGACACAATATATACCCAATGAGGAACTTCAAAGAACAGTAATAAAAGATGTCAGCAAGGAATTCTATGATAAGAAGAAAAGAAAGAAGGAAACAATTATCAATTACCTCTTATGTTCCAGGCACCCCCTGTGCTTATTAAGCACTTTACAAATATCATCTAATTTGATGCTAACAAAAACCCTGGGAAGGGGGCGGCTAGGTGGCGCAGTGAGTAGAGCGTTGGCCCCGGAGTCAGAAGCACCTGAGTTCGGATCCGGCCTCAGACACTTAACACACACCAACAAAAACCTAGCCCTGTGACCTTGGGCAAGTTACTTAATCCCAATTGCCCTCCAAAAAAAGCAAAAATTTTTAAAAAATTAAAAAAATAAAAAACCCTGGGAAGTAGGTGCAATTATTCACATTTTATAGTTAAGGAAACTAAAGCAAAAAGATAAGTTGACTCAAAATTTGCTGGCAAATGGAAGAGACAAATATTGAATCCAGGGCTTCTGACATGACTCTTTGCATAACACCATGCCACTTCTCTATAATTACTGTGTCTGGGAATATGAAAATTTCAGATCAAATTAATTTCATCACATTGTTAAAATATTAAACAATACAAAAAGAAAGAGAAAGAGATGGGTTGACTACAGAACAAGAAAAAGGAATGACAAGACAGCCAGGAATGCTTCATGAGTACCCTGGTGGTAATGTCAGGAATAAGCATGGAATGCCTCCAGCAGGTTGGGAGAACTGCCTGCAACAAAATCATGGAAAAAACATGGATAAGAATCACACGAAATGGGAAGGAGACATGGATGGTCTAGAGAAAACTTCTTAATTGAAATAACAGAAACATGTAAGCTGAATGGTTTGAGTAACCACTTGTGGAAATTTTTCTTGGCATTAAGGCAAAATTTACTTCTTGTGAACTTTTACTTCTCTGGCTCTAATCTACTGTCCAATAGAACCAGTCTAATTTCTTATACGTGACAGCTACCTTTGAATACTTAAAACCAGCTGTCACGTTCCCTGAGACTCCTCTGGGCTAAACAATGCCAGTTCCTTCAACTGATCCTCATGTGGAATCAACCTGACACACTTTAACATCCTGGTTCCCCATCCTTCAGATTACCTTTTTTTAATACTCATATTCCACCTGTGGTGCCTTAAGTACACAGAATTGAACACAAATAAAAGTTCCAAACGTCATCTGACCAGGCAGAATACAGAGGAACTATTAACTTATTTTATCCAGAGGCTCTCTTAAAATAGTCTAAGATTACATTATCTTAAATTTGGTTATTATATCACATTCTTGACTCATACCAACCTTACAACCCCAAACCCACAGATGTTCAAATCATACCCACTTCCATGCTATATAAGAATGATTTAAGTACTATCTGACAATAAGGTCCCTGGAGAGACAAGGAAGGATTCTAGGGCCCTCTAGAGAACTTTCCCTGGCATGATAGCTCCCCAGAAGAATGAAATTGCCATGGAGAAACCACTAAACTAGCTCAAAGTGCTCTATTTTCTCTACAAAGCAATCACAAGTTTATTTCTCTATCATAACAAAACCAAATAGTGAGACATGTGGGGGTTACTTACATTAACATATTGATTAAGCTGTCCCATACAGGTTCCTATTCATTTCTCTATTTACTTCTATATCAAATGCTCACTTTTCCTTTCTGCTTGGGCATGGAAGATAGAAGAAAAGGTGACTAACCAGTGGGATTAAGAAGTAAAACAAGCTAGAAAGACAAAAAAAGACAGTGGGCAAAGACAAAGAATTGGCCATGTGAATTTGAGTTATCAACAAAGACAACAAATGTCATGAAAATGGACAATCTCTTTAAGAAAGAATATGCAGAAGTTGAGAAGAGAGGAGTTGAGGACAGAGCCTTAAAAAATGCCAAGTTTGGGGACTAGAAGAAGAAAAAGCAACTACAGGGAACTCTTCGCTTTATAGCACAGGTGCCTTCCAGAAATATTGCCTGTAAAGAAAATTTTAGGTCAGGGTAGCCAAACATCTGAAAAGTTGAACAATTCCTGTTGATGAAGTCCAGTTGTGACTATGGTGGCACATGACTGAGAGAACGGGAGATATAAGTCTGCAAGGCCAAGGAAAGCTTGAAATTACAAGGTCAAACAGTTTTAAAGTTCATTAAAATACAACTGCTAGAGTCTCAAAGAAAAAAAGGGAAAAATAAGAGGGAAGAACATTAAACAAGGTGCTAAAACAGCCTCTAAAGATAAAAATAAAGGATAATGTACAACATCAATGATGACATAGGGAGGATAATAGAAACAATTTGTGTGAATTTAAAATCATAAGTAGAGAAAGGGTGAGAGCTCAATAATGCAAAAGAAGCACTGAAGATCCAGGAGCATATCAGCTTCTTACTTCGTCTGTTAAGTGACTTAACAATAAGGCTGTCCATAAAAGAGAACAGGGGATGTGGCATCAAGAGAAAGGCAAGTTTCACTGAGTACAAGGAAATGGCAGAAAAAAATATATTAAACAGATTTATGATAATAAGGAATTGTTTCAACCAAAATTTCTTTCCTTCTTTACCAAAGATAAAGTGATTTCAGAATAATGTTACGTTTCTGTAATCCATATTTTTCTGCCAGCTTTACATGACATATGTTGCCCATTTTCATGGTTTTTGTTGGTAGCTTCCAGATTCACATGGCCATTTCTATGCCTTTAACCATTTTCCTTTTATCTGTTTAAGCTTGTTTAACTTCTTAATCCCGATGCTTTATCACCTCCTTTTTTATCTTCCATACCCAAAAACGGAACAGTGAGTATTTGACATAGAAGTAGGTAGAGGAATGAATAGGAATCTCAGTCACTATATTCATGCAGATATCCCTCAAGCACCTTAGAATTTGGTCATGTATAATAGGGAAATAAATCTGTGGTGGTAAAAGTTGAACTAGTATATTTTTTCTTCAGAATTGCTCTGTAAGAAAAAGTGCTAAAACCTTTTGGTATTAGTTGAAAAAGAAGCTTGAATTTTTCCTAAGTTCTCTATCCTTTCAATAGAAAATGAGAATTGAGTATTTTGGGAATTTAATGTAGAAAATGTCTTAGTTATGTATACAAAAATTGTGCTGGCAAAGGATCTTTTTTTCTCTTTTTAAATTTATTTATTTACTTTTAGTTTGCAATATTCAGTTCCACAAGCTTTTGAGTTCCAAATTTTCTCCCCCTTCCCTGCCATGGCTGCATGTAATCCAATATTGGTTCTACAAATACCTTCACATTAAACCAAAGGATTTCTTATTAGCTGCTTTCTGTTGCTAAAAAAGCCAGTAAATCCCATTAAGCTTTTGGTTTTCTTTCCATGAGCTACCATATAATGATTATCAATTCCAAATAATTTCAAAAATTCATATAATTTTGACCAAAGAGACATTTTGGATGGCTGTGATTAAGGTAGTTGTAAATTGCTAGTGTGGTATTAAAAATAGCAAAGTTGCCGTGTGACCTCAGGCAAGTTACTTAACCCCAATTGCCCTCCAAAAAGAAAAAAAATAGCAAAGTTGACAAAGATTCTGATCAAAAGAAGAAGTTTGTGAAAGCGATGTCACATAGACATGACATTTGGAGCACTGACCTGTGCTGCAAATTAGGTTGGTTTTTGTAGCTCTGCCCCGTCAATTTCTGTGAATTTAGCTGTTCCTGCTTGAACTCTCACACTGCCATGAATTAGCAATATCTTGTCATTACACTGTGCTCTTTGCCTCTACCTTTAATAAGTGGCCCAGTGCCTTTGCTTCCCTGTTCTCTTCACCTGCTGGCTGGGTACAGATCAATCCTGCTGCTTCCATCTGTACTCTATTTTGTCCCTCCGTCTAATCCCCCATTACTAACCTCCCTTAACACTGAACCCTCCCTTGTAACAAAGAAAAAAAATAAGCAAAACCAATTCTACACAGCAATCCTAAGCAAAATCAGTTTGACACAGCAGCCCTGTTTGACAGCATTTGCAACATTTTACAACTACAGGTAGGGGACCTCTGTGAAAGGGAAAGGAAGAGGGTTTCATTCTATGTTCTCCTGGACCAACATGGACCATTATAACTCACTTAAACTAACCTTCAGTGTTAACACTACCCACGTTGTATTGAATTTTTATTTATTTTATTAAACATTTCCCAATTACATTTTAATCTGGTTCCAGCCACACCAGGGAGTCTGACAGTGGCTGGCTGGTTTGACAGCTCTGCCCAACACCAAGCTCCTTTTATAATTCACACTACACCAAAGTACTAGTTTAACTAGTAACATAATTATGATCTTTACACTAAACAGATGAATTCCAAATAGATATGTCTATAATGCAAATTTCAATCAAGGAAACCCTATTTTGCCACTGACTACAAAGTAGATTCACAAAGTGGGGGAAGGGAAGAAAGTTCTTTATAAATATAATCAATATGGAAAGCTTTTATATAAGAGTCTTTACTTCACAACTGAAAGACCACACTAGGAAGAACTACTATCAGTAAGACTGCTGGCAAAATTTTACATAGAACATAACAACTCACTAATTCATCAGAATTTTTACACTGGGGAGAGCCTAAAAACACTCAGTTGCTCCGGTGATACATTTTAAGTTATTTAATTTTCCAAGGAATAAGTTGAAAACTTTTGTCAAAGAAAAAAAATACCCGACTCATTCCCTGATATTACTTTTAGCAAGTCATAATGTCTCTCTTTTCTCACATAAAAAATGAGGTCACACTAGATGATTTCTAAGATTCTTTCCAACTCAAGAGTCTGACTGAAAGGCATGGAAGAGTCAGTGGATGGTATGTCGGGTTTACAATCAGGAAGAACGGTGAGGTCAAAGACTTACTACAATTGTGACCCTGGACAAGTCACTTCGTGTCTTTCACTCCACATTTTTCATCTATAAAATGGGGTGGGACTCACTACCTTAAAGTTATCTTCTAGCTCTAAATCTGTGATCTTCTATAGATCTTTTATATATAGAACACTATTCTGATCATACTATAAACTAAAACACTGAGCTGTGGAAATTTTTTCCCTTTTTAACACTGACTTTCCCATTAGCCACCTGCACATCCCAAGGACTAGAATTTTTCCCATAACTAGAAATCACAGAATTCATAATATCCTGAGCTTTCCTCCTTCAGTCTATATAGAATCTAACACACTGGATAGCCAACAATAATGTATCTCTCCAGTTAAAATAATGTTTCTAGCCTAAATTTTTCTTTTCATTCAATGTTTTAGGCTTTATAAAATTAATAATCCGTTCTGTCAATTCTAGAATTCCACATTTAAGAAAACTTAGTCTTGCTCCCAGTACACAATAAAATATGAAAACCCTTGGGAAGCGGCCTCTCAGTTTATTGCCTGTAGCAAAGTTATTACACTGCCTTCCTATTTACCTATCTGCTATACATACATACACACAGAGGCATACTACAACAAAATCGTTTAAGACTTTTATTATTAGCTCAAGTATTCTCTGTATTTATTTTCTTTCAAATCAACAAAACACTTACTAAGAATCTATTATGTGGGGGTAGCTAGGTGGCGCAGTGATTAGAGCGTTGGCCCTGGAGTCAGAAGGACCTGAGTTCAGATCCGGCCTCAGACACTTAATGCACACACAAACAAAAAAACCTAGCCGTGTGAGTTGGGCAAGTTACATAACCCCAATTGCCCTCCAAAAAAAAAAAAAGAAAAGAAAAGAAAAAGAATCTGTTATATGCAAGGCAATACGCCAGGCATGGGGAATACAAAACAAAACAAAACAAAACAAAAAACAGTCCCTGCTAATATTGGGAAGTGAGAAGGGGATAATGGGATACAATAAGTACACAGATAATTCCAAAGAAGGTAATTTGAGAAAAGAGAATAGTGATCAAGAAAGGCTTCATAGAAGAAAAACACAGAATACTTTTCAAAGGAAAAATGGGAACAGATGGTATGATATCAAAAGTTTTATGCTGCTTAAACCATGTGTGACTTGCTTCAATTTTCTACCTTGAGGATTTTGACCAGAAAGAACCCTGTTAAGGGGTGGCTAGGTGGCACAGTGAATAGAGTACCGGCCCTGGAGTCAGGAAGACCTGAGTTCAAATCTAGCCTCAGACACGTAACACACACACACACACACACACACACACACACACACACACACCCTAGCCGTGTGACTTTGAGCAAGTCACTTAACCCCAATTGCCCTCCAAAAAGCAAAAAAACAAAAAAAAAAACCCTGTTAAAATTGCTTTAACAATGTGTGTAGGATGGTTTATAGAGACTTGTGGCAAGGAAATCAATTAAAAGGCCCTTGTAATAATGTGAATGAGAGATGATGGTAGTCTGAACTAAGGAGGCCACTATATGATTGGAGAGAATGGGTCAGATATGAGGAATGTTGTTGAAATATAATGGGTAAGATTTGTCATTTGATTACAAATATGAGGGAGAATGAAGAGGTGAGGGCAACGTTGAGATTATGACCTAGGAGACTGGAAAAATGGTGGTGTCATTGAGAGAAGTAAGAAAGTTTGAAATAAAGGATATTTTGAAAGTAAAGATAAGTTCAACTGGGGCGGCTAGGTGGCACAATGAATAGAGCACCAGACCTGCAGTCAGGAGGAGAACCTGAGTTCAAATCTAGCCTCAGACACTTAACACAAAAAAAATTAGCCATGTGACCTTGGGCAAGTCATTTAACCCCAAATGTCCTTCCCCCTCCAAAAAGCAAAAAAAAAAAAAAAAAAAAGATAAGTTCAATTTTAGAAATGTGGAATTTGAGATATTCTGGGACATCCAGTTTTAAAAGTCTATTGGGAAACTGTCTAATGTGAGAGTGAAGTTCAGGGATTAAAGTTCAGGGAAGAGAAGGCTGAAAATATGTGTATATATATATACATGTATATATGAATATGAATATGTGTGTATTTTATTCACTTACCCAGGTTTGTTTTAATTTTGATATTTCCTCTAACAAATTGGTAGTCTGACTCTACACAGTCTAACTCACATCAATAATCTTTTACATCTTGTTTCTTAAATATAAAATCAGTCCCCCCCCCCAAAAAAAAGAAAGAAAGAACCCTGTTAAGAGTAAGAATATAAGTCACAAACAGGGAAGAGGGGCAGTTAACACATTCTATTTAAATTTATCCCCAGTTTCACCAGAATAATAAATATTTTCCTTTCATAAACTATTGTTGTTTAACATTGTTTAATCATTCAACTTTAAGCCCTACGGGGGTCTTAATTATTTAGGAAAGAAGGAAAGGGGGAGGGGTAGAAGCAGACATTTGTTATGCTTTGCCATCTTAAAATTTCTTAACACTGGAAGCCAAGGGTTTCAAGAAAACCCTTAGGCACAATCAGATTAAACTTTATTATTCTTGCTAGTCTTAAAGCTATTCTTATAAAATAGTTATTTACAAAAGTAGTTTGGTTTATTATTAACTGCACCAGGAGAAACCATTATACTATAATTTAGGAATCCTAGATTCTGTAAACAATGACTCACTATGTAAACTTGGGCAAATCATTTCACCTTGTGAAAAACAAGCACACTTCTTGCCTCTCCAGCAGCAAAATTATAATATCACTAGCAGGGACTCTATACATAAGTGATTTTGAGTATAGTTTCACAATCATTTCAACAATTAATTTTTCATTTATAATTTTAATTTCTTGGTTAAACACTTATTATTTATAAACATATGATGTAACAGAATATAAAAGATTAAGGCAGGTGCCAACAAAGAAACCATGTTATATCAGTCCACTCAAATTATATTAAAATTAATTATTAATTATTAATTAATTATATTAAAAATGCAACAATCCCTGTAGCATGCTACAGGTCAAGGAGAGAAACGCACAAGTATATACAAAGTACTGAAGATACTGGTTACTAGCTAGAGTACAGAACTCTGAACATCAGCTCTCCCCATCATCTCAAGAAAAAAAGATTCCTCCTCCCCTAACTTCTCAGTTTTTGTATTTGTGAAGAATTAAAGGAAAGGAACATTAAGGTTCCTTACAACTATAAAAGAGTTACCTGAGTGACCCTAGGCAAGTAAGTTCTCTCTAGAGTTCAATTTCTTCAAAAAATGAAGATCTCAAATAAGAAGAAAGGTCCAATATGTGACAAAATAATCACAATAGCACTCTGTGGTAGTAAATAACTAGAAACAAAGAGGGTACCTTTTGATTGGGAAAATGGATTTTTAAAAAGATGGCAATGGATTATCATACAATATAAAATGAAAAATGAGAAATTCAAAGGAACAGGAATTCTCTTCTGACATTACCTCCATTCCCGTCCTGACTCTCATCCCCTCAGGTCTGGACTACTGCAACAGTTCAATACTTTGCTATCTTGTCACAAGCCTCTCCCCACTCCAATCCCAATCAGCCACCAAAGTGAGACTCCTAAGCCCAAGTCTGACCATTTCATCCCCTATTATTCAATATACTCCACTGGCTCCCTATCACCTCCAGGATCAGAAGCTTTTCAAGTCTTTGGCTTTCAAAGCCCTTGAGAATCTGGCCCCTTTCTACCTTTCCAGTCTTTATTCACCTCTATATTCTCTACAATCCAGTAATACTTGATTCCTTACTGTTCCTCCAAACACGATACTCTTATCTTCAGACTTAGGGCCTTTTTTAGACTTGGGGCATTTTTACTGCCTGTCCCTCATATCTGGAATCCTCTTTCTTCATCTCTGAGCCCTGGCTTCCTTTAAGTCTTGCCTGAAGTCCAACTTTCTGAAAGAAGCCTTTCTTGGTCCTCTTTAATTTCAGTGCCTTCCCTCTGAAGCTAACTCCCACATATCAGATATGCAGCTTGTTTGTACATAGTTGTTTGCATACTACCCTCCTCCATTAAGACTTTAGCTCCTTAAGAGTAGGAACTGTCTTTTGCCTTCCTCTGTATTCCCAGCTCTTAGCACAGTGCCCAAAGTAGGTACTTAATAAATGTTTATTGACTCTGAGGTACCATATCACACCTATCAGATTGACTAACATCACAAAACAGGAAAATGATAAATGTTGGAGATGAGGGAAAACTGGAAACACTAATGCATTGTTGGTGAAGCTGTGAACTAACTGATCCAACCATTCAGGAGAACAATCTGGAACTTTGCGCAAAGGGCTAAAATACTATGCATACCCTTTAACGGTTAACCAGCAATACCATTACTAGGTCTGTATCCCAAAGAGATTATAAAAAAGAGAAAAGGATCCACATGTACAAAAATATTTATAGCAGTTCTTTTTGTGGTAGCAAAGAATTGGAAATTGAGGGGATGTCCCTCAACTAGGGAATAGCTGAACAAGTTGTGGTGTATGAATAGAATGGAATACTATTGTTCCATAAGAAATGGTGAGCAGGCGAACTTCAGAAAAACCTGGAAAGGCTTGCATGAACTGATGCTGAGTGAAGTGAGCAGAACCAGAACACTGTACATAGTAAAAGCCACTCTGTTCGAAGGCCGACATTGTTAGACTTAACTCTTCTGAGCAAGAATCTAAGACAATTCCAAAAGGCTATCCACATCCAGAAAAAGAGATACGGAATCTGAGTGTAGATCGAAGTATGCCATTTTCTCTTTTTAGTTATTGTTGCTTTTTGTGTTTTCTTTGGTTGGTTTTTCCCTTTGGTTCTGATTACTCACTACATAACTAATGTGGAAATCTGTTTAAAATGTTCACACATATATAACCTACATCAAATTGCATACCATCTTGGGAAGGGGGTAGTAGAGAAAGGGGAAAAAATTTAGAACTCAAAATCTTATATAAGCAAATGTTGAAAATTAAAAATAAGTCTTTAAATTTACTTTTAGTTTTCAACATTGTCTTCCATAAGATTGAGTTTTCAATTTTCTCCCCCTCACTCCCTTCCCCGCTCCCCCCAGGAGGCCTTGCAAACTGATAAAGGCGCTCTGTGTGTGTGTGTGTGTGTGTGTGTATGTATATATGTGTGTGTGCGTGTGTGTATACACACACACATTCATATTAAACATATTTTCACATTAGTTATGTTGTAAAGAAGAATTAAAATCAATGAGAAGAACCATAAGAAAGAAACAAAACAAAGCAAAAAAAGAAAGCAAATAGTCTGCTTTGATCTGCATTTAGACTCCATAATTCTTTCTCTGGATGTGGATAGCATTTTCCATCACAAGTCCTTTGGAGTTGTCCTAGATCCTTGCATTGCTGAAAAGCGATTAAGTCTATCAAAGTTGGTCATCACACAATTTTCTGTTACTGTGTACAAAGTTCTCCTGGTTCTGCTCAATTCACTCAACGTCAATTCATTAAGTCTTCCCAGGTTTTTCTGAAATCCACCTGCTCCTCATTTCTTATAGCACAACAGTATTCCATTACATTCATATGCCATACCTTGTTCAGCCATTCCCCAACTGATGGGCATTCCCTCAATTTCCAATTCTTGGTTACCTCAAAAAGAGGTGCTATAGATAATTTTGTGCATGTGGGCCCTTTTCCCATAAAAATAAGTATTTTAAAATAGTAATAATAATAAATTCTTGTTGACTTGACAATAGGCTTCAGGAAAAGTTACATCTGATTTAAAGTATATTTACATGAGCTATGACAACACTAACTCTACAAATTTAAAAATGAATTTCTATTTAATGCACTGCAGCTAAAACATGGAGGAGACAGGTTGCTAGATATATCTGTAATCAAAGAAAATGTCTATAAGGAAGACTCCTCACGCATTAAATACCAAAATAAATAGAGTTAATTTGGGAGCAAAGGGCATGTCATAAAAATTTTGCCCAGGTTCTTTGAAATTCAAATCCTAAAACCATCCTTTAGACTGCCACAGGCTCAAGCTAAAAAATTACAAATACTCAATGCCTTTTTCACTGTGTGCCTAGTAGAACAATATCATTTTACCAGCATTCATTTTCCAAAGCACTAGGCTTCTAACTCTTAAATCACACGCAAAAGCAAAATTGCCTCCCCAACAGTTTAACTAAAAAGTCAAAAGTCAGTATTCAAAAATGGTGCCAACAATCCATTTGGGATGGATATTCTCAATAGCGATAGTCCCCAAAGTGTTGGCCAGGTAACACACTCTGCAGCAGGACAGATGCAGAATTAAGTAAGGAATGGAGTCTAGGCAGTACCTAACTTGAAGCAGCAAGGACAGGCAGAGGCTGTAGCAAAAAGCTTCAGTGATTGAGGCTGGGGTGACAATGAAGGAGTCAGGATATATGAGGCCCCCTGAATTCATCACAGTGGCTGTTGGTTCATCTCTCTCTACTTACTTCCCATCAAGGACTGTAATCCTACAGACAGCTACAGACAGAGCAAGCGGTACAACCAGGACCCAGACTAGATGAATGTGGTCAAGATGTGGCAACAGCCACTTCCCAGGAGGTCATGTGCTACAAGGGCCTACGGAATGGGTGCTGGGAACAGCTAGGCCAAAGTAACAGGCCCAGTATTGGTGAAAGGTGACTGTCAATCAGTATTTGTTATCACCTACTATGTGCCAGCAACTGCTTTATGTATTACAGATTTAAAAGGTGGCTAGGTGGCAGAGCGAATAGAGCACAGGCCCTGGAGGGAGACCTGAGTTCAAATCTGGCCTCACACACTTAACACAGAAACTAGCTATGTGACCCTGGGCAAGTCACTTAACCCCAATTGCCCTACCTTCCCCCCTCAAAAAAGAAAAAGAAAAAAAAAAGTTAAACTATCTACATTCTTCAAGGAGTCTACATTCTATTGCTGGAGACAAATGTATATAACACTGGTATATGCTAAAAGATAAAAGACCTAGGGGAAGGCATTAGTAGCAAGGAACAATCAGGAAAGGTTTCACACAGAAGATGTCACAAGATAAATCTTGCAGGAAACTGGAAATTCTGGGAGGTAAATGCAAGAAGAATGTGTTACAGGCTCTTAGAAGAGCCAGTGAAACAACCAGGAGATGGGAGACAGAATGTTTTGCATGAAGAACAATAATAAAACCAGCTTGACTGGATGGTAGTGTATGAAAAGGTAGTATAATGTATGGATGGATAGACAGGTTGGAGGCCAGGTTGTAAAACAGCTAAAAATTGATACAGAAACCTATTAAGAGAACACTGAGTGAAGAAATTATTCTAAAAGAAAGGCTGTCTCTAACTTGGGTTAATATCAAGATGAAAAATCTTCACAGAGGTGAAGAGATTTCAGGATCCTGATTAATTCTGTAGGTGATTCTTTCTTAGACTTTTGTGGTACAAATGAAAAAAAAAAAGTGGCACACTGAAATTTCATCTCCTGACCAGATCTCAGACTTCTATCTGGACTGTAAGTCACTGGTCCAAGCTGTTCAAGAATTGCCTCTACTCAATCATTCTGGGTAGATGTGGCTACAGACCTTCAAAAGCTCCTACAGGTAAAACTAAGGAAAACAGAAGATGGCAAGGGGCTGGCTGGGTAAACAGCTGAGAAATAGACATCCTGTGGGGCCAATGCTCCAGTGTTGTTGGCAGTCTAGTGTACAAAGGTAAAAATGGACTCAGGCCATGGTCTTCAAATTTGTCAGTCATTCTGCTGATAGCCAGCTGTAGACCCCTTAGATAAAGAACTAAAATCTGCTGTTGAATGTGGATGCTCCTATAAAAGAAGGTAACACTTTAATAGCTCAGGCATTTCAGGACACCAAATTCAAGAAAGATGGGAAGGTAGCCCAAGAGGAAATGTTCCTTTTAAACTTTGTGACAGAATAAGAGTCTAGAATCTGAGCAACCACCAAGTATATCCAAAATGTCACAGAAGGAGAATTTAAAGACTTGGCTAGACAGCATGATTTCCTAAAGAAAAAAAAAGTACTTAAAGAAAAGAGAGTGAGAAATGCGCCATCCAGAGATATAACTAGAAAGAACTGAGCCTGAATCCTGATGGAAGCAAACTAAATGATCTTGTTCTTTTCATTGTTTGGTTTTATTTCTTCCTTACCATCTTTCATCCCACCTAGCACAATACGCCTTTGTAATTGGAATAATGTCTAATATGAATGCATTTGCAGATCATATACTGGACTATATGCTGTCGTGTGGGGAGGGGGGAGGGAAGTAAAGGAAATTTGAAAATCAAGGAACTATGGAATTGAATCTTGTTAACTGAAACTAAACTAATAAATTAATTAAAAAAAAAAAAGAATTATGTTGCTTTGTTATTTATAGGTAGCTTAAAGGAAGAGAAACAGAACAAGGCAATACTCCAGGATGATCTATTAATAAGTACAACCTAAATCAGTGTTCCAGAATGGTTACCACAATATGCTTTCCTCTGTATTTCAGACAACAGGTGATACAGTAAATTAAAGAGGCTCATTCCAATCAATCATTCTTCTAGTGTAGAATTCTAATAACTTAATTTCCTTAAGCAAATGGAATGCCGTCCTATATTTACCACCTGCCAACAGTAAAATTTAGATCCTATCTAGCCTCCAATATTTATTTACAGAAAATTGGTTGCTTTTAATTAACAAGGTGTGACAATGGCAAGGTATAACCAATGCCTGGATGAATTTTGGGAAAATAAATTAACAGATGTCAGTAAAAAACTAAATAATCAAAAAGAAAGTAGGTTTTACTAGCATTTAATATTTGGATTAATACTAGTGCCTTCTCAGTCCATGTCAGAAAGTGACCTATTGGAGCGTCTAGGTGGCGCAGTGAGTAAGAGCACCAGCCTCAGAGTTGGGATGACCCGAGATCAAAACCGGCCTCAGAAAATGAGCACCCACACATAAATAATGACTATCCGTGTAACCTTGAGCAAGTTACTTAACCCCAATTGCTTTAAAAAAAATTTTTTAACCTGGAAAAAAGTGTTAAGAGATTTATCACCAGCGGCAGAAATGTTGACGGTAGCAAGAAGTAACAGTCAACCTATAATATTGTACATACTCTCTGTCCCAGCAATACAACTACTAGGACTGTAACCCAAAGAGATCATACAAATGGGAAAAAGACCCACAAGTACAAAAATATTTATAGCAGCTCTTTATGTGAAGACAAAGAATTGGAAATTTAGGTGATGCCCATCAATTGGAGAATGGGAACAAGTTATGGTCTAAAATTGTCATGGGTACACAGTACACAGTACACAGCTACAGCATGCTAATTTTGATAGACTCAGTCCTTCTCAGTAATGCAAGGACCTAAAACAATTCCAAAGGACACATGATGGAAAATGCCAGTCACATCCAAGGAAAGAACTATGGAGTCAGAATGCAGAATGAGGAAGTCTTTTTTCTTTTTTTGTTTTATTGTTTTTTTTTTCTTTCTCATGGTTTTTCCCATTTGTTATAATTCTTCAATGCAACATGACTAATGTAAAAATGTGTTTAATAGGAATGTATGTGTAGAGCCCATATCAGATTACAAGTCATCTTGAGGAGGAATGGGGAAGAGGGAGAAAATTTAAAACTTATAGAAGTAATTGTTGAAAGCTAAAAATAAATAATTTAATAAATAAAATAAAATTGTGACAGAATACTATTGTGCACTAAGAAATGATAAGAAGGATGGTTTCAGAAAAACCTGCAAAGACTTATATGAACTGATACAGAGAACTGATACAGAGTAAGCAGAACCAGAAAAATATTATACACAGTAACATCAATATTGTAAGGATGATCAAATATAAAATACTTAGCTACTCTGATCAAGATAATGATCTAAGACAATTCCAAAGGACCCATTATGAAAAATGCTATCCATTTCCATAGAGAGAGAACTACTGAAGTGACTGCAGACTGAAGCATACTTTTTTTTAACTTTATTTTTCTTGTGTATGTGTTTTCTTTTGCAACATGGCTACATATGGAAATATGTTTTACATGATTTCACATGTATAATTGATATCATATCGCTTGCCTTCTCAAAGGGTGGGAAAGAACTGTGAGAGAGGGTGAGAATCTGGAAGTCTGCATTTTTTAAAATTAATGTTGGAAAAATGTTTTCATTTCATTAGTCAATATTTAATGAAATAATAAAAAATATAAAAGAAGTGACAACCAATAAGAGAGAAGATAGAAAAAAAGTTGCAAAAAGTAACAGACACAAAAAACTCTTTAATACAGAGCCAAATAATAACATACAACAAGAACACTCTTAAGGCATCAATATCCGATAACATATTATATTTTCAGTTAAGTCAAGTTAATGCTTAGAAAGGCTGTAATAAAGCAGGAAAAAATATTATTCTTAGAGGTGAATGGTGCCAGATGGCAAAACCAGGAGCAATGGGTAGAAGCTGCAGAGACACATTTTAACTTCATTCAAAGAGAAAACTTACTAACAATTAAAGCCGTCCAAGTATAATATAGCTGCCTGGGAAAAGTGATGGGCTCCCATCTTCTCAACCAAGGCTTTTTTGTATTTAAAATTTATATTTATATCTTCTGTATTTACATGACATTCATTTCCAAAAGATTCCTCTCTCCAGCAAGGCACTCCTTATGGGAAGATTAAAAATGAAAGAAAAAAAATAAATTTAGGAGAACCAACCAATATATTGGTTGTTTCTAGCATTAGCTAATTATTTTATCATTTTTAACATTTTAGGGCTATAACAACACTTTACATACACTATTCTCACTTGATTGTCAGAAGATCCCTGTGAGGTAGGTAGGGCAATTATCATTTTCTCCATTTTATGCGTAAGAAGACATATTAAGTTACCTATCTAAAGTTACATTAATAATAATAATAATAACAATAATTTAGTGTCTGAGTTGGATAGATACCCAAAGAACTTCATAACCAACTTGAATTTTTTAAAAAGACAACATGGAAACAAAATACATAGGGAATTAACAAATTTGTAAGACCAAAAGCCATTCCGCAACAAATTAACTTATCAAAAGATAGGAACAATTCTTTTTTTTTTTTTTTTTTTTTGCTTTTTGGAGGGCAATTGGGGTTAAGCAACTTGCCCAAGTTCACACAGCTAGTTTTTGTGTTAGTGTCTGAGGCTGGATTCGAACTCAGGTCATCCTAACTCCAGGGCCAATGCTCTATATTCACTGTGCCGCCTGATACGAAAAATTCTTAAAAGAATTGCAAGCTATTAACAACCATGTTAAAGGTTGCCTAAAAGCACTAAAAATGAGAAAAACACAAACCAAAAAAAAAAAACTCTAAGATTACACCTTTCACAAAGCAAACTGGCAAAGACGACAGAAGATGGAAATTATCAGTACTGGTGGGACCACAAAAAGACCAACAACACTAACACTGGGTGTTAAAACTGTGATTTGTCCCTCCAGCCACTCTGGAAAAGAATTCGAAAGTATGCTAAAATACTAACTAAAATGTTTATACATTTTGACCCAGGGATAATGTCCCTTCAAGCCCTAGATCTATGTATGATTCTATATAATCCAAGTTCAAATCCTACTTCAACATCTACTGACTGTATGGTTTATCCTGAATAAAATCACACTCTGTGTCTCAATTTCCTTATCTATAAAATATCTTATTCATTTGTACTATCTACTCCGACAAATTCGTTGCAAGAAAAACACTCTGTAAACTCTAAAAGGTAAAAAGAAATGAGATTTTAGGGGTGGCTAGGTGGCGCAGTGAGTAGAGTGTCGGCCCTGGAGTCAGAAGGACCTGATTTTGGTTCCGGCCTCAGGCATTTAACACACACAGACACACACACAAGAAACCTAGCCGTGTGACCTTGGGCAAGTTACTTAACCCCAATTGCCCCCCAAAAAAGCAAAAAAGAAAGAAATGAGATTTTAGTCTTTTACAAAAGGTTTACTCTATTTAAGAAGGCAGGAAGTATGTAATACATTTTAGAAAAATTTTCACCCAAAAAGGTTTATATAAAACATTTTGATTTGGCTATCTAGAATGAGTCCAGATAGCCAAAGTTTCATTGTATTATGTCCTCTTCATTTCTAAAAGTAACATTTTTAAAAGTCTAAGTTCTAAACCTAATCAGTTTTCATAAAGCCTCAACAAACCAGATATCTGGTTAATTTAATTTTCTGAGACCTGGACATAAAAACCTACTGCATTAGAAACAGCACATGTGAGAAAATAGCCTATAGGATAGATTATTGACTCATCTACCATAAATCCAAATCATTTAAAGTAGATCAGCTGTTGCACTAATACTACTTCTGTAATCCCATGCCAGAGAATTCCACATTCTGTTGATATAACAGAAACATCTCCCATTGGCTTCCACAGAGGGTGTGGAGATGTCAAAGGATTTCTTGACAACAGAGGGGAATTTAAGGGGAAATGTAAAACCTTTACTGCCCTCCAGAAAGCCAAGGAAGATTCTAAGATCAGGTGTACAAGAGAGTTGACCAAAAAATGCTAAGTTCCATACTGAACACAAGGTAATTACTCCAAACATAATAAAAGGAAACAGGAATGGGTTTTTTAGAGAGGTGGTGGATTCCCCTTCCTTAGAGATTACTGTGAGAAATAAATGAGATGATTTGTAAAGCACTTAGCACAATGCCAGGCACATAGTAGGTACTTAATAAACGCTTGTTTCCTTCTTTTCTTTTCAGTATGTTGACAGTGGGGATTTCTTTTGTGTATGGGTTGGACTAAACAGTCCCTGAAATCTCATCCAAATTCCAAATTCTATGATCCTGATTAGGCTTATAACCCAACACAGCACATTCTGATTCTAAAATCTTAGTGTCAGCCACTAGGGGGCCCCAGCTTAACATGCTGTGATGAGCACTGCATCTTGTCTTTGATATCCATCACCAGCTAGCCTCTTCTTTACTCAACTTTATCTGATTCTACTAATTTAATCAGTAATCCTAAGTGACCAAAGAAAACCAAATGCACTGGCTGTAGTCACACAGAAATGAAAAGGAGCTGGGGACCCATTTTTGTGGCATTAATAACTACTGGTCATTTATACTGAATGTTAACGTTTGCAGTACCTTCATCAAAACCACCAATTATCCCCATTGTACAGATAATTAAACTGAGATTCAGAGGGGTTAAGTGACTTGCCCAATATGCCAAAACTGTCAAAGGGAGATGCAAACATAGGCTGCTCCTGACTCTAACCATGGTGCTGGTTTCATATTCACTCGATTATGTGACTATTCGAATCTAACAAGATAGCTTTTCTCTATTTTTCTGCAAGTTTAGAAAAACACATTAAGTGAAATGAAAGTAATAAGATAGCAAGCTGGCTAAACTGAGGGCTTTATTTGGAAAGGAAAGACTAATTTGAAAAAGACAAGAAATTTGGAGGGGGGACCCTAAATCATAAGATTATGTAGCACATGAACTTAGTATGGTTCAGAAAGAAAATT